>CP045900.1:1852417-1882099 GCA_013387185.1 Caligus rogercresseyi | reverse complement strand
CAAGTCTGATGCCCAGTTCTACGCTCCTTACTATATGGAGGCTATCCTTATGGATACAGCCATTAGCTTGGAAAAGATCTGCCGAGCGAGCCGGAGGCTAAGACTGATGCCCATTATATATCCTTACTATTATGGAGGCTATCCTTGGATACGGTCATTACCTTGGAAAGAGATCTGCCGATGCCGAGCCTGAGGCTAAGTCTGATGCCCAATTCTATTCTCCTTATTATTATGGAGGATATCCTTATGGATACGGTCATACCTTGGAAAAGAGATCTGCCGATGCCGAGCCTGAGGCCAAATCTGATTCCCAATTCTACTCCCCTACTATTATGAGGCTATCGTTATGGATACGGCCACTACCTTGGAAAGCGATCTGCTGATGCCGAACCAGAGGCCAAGTCTGATGCCCAGTTCTATTCTCCATATTATTATGGAGGTATCCCTATGGCTACGCTCACTACCTTGGAAAGAGATCCGCTGATGCTGAGGCCAAGCCTGAAGCTCAATTTTACTCTCCTTACTATTCGGAGGATATTCTTACGGATACGCTCATTATCTCGGAAGCGATCCGCTGATGCCGAGGCTAAGTCTGATGCCCAATTCTACTCTCCCTATTATTATGGAGATATCCTTATGGTCATTACTACGGAAAGTACTTCCCTACTCATTTTTTTGGAGATTTGATTAGAGTAAATAGATGCTCTTCAAAAGTTCATCAATTTTAATTATTTTTTCATAAATATGTTTGAATTTGACATGGTCCGATTTATTTTGTATGTGAATTATATTTCATGACATAATACAGGTTCAAGTGTGTAAGTATACGTATTGTTTAATTATATCTGTTATGGAAAAATACAAGAACATGGGTATATGATGGAGAGTTGCCAAAACCATGGCTCAAAAACTGTATTGCAAAATGCTTATTGCGATTTTTTATATCCATGTGCAGTTTTTATAAAACCAGAATAGTACATTTATTAAGCATGTGACATTATTCTGCATTGTCGATTTTTGATTAACATATATAATAGGGTGAAAAATGCACCTTTGATCGACTATCGAGTTGTGGTAGTATAAAAGTGTATGTAATTATATTTCATTACAAAATACAGGTTCAAGTGTACGAGTATATGTGTTGTTCATTTATATCTTTTATGGAAAAAGTACAAGAATATAGTAGTTATGATAGAGGAGTTGCCAAATATTTATGAACTTTGATCTAAAAGGAATAGTTGACTGAGGCAATGAATGAGAGTTTTTATAAAGGAAAAAGGGACAAGAAATGGAAGTACTGTTCAAAAAAAAATTCATTAAAATATTAACAACTTTTTTGCTGGTACTCTATTTTGTACATTTACGTTGGATTGGCATGAATGCATATACACATTTTGGGATCTAAGGACCTTAACTAACATTAGCAAAAGAACAGAGGTTAAAAGTGAATATCTCAATGGTTATTTATATAAAGGAAGTCGGAGATATAATTCAAAATTAATAAACAAATCAAATTACATATACATCTTAGAAAAAAGACAAGCTTAGTAATTTCATCGCGTGCAAGTTTCTTATGGACCTTTTATAGCCTCCTTTTTGTTTGAGTGTTTACCTCGTTTGCTCTTTTATAGTCAGTCAATTTCCTCGTTCTTCTTTTTCCTCGTGGACATTTTGTGACCAAGCTTTTTTGTTGCAAAATATTTTCCTCGTTCTCTTTTTGTAGTGAACGCGACTATAAAAGAGCATGCAAGACAAATACCCACGACAAAAAGGAGCTATAATAAGGTCCACGAGGTAATGCGCACTATGAAATTACAGTAACCCCAAGCTTAGGACTAAGAAAGAAAGCTACTAATAAGGCTATCCTTTTGGCTACGGCCACTACTTGGAAAGAGATCCGCTGATGCTGAGCCTAAGGCCAAATTTGATGCCCGATTTTACTCTCCTTACTATTATGGAGGATATCCTTATGGATACGGTCATACCTTGGAAAGAGATCTGCTGATGCCGAGCCTGAGGCCAAGTCTGATGCCCAATTCACTCTCCTACTATTATGGAGGCTATCCTTATGGCTACGGCCATTACCTTGGAAGATGTCCGCTGATGCTGAGCCTGATACCAAGTCTGATGCCCAACTCTACTTTCTCTACTATCACGGAGGCTACCCTTACGATACAATCACTACATCGGAAAGCTCTCAATAAGCTTATTTGTCACAGATAATCTTTTTAGTTCTTCAGGGAAAAGGTCTATACTTTTTAGATAGCACTTGCCTTTCATGCATCATTATGTTATATAGTTCCTATAGTAAGTTCTATTTTTAGTCTAGGTAATTTTTTAATGTGATATTTGTTCTTTTAAAAACCAACCAAGTGTTGTTAAGTACTTTTTTCTAACTAGAAATAGACAAAACGGTAGGATTTGATTTACGAGGTAGATTTAGATGTCTTAATTTTTTTGTAGGAATTATTTTGCACTCAGAGATGCCAAAATTTAATCAACTGTTCCTTTTGGCAATTCCAACAACTCCACAAAGTTTCATCCGAATCCGTTACGTACTTTTTGAGTTATCTGAGGACAAATAAACCAACAAACACCAACAAACGCCAGTGAAACAATACCTCCTTCGGCGGAGGTAATAACACTATGTAACAAAATTAAGATCTTTGTTTGTCCTTTGGCTGAAATTCCTAATTTGAGTCCCATTTTTTACGTAGATTCCAAAATGCCACTTAAATTTTGTCCGAAAAAAGGTTTGGCCTTTATGACACTTTTTTGAATTTGCAATTTTCATCCTTTCTAATGGTTCAGGCCAGTTATCTTCGTGGAAAGTAAGAATAACCACAATTTTTTTACTATATCTGTGCATTTCAAATCCGTTTTTTATATTTATATATCTTTCGTACTAATCGAAAAATCGGCTATATATTTCAAAAAGAACATATTGTAGTGTTCTATTTAAGCGGTGATATATTTTTTGTTTCGAGTCTATTGATTATAATCAATATGTATTATTTTTGGTATATGTCAATGCATTCAGAACAGTTTTTATAATTTCGTATCTGGCATTAAAGTAAAGTAAAGATCAATTAAGTAGACGAAGTATTGATCATATTAAGTAACTACTTTTAGGTGATTATTGAGGCTGCATTTAATATCATGTGATTGTTTACGGAGATAAAAATAGGTTTGCTTTTTTATTTACATATAATTATTTACAAGTGTCAAAAATAATTTATTTTTTAGAGAGTTACTCTGATTTGGAAAATTGCATTTCAATATTGTTATCAAATTATAAGGAACTTGCAAATTGCATTGTTTTTCCAAATGTGAGCTAATAATGCAACTATGAAAAGATGATTCAATACCTCAATATCTCAAATCTTAGCCCCGCCGTTACAGATTGTAGAATTAAGTTTGTCTTGTTTTTAGGTGCTATATAATTTGAGTTTTTTTTTTCTTTAGACAGTAGAATTAATGTTCATATGTACGTAACGGCTTTAGGTTTTTATACTATGTTATTGGTACACTATAAGAATTAATAGATATTTTAACCCATGATCAAATTCAGTGTTATGTTATACAATATATGCCTCTGTACATGGACAAGGATTCCAACTTCCATGTGATATGCTCACAGACATGTGTTCAACATTTGTGTGTTGAGGTTTTGCAGAGACTACATAAAGATACAAAAATAAAAAACCGAAAATGTTATAATTAATGGTTTTATTTTTGAGTTCAACATGGTTTTAACCAGAGATCGTGTTTTTAAATGGATAATTTTTGTTCAATTGCTTAAGTCTCTTTATGTTTAAGCTTTTAAAATTAAATAATAAAACAGAATAAAAATAATGCTACTGATCAAAAGTATATACTTAAAGGCATGGCTTACAATAATTAAAAAGGCTTTTCTGAAGTAAACTTACAGTGAAATGAATCCTCTGTGGAATATAATTTCTTTATTATTAAGGTTCCACTAATAAAGAGGATTCGTACTAAAAAAAACTGAAAACTGATTAAGAAGCCATATACCTTTTTTTTGTTTACTGTTTAGATACCAGAGTACGATTGAGGTTAAGTCGCTGCTCAAAGCGATCGTGAACGATCAAAGTCCAGTCTTTTCAACATCCAGCCACTTTACCATCTGTCTTTTCCATTCTGCCTCGACAAGCCAAACAGTAACAATGCTACAATTACTACAAAGTACTTTAGCTCTGAGGATGTATTTCAAGTATTTTGGAGTCATAGCTCTACAAGACAATTATCATACTCAGCCAACAAGTGATAATATATAGTATCTTATCAATAAAATACTTGACAGCGATGTGTGATATCTCCGACATTTATCACCAGTTAATTTCAGCACTTGAATCATACATATTTAAGACTACAACATAGATGACATAGTTTTTGGTTTACAGGATCCATCCTGTGCCCATCGTGATGCCCATTCTTTATAATACTACTCCTTTCTAGTTTGATGTTAATAATCTGGTTTAGGAATGGCTTTTACACATGATCTTAGACCATCTTTTACAAGACGGCCAGTTTTCTCATTTCTTGGCCCTCATGGTTATTATGTCCAAGTGTATTCAAAATATTCAACCACTTTTCACATGAACTGGCATGAACCAATCCCAATAACTTAATTATGCAATGTTCTCCATATGTGTATCCTACATATTGGTGTCTTTGTCCAAGATTTGACCTTTATTGTGTCCATATTGAAGCTATGAAATCTAGTACTCACTTATACCAGTTTTTGAGAATATGTTCTTGCCATGTTCGACAAAGTATTGCGCTCATGAACGAAAATAAGACTCAAAGAGCGGTTTTATTTTTTTGGACGAATGTAACTTCGATCACCAAGTAAATCCGGAACATTAAAAACATAAATTTATATTTTTTTGTGTCAATTCTAAAGAATATTTATTAAATATTTTATAGCAACTTACTGAGAGAGGTTTTTTCTTTCAAATTAAATTTACGTTACAAAATAAGTGGTGATTCTAAAGTTTGGTGTACAAAGGTAATCTACATAAGAATCTCTCTTGATAATTTAATTAAAAAATTCTTCTGAAAACGAAACAAACACAACTAAACATTATTCTTTATTGGGGTCAAAATCATGGGACAAGGAGTTTTATCCTGCTGTTTTGTATAAATATATTTATTTAACTTGATGTTTATATATATATATATATATATATATATCTATAATATATATATATATATCCTATATATATATATATCTATATATATATATGTCTATTTCTATGTAAAAAATATTCCCTTAAACGTTACACTCCAAGGACGCAAATATACAAGCATATATTTATTGTCTCCAAGAAGTCTCCTTTATATAATGTTATTTTAAAGATACTTATCAGAAATAGAGTGTTAGAAAATAATTTTTTCCTTTTTAATTTATGTGGTGACAATCCGATTGGAATTTCAAGACCTATTATTTGACACTCTTAAACTTTTATCCCTTAAAGTTCTTTTTTTCATACAATTTGTTTAACATATTATAAATTGCAATTTTTTTCATAAAATAATTATTGTAAAATATTAGTTATAATTATCTAATTGTAGTATTAATTGGTTAATTAATGCTATTTTTATAATTTCTTCGTCAAATGCGTAACTTTTTTTCTAAGCCGGGACAGAATTGTTAGGCTCATTTTAAAACAATGATACTGTTTAAATCTTTTTGGGGGTGTCCGTATATATTTATCTACGCTCATAGAAACTGATGGCAACATTTTTGAATTCCGTGTTGTATAATGCTGAATCGAGGAGGAGTTAAAAACATTCATTATTTGGCACGCTCAAAGTTATATTACATAGTATTCTCTGTCTGTCTCGAAATTTAATAAAAGTGTTTATAATATATTTTTAATACATAATAATTCATATGTTTGATGAAGTTATTTTTTGTGATCCTTGGTCTAATTACCTAAAGACATTAAGCATATCGTCTATATCCTATACTCCCATTTGACTTAAAATCGGCTTTTTCATTTCTTAAGCTTCTGTAAAAAGTTAGTTCTAAAATTACTCCTCCAAAAACATATACGTTTTTTTTTTTAAGTTTACATTGCACTTAGCAATTAAATTATGTTGAGATTATTTTGGATGATAAATATATTTGTATATTATAGTTAACTTTATATAATGTTGATTGTTTAACAAATCAGCCCAAAAAAAACTTTCTCCTTTGAATTATTATAAATAAGATACACAAAAAATGTGAACAAGTATTTCTTACATAAAACTAATTGCTTAATTCTATAAATATTCTTGTTGACCTATATAACTCAAAATAATGGAGTAGCAATATTGTGTATAGAAAAGCGTTGGTTTAGAAAGTATTTATACATATAATAAAATGAACTATGACTTTGAATGAACATATGAATATATTTTTTCCTTGTTAGAAGGATGTGTTTTTCTCTCAGAAGTGCACATTACAAATATTATTACCTTATCATCAATGCACGATTCATTACATAACTATTTTATCTATATTTTTCTTATCGAGTACACATGCAGTTCAGAGACAAATACTTGAATCATTCTCTTCATTTCGCTCTCTTCAAAGCCTATACCGGCACAATGATGAAAACCACCAAACTTAGGGCGAGGTCCGTCCAGCCCAAAATCAACAATGATTTCACATACCCAATTAATTCAAATCGAACGTATAAAACCCACGAGTATTCAATATTTACATTCATTTCTTTGCAATGATTCAACGTAAAATGAAGTCTCTGGTTAGTTGCAAAATGTTAATCTATAAATTACCTACAAAAATGTATCTCAATTTTTTTCCAGATTCTTTCCCTCGCCCTTTTCGCTGGAGTGAGCCTTGCTCAGCCTACTGCTGATGCCAAGTCGGATGCTCAGCTCTTTTACTCTCCTTATTACCATGGAGGATATCCTTATGGCTACGGCCATTACCTCGGCAAGAGATCCGCTGATGCCGAGGCTAAGTCTGATGCCCAGTTCTACGCTCCATACTATTATGGAGGCTATCCTTATGGATATGGTCATTACCTTGGAAAGAGATCTGCCGATGCTGAGCCTGACGCCAAGTCTGATGCCCAATTTTACTCTCCTTACTATTATGGAGGATATCCTTATGGATACGGCCACTACCTTGGAAAGAGATCTGCCGATGCCAAATCTGAGCCCAATGAGGCTATCCTATGGATACGTCCTTGGAAAGAGATCTGCTGATGCCAATTCTACTCTCCTTACTACTATGGAGGCTATCCTTATGGATACGGCCACTACCTTGGAAAGCGATCTGCTGATGCCGAACCAGAGGCCAAGTCTGATGCCCAGTTCTATTCTCCCTATTATTATGGAGGATATCCCTATGGCTACGCTCACTATCTTGGAAAGAGATCTGCTGATGCTGAGGCCAAGCCTGATGCTCAGTTCTACTCTCCTTACTACTACGGAGGATATCCTTATGGACATTACTACGGAAAGTAATTCCATTTAAAAAAGCTTTTACTCTAAAATAAAGCCTCCACATATAATTTTTTTTTGTTTTGTTTTCATTCCATTATTTTTCTATTCAGAGATCCACTTCTTCAATAAGCTTTATTTATTTATCACAGAGATAATCTTGGTGGTTCTTCTGGAAATTGTCATGCTTGTATCTTGAGACTTCTCCTTCTTAAAATATATTTATAAGATGAAGTTAAATGGAATTCCACATCCGTCCGAGCTTACAGAGTTTAAAAGATGCCAATTGTTCCCTAAAGGAGTGCGATGAATTAAAGTTGTAATGGTAAAAGTTAGTATTTTGTTGCGTCTCATTGTTTTTTCTTATGCTGTAGGAGGTATATTATGAAACATGATGAATTCATCGCCTGTTGATATGTCTGAAACTTAATTGTACATAGATCCTTTGAGAGGAACATAGTTTTTCATAGCCCATTTCCACCAAACAAAAAGTATCTAAAAAATTAAAGAAAGTTTCCTAAAAAGTATTCTGAAAGCTGATGTTTTATATAACGAACGCCGTAATTAGAATATTGTGTGTTAAAACAACAACTAGAAGCGGTTAAATTCCAGTAATATATGTGAGTTCTATAGCCAAGCTTTCTCCCATCTATGGAACCCAAAGTTGAATGTCGTCTGTCTAGGAAGCCATAGCGTTATCTTCAACAGTCGTTAACTAGTTTTCTTCCTACCGATTTTAATATTTATTAATGTGTGGGCCTCTTATTGTAAAAATACTGTTTATTATTTATATTTAAACGCATTGGATAATTTATTTTATTATTTACAATCATTCCAATATTTTTGTGATACGAGCCTTTTCTTAATATTTTTTTTACCTCTTAACTCGGGAAATTAAAGCTCTATTAATATATCATATATTTAGTTACTTTTCGAGACACCATCTTTTACTTTAATTTTTCCTCATATGACAAGTTACATAAACGTGTATTGTTGCTTCGTTGAAATAACTTTATCTTCTTAGTCTACTCAGTAGGATAAAAGTTCATTATATATTTTTATAATTAATTTTATTTGTAATACATTTCAAATGGGTGGACTTCGTTACGTTGCACAGGCAGATAAAATCATATATTGTGCTTAAAGACTTGTTAGAGAACAATGGAAGATAAATAACCTCTAAATATGGTTATGGAGTGTGCATTTGTGCAAGAGGAAGACAATCATATGGTTTTATAGGGGGGCAATAACATCAGAATTTGACGCAACATCTCTTTAGTACAAATAACAAAAAGGCTGCTCTCGTAAACTCACCAATTAATATTTTTTAAATTCGATAACGCGGTTTTCTTTCGTTTTCTACGTCCGATAGTCAGAACTATGATCTATCTATCGGCCGATATGATGAAACAAAATAAACATTCCCTTTTGTTGATAAAAAGCTATTAAGTTATTAATAAGTATAATCAGAGAAATTCATTCAAAGGATTCCTATATACCGTCATGGATTTGGGCCCAAGCGACAATTAGTATCTTTAAGGATGAATTTTTTCTCTCTGAATTGATCGTATATGACGTCATGGATGTAGGCCCAAGCGGCAATTAGTATCTTCAAGGATAATATTCTTCTCTCTAAATTGATGTTCCCTTTTCAAAAGCCGCAGTGAAGTTATACATTGTAACATGTTGACAAATTTTCTTTTATCCAATCAAGTTACAAAAGAAAACATTTTTGTACACCTCCTTTTTGTTTAGGGGACTCACGGTAAATATCATTATTTTTTGACTAAAAATGGGGAGGGAGAAAAAGAGAAAGAGGAGGTGTTAGAGTGATAGAAGAAGAGAGAGACATGTGAATTAGCGTTCTCTTGTTTCAAAGAGCCCCTACGTAAAAAAATGGACTTCATACATGAAAGGGAACTTTTGGATCCATAAATTCTTTAAAGGCATAAAGTCCCTTTTCTACTCCAGGGCTCTTCGGGACCAGAGGAGATTAATTCACTCTGCTCTCTCTCTGTATGTTTTCTCTCTCCTTCTATCTGTCTAAATCGCTCTATCTTTCTCTCTCTCTCTGTTTTCCTCCTCTCTCCTTTATTTAGGTTAAAAAATAAAAATATATGTACCACAAGTCCCTAATGAACATTGAACGTACCCAAAAATGGTTTGGATTATTAGATAATTGAATGAAATTTAAAAAAATCAATGATTCGACACATAAAATATTTTTTCTTTCTTGTTCCATTGATACAATACGTTGACATTACATATTCATTTGTTTGAGACTTTGAAATAATTAAGCCCTATTTATTATCATAAAATATTTGCGGTAAAGAATAATATCCTTCTTACCTTTATATCATTCACATCTATAAACGTGCACAAAACAATTTGTGATGTTTTAAGTTCTATAATCATCATACATTTTATTACCTGTTTGTCCAAAAGATAAATATGTGTCTTGTAATCATTTCGAATTATATGCTTATCACGTATTTCGTAACAATTACAAAGAGGAGGGTAAATATAATTTTACTATACACATTGTAGCGCACGATGACATGGATCACCCTATTGATGTTTTAGTAGCATCACTGCGCATCATAACCATAGAGATATAAAGATATAGAGAGCTGATTGGATCCTTCAGAGAAATACGTCATTGTGACTATAAAAACTTTTAAAAAGATATATAGTAATCCCTCGATATAACGAACTATATGGGGGAGGGCAGGGTCGTTATATCCAAAAGTTCGTTAAAGGGGGGTTCTGGAGTGTAAGGTATATCCTGCAGGAGTGACGACGAACTACCGCTGGACACATTTGGCAGATTAGTGGAGGAGGTCGAAGTCACTGACACACTGCTGCACCTCATGCATGGGTTCAAAACGCATGATCCGCAGCAGCTCATAATTCGGGTTCCGTAGCCTTAAATATAACGAACTTAGGTTCGTTATATTCGGGGCTTGTTCGGTCATGGACAAAAAAGGTTCGGTAGCCTCAGATATAACGAACTTATGTTCGTTATATCTGAGGCTTGTTCGGCCAGCTCCAGGAAGTTCGGTATCCTCAGATATAACGAACTTAAGTTCGTTATATCTGAGGCTTGTTCGGCTAGCTCCAGGAGGTTCGTTGTATCCGAAGTTCGTTATACAGAGGGGCGTTATATCGAGGGTTTACTGTAGAGAGTTTATTCTCTTCATCATTCATAGATTCTATCTCTAAGATCAGCTTACGATGACGTCGTATAAATTACTTTGTTTATTTTGCACACAAAGAAACATTAGAACGCTGTTTCTCTGCCATTGAAGGGAATCAGCTCTCTATATCTTTATATCTCTATGATCATAACTAATGATGCTAACAAAGTGATGCTATTGCTTTTCATTATAATGTATCAGTATCTGCTGAATCGTTGAACAAGAAATACATATACTTTGTCTTCTCCAAATAATATTCTGCTTTCTTCATTCATTCCGATTCCTTCAGCAGTACAACATCTACCAATTCGTGCATTGCCCTGATTAAAAAAACGTTAGATGAAGAATCTAGAAAATGCGCAGATTGACCTTTAGTAAATCTAATACTCGCATTTGACCCTTCTGAATTCAACATATCAAAAAATAACATAGAGTATTTTCCTTTGATGTTTTTTTTTGTTGACTTTTTGGTTCAATAGAATTGCAACCTCCGTGAGGACATAAATAAGCATTATAGCGTGTAAATTAGTCCTTCGAATCTTGGATTTTATCAATGTGGTTGATCAGGACTGAGCTTCTCCTTTCGGGATTCGAACTTGAATGTGATTGCTGAAGTTTACTAAATTTTAATATAATATATTATTGCAGTTTTTTCAAATACTTATTAGTTGTTTAGTATGGATTTAGATTGAGAGTTTTGCTAGATACTTAGATAATATTACCTGTGCTCTACCCCGGAGAAAAGTTTATACCAAAATGGGAAAATATATCTATAATATATAAAAACGTATTTGCTTTTGAGTGTTTAATTTGTTTATATTATAAACGTGCAAGAGAAAAACAAGTATATTTTGGCAGTATTTTAGCAAATATGAAAATGAACAATAACATGTTAAAAATAGTGTTGATTTTCTTTCATGTATTTCATTTTCATCTATTTTATTTTCAAATACAAGTGTAGTTAAAAAATGACATTTTAAAATATTGATTTACATTTGGTCAAAAATTGTGCTATAAATTTGCATACAATTGAAGAAAGCTAATCATTGATGACAATATTTTTGTATAATAATTTGCCCTTATGAAGACTCTTTTAGTGCTGTTTATTCATGCCTTAAAAACTATTTTGATTATTTTTGATTATCATTAAGTCATAGAACCATATGCACAATAATATAAACACTTGATTACTTCGTAATTGTTTAAAGTTAAGCAATGTTCCATTCAAAAACGTGATTGCATTATTTATCATATTGTTTTAATACATGTATAAGTACATAGCCTAGTTTTGAATATAGAAAATTGGCATAATTTAATTGAAGGATAATAAATACAATAATCTTAACTCCGTGAACTAATATTTCTCTATAGGAAATTTTCTAGTATTGCTACAAACTATTGCACACGTAGTTACATAACACATTTTTTTAATTCATTTTTCTCTTTGTTTTAAAATACGTGCTCTATTCAAAAATAGTAAATCTAAATTTTCTTTATTTTTGAAACCGCAGAACTTTGGGCGAGGTTTGTCCTGCCCAAAGTTTAGATTTTTACATAACCCAAAAATAGAAATCCAAGTTTTAAAAGCCCCGGACATTCTATAATATAATTTCATTTTCACCTCCGCCGAAGGAGGTATTGTTTTCACTGGCGTTGGTTTGTTTGTTTGTCAGCAGGATAACTCAAAAAGTGCAGAACGGATTCGGATGAAACTTTGTGGAGTTGTTGGAAATGCCAAAAGGAACAAGTGATTAAATTTTGGCATCTCTGAGGGCTTCTTTAAGATGCAAAATGAGCTAAATACTAATAAATATTTCAAGTTAGCCTACTCTGCCAATAGATGTCGCTGTGCTCTCCTCTTTGATGACGTCAGTTTCTTTTTCTTTCCATGTAGCTCTAGAGTGTAAACAATGATATGTTTTGACATCCGCCCTGGCTTTTTCTCCTAAATAATTTTTGGGAGTGTGGGTTTTTCCTCCTTTTTTCGGCCCAGAAACCGCAGAAATCAATGGGTAAGCCTCAAAGGGACTGTCCGTGAAGGTCCTGCCCCCCCCCCCCGTAGAGCCCCTCGCCTGCTATGGCGGGTCAATCCCCCATCTCCGCCTTGTCCCTCTCCGTGGGTTTTTGGAACTCCCCCAGGAAATCGGGTGCCGGAGCGTCTTCCTCTCGGAATTTCCTTCGACGGGAACCTATCCCCGTCCCTCTACGCCGCCCCAGTCGTGAAAAATTCGCCTCGGAAGGCTCATAAGGACCCCGTGACGTCATTTGGACAACCTGGAGGGGATCGGCGGAGGTTTGCACTCTCTGAGTGTATACATGCCTCTAGTTTGTATTTGATTCCAATCGACATGAGTTCTACAATATTTCTTCTCATATCACATAAAACATTAAATTAAATTTATTTTTCCCAGTTTATTATAACAATATGAAGAAGTGATACATAACTCAAACTCTTTAGATATTTTTTTTTCGTACACGGTAAGATCTTTATTCAGCTTAAATGTATAAATAAAAACAATAAACACGAAACTGAATTTTAAAATAAAAAATATTTGTAAACAATACCCAACATAAATAAATATTTTAGTTTAAAATTATTTTCCTACTAAAAGACCTAATTATCTATAAATAAATGATACAATAAAAAAGGGATCAATTCAAAAGAGATTTATGAAAAATAGTTATAACTGAATCTATAATTTACGATACCAAAAAGTGTTAGATTGCGTTCAGATTATTAGATTTCTTTAATACCTTTTGAAATTTTGAAGACACCGCATTTTCAATAAAAGTATTTTCATTATGGGAAAAAGCAATAATTTTTTAGATTTAACATTTTGAAACCCTAAGTAAGGGATTTACAGATTATTATTGTGATAACTCTAAGAAGTACATTAGCCATTATGTCAATATAACATTTAGTAGCTTTTTAATACTTTCACGTATTTCCTTAGATTTAAATTAAATGATGTGTAATTTGGGTAAAAAGTGTTTTATGTTGTTAACGAAATCGAAATACGAAATAGATGCATGATCTCTTTAAAACAAATAAACATATTCAACATACAATATTAAAATATTAACCAAAAGGGAAGATAAGCTTTAGGGGGTTTCTTCTCAATCCAAGATATTCAGGAACGCCTCCAAAGTGGAAGTTTGAAGTTTGACTACACTTAAGTCAAACTTCAAACTTTAATTGCATATTCATGCTTTTAAAAGAATACCTATACATAACTCAATACCCGGCATTGCTTTTATTGAATTTATTTTCTTAGAATATTTTTTGAGACATTTTGTTGTTGTATTCGTACTTTTTAGGCTGTTCAATATAATTATAATGGCTTATATAAAACTTTTTCCTTATGGAGCCGTCTTTAGTTTATCATGCTGTTTATTCTTGTATTAGGAATTACTTTAATTATTTTAAAATCATTAATTATATAACATTATGAACAACAATAAATACACTTGACTTTATTAAATTACTGGTTGTATATATATATATATATAAGAACGAAAGAAAGAAAGTAATCAATTTATATGGTTCTTTAGTTTTGCATCATTAATTTTATATATAATCAATGAGAAGGCAAAGTTTGTTATGTATAAAAAATACTTTTTTTGTCCATATGGTTCGGTTGAATTGAAGTATCCGTATGGATATAACTATGCATACTAGCGTGTAAATAAGTCTATCAAACCTAGGATCTAATCAAGCAGGTAGAACAAAAATGGCCATTCCCCTCGAGAGTAGTCAAACCTTCAATCTACAGAAGACTTATAAATATTTTAAGAAACTAAATCCGATACTCAATTCTACTCTCCCTATTATTATGGAGGCTATCCTTATGGTACGGCCACTACCTTGGAAAGAGATCTGCTGATGCTGAGGCCAAGTCTGATGCCCAAATCTACTCTCCTTACTACTACGATGGATATTCTTACGGATACGTTCAATACTTCGGAAAGCGATCTGCTGATGCCGAGGCTAAGCCTGATGCCCATTCTACTCTCCCTATTATTATGGAGGATACCCTTATGGTCATTACTACGGAAAGTAACTTCCCGGCTCATTTTTTGGAGATTTAATTAAAGTTAAACAATAGATGCTCTTCAAAGGCCCATCAAATTTTAATTATTTTTCACATAAATATGTTTGAATTTGACATTGTCGGAAAAAATTATATTTCATTACAAAATACAGGTTCAATTGTACGAGTATATGTGTTGTTCATTTATATCTTTTATGGAATAAGTACAAGAATATAGTTATATGGTAGAGAGTTGCCAAACATTTATGAACTTTGATCAAAAGGAATAGTTGACTGAGGCAATGAAAGAGAGTTTTTATAAAGGAAAAAGGACAAGAAATGGAAGTACTGTTAAAAAAAATCATAAATTATTTAACAACTTGTTTACTGGTACTCTATTTTTGTACATTTTACGTTGTATTGACATGAATGCATATAAACATTTTGGGATCTAAGGGCCTTTAAGACACATTACCAATAGAACAGAGGTTAAAAGTGAATATCTCAATGTTATTTAATGTAAAGGAAGTCGGAGATATAATTCAAAATATAAATAAACGAATCAAATTACATATATTAGAAAAAGACAAGCTTAGTACTTTCATCGCGTGCAAGTTCCTTATGGACCTTTTTATAGCCTCCTTTTTGTTTGAGTGTTTACCTCGTTTGCTCTTTTAGAGTCAGTCAATTTCCTCGTTCTTCTTTTTCTCGTGGACATTTTTGTGACGAAGCTTTTTCCTCGTTCTCCTTTTTGTCCTGAGGCATTTTCCTAGGAAAATGATTCGCGACAAAATATCCACGAGAAAAAGAAGAAATAGGAAATTGACTGACTATAACAGAGCGAGCGAGGCAAATACCAACGGCAAAAAGACGGCTATAAAAAGGTCTATGAGGGATTTGCGTGCTATAAAATTACAGTAAGCCCGAGCTTAATATTCGAGAAAAGGAATCTCATGATTATGTTATCACGTAAATATAGGGCGAAGGATATTAACGTTAATTTATCTGTCTATTCCACTTCAGATGGCCGCTTTTCATTTTCTACTAGTTCCTTCATAAAGGAAAGCAAAAAAGTATGAAATGAATTAATAAATCTATATTAAAATATTTTGAAAAATGTTTCATTTTTTACAACAACACAATATATATTGGTTAAGTTACTATAATTTGCAAAAAAATATAAATAAAGAGTATTCGTTGACAAATTCTGCCACATTTCAAAGCAACACTACTCTATCAGCTAATATCTTTAAGTGTTAAAACTATTTCCAGGTCAAAGGACTCATGAATAACTTACTATACAGATTATACTTAATAATCACATAAAATTTATCAATGCTGACATCTCTTCCCTTCTGACAATGTCCGTTAAAACGGTCAGGAGTCTCAAAAAGGACTTAAAAGGACGTGTCTCTGGTCCATATCAAGAGGGTCATGTCAATCCGTCCCACATCTTCGAGACATGATGTTAAAATTGTAATTCTTCAAACTTTGTATTTCTTTGTGTTGCTTATATTCATCTCTGCGACGGAAATGAATTGGCTTTGTGAAGTCTTATTGAATAATAATGAGTATTAAGTAAAACTTAATAGAATTTGAACAGTATATTTTATCCCAAATATATGTGATACAATTGATCTTTCACATCTAAAAAGTCTTTACTTAATTAATAATAATCATCAACTAAGGCATATATACACTCAGAGAGTGTGTACCTCCGCCGATCCCCACAACATTCCTATTCAAACATTCTCCCTTTCACACGCCCGATTTTCTATCTCTAATCATTGTTTCCTCTCTGTTAGCTCATTTTGCATATTAAAAAAGCACTCAGAGACGGGAAGAGGAAGAAGTTTAAGCTACGTCACTGGGTTACCATAGTCCTGAGCTGATATATGAACAATAATACGTCAATGAATATTTTTTTAGCGTTTGTTCTTTCCTACTCCCTGAATAGAGACCCCATTTCATTTAGTATTTGCTCATTTTGCATATTAAAAAAGCACTTAGAGATGCCAAAATTTAATCACTTGTTTCTTTTGGCATTTCCAACAACTCCACAAAGTTTCATTCGAATCCGTTCAGTACTTTTGAGTTATCCTGCTGACAAACAAATAAACCAACAAACGCCACTGAAAACAATACCTCCTTCGGCGGAGGTAACAATACCTCCTTCGGAAGAGGTAAAAATGTTTTAAAATAGTAAAAGTAAATACGTCACTTAAAATAACATATAAAGACATTGAAGTTAATGATTAATTTCTATTTCAAGAACTTAAATGCCTATAAATAAAACATTATTAAAATGTGTAGAGTTATTTACTAAAAGAATCATTAACTACAGAAAAGCATTAAATATAACAATAAATCGAAAATAATATTATATTCTATAAATAAACAAATAAATATCAAAAGTGAGCGCGATAACTCAGTGTGTTTAGGTGTGTTCAACTATCAATGTTGAGGGCGCAGGTTCGAATCCTCCCGAGAGGGGAAGATCAATTTTGGTCAACCTCATTGATTAGATCCAAAGGCTCCATAGATAATTTACATGCTATAATGCTTATTTATATCTACACGAATGCAATTTCCCCCCCTATCAAATAAGCATAAATTATATAAAATAGTCATATATTTTTTGATCTGCGGTTTCTTGTATTCTTGTATATTGGTGATGACGAAAATTGTGTGTCAATGCGCTGTAAGGCGATATAGATGGGACCTACTGCATCAGTTCAGCTGCTTAGTTCACTATATCCTCTGTTCTTAACAGACAACGCAGATTTGAAAAAGTGCTCTTATAATTTAGTATGTTTATAAGTTTCTACATTTTTACCTCCGCCGAAGGAGGTATTGTTTTCACTGGCGTTGGTTTGTTAGTTTGTTGGTTTGTTTGTCAGCAGGATAACTCAAAAAGTACGGAACGGGTTCGGATGAAACTTTGTGGAGTTGTTGGAAATGCCACAAGGAACAAGTGATTAAATTTTGGCATCCCTGAGTTCTTCTTTAAGATGCAAAATGAGCTAAATACTAATAAATATTTCAAGTTAGCCTACTCTGCCAATAGATGTCGCTGTGCTGTGAAATCGGGTACCGGGAGCGTCTTCCTCTCGAAACTTCCGTCGAGGGGAACCCTCCCCCGTCCCTCTACGCCGCCTCAGTCGTGAAAAGTCCGCCTCGGAAGGCTCATAAGGACCCCGTGACGGCGGAGGTTTGCACTCTCTGAGTGTATATATGCCTCTAGTTATGGAATATTTTTCCTTTATTTCAAACGTTTGTTAGAGCTTTACGTAAGTGGAATTTTTCTAGAATCTTTAATGGAGGAACAAGGGATCATGTATGTCGAAGATTATAAACTTTATAAAGTTTATTTCAATGCATTGATAGATAATATACTGTTTGTTTGTTTATAGGTTAAACCTTTTTACACGTTATGTGAATGCTCGAGATAATTTTTTAAAATAACAATGTGTTAACATTCAGTTAAATTCAAATCTTGCCATCGATTTTACTGATAAGAAACTAAGAGTTATTAGATTTCACAAAAAGTAGATTTTATATTAAAATTCATAGCAATAACTCATTTCAATTATTTATGGATTAATTTAGTTAGCAAATGATAAAATCTATTTCGAATTTGTAAACAATAATATTTCTTCCCATTCATTATTTACAAGGCATGCATACAAATATACATAAGCAAAAATATGTATATAATTAACTGCTTTATTTTCAAATCAGAGTCTCTTGGAAAAACATTTTATATAAAGTAGAATAAGATGAATTAACCTTTATGAATGGAATTAAATCACAAAATTTTATTAAAAATCCTAAATTCAAATTCTATATATTTAAAAAAAGGATTTTTATTATACTTTGCAAAGTATATAACACCTAACAGACCTTTGGAATTTGTATTGATGGATTAAAAGCATAAAGAGCTATAATAATATCTCTGAACTCTACTGGACTGATATAATAATCCTTCTGAACTCCTCAGGACTGATAAAACCGACTTTTAACTGATTGTATTCCAACCTTGCGATGTTTTTCACTTCTCACAACTATGTTATTGAAAATTTGTCCAGGACCTGACATAAACCCTACGATTTAATCTTCGAATGACAACTAAAATTAATGGTAATTAGAAAAGTACCGCTTTTACAACCTTCAGTTGTTGAGCGTGACGTCACGGGGTCGGTTTTGATATATTACAAATTTGGCATGATGATCCACATGATTTCATTTTTCATAAGTATTGAGAAAATAAGCGTTTATTTATTCAATGGTTCGACATAATTCATTATGATATCAAAATATAAATTATTAGCCCCATATTTCTCATAAGTTGCTCACAAATGCATATAGTAAATAGTTGCATAACCAAGTTGTATTCATTCCATTTCTTTGTTGTAATTGAACATGTGTAGTCTTAAGATACGTGCGTAAGTCTCTTTCATAGTGACATGATTACATCCACTGTGATAAAGGAAATTCACCAAAACTTTGGGCGGGTCTGTCCACTACAAACTACATAGATTTATTTTCACATACCCAACTAATTCAAAATCGATGGTATATAAGCCACGGACACACAATAATCCATACTCATTTCTTAGTATTTGATTCCAATCAACATGAAATCCCTGGTACGAAGCAAAATGACTCTTTCAAACACTTTCAAAAATCAATGCTTTATTTTTTTGTTTTCCAGATCCTTTCCCTCGCCCTTTTCGCTGGAGTGAGCCTTGCTCAGCCCACAGCTGATGCCAAGTCTGATGCTCAGCTCTTTTACTCTCCTTATTACCATGGAGGATATCCTTATGGCTACGGCCATTACCTCGGCAAGAGATCCGCTGATGCCGAGGCTAAGTCTGATGCCCAATTCTATGCTCCCTACTATTATGGAGGTTATCCTTATGGATACGGACATTACCTAGGAAAGCGATCCGCTGATGCTGAGCCTGAGGCCAAGTCTGATGCTCAATTTTACTCTCCTTACTATTATGGAGGATATCCTTATGGGTATGGCCACTACATTGGAAAGAGATCTGCTGATGCCGAGCCTGAGGCCAAGTCTGATGCCCAGTTCTACGCTCCCTACTATTATGGAGGTTATCCTTATGGATATGGTCATTACCTTGGAAAGAGATCTGCTGATGCTGAGCCTGAGGCCAAGTCTGATGCCCAATTCTACTCTCCTTACTACTATGGAGGCTATCCTTATGGATACGGCCACTACCTGGAAAGCGATCTGCTGATGCCGAGGCTAAGCCTGATGCCCAATTCTACTCTCCCTATTATTATGGAGGATATCCTTATGGTCATTACTACGGAAAGTAACATACCTACTTATTTTGGAGATTTAATTAAAGTCATGGTATTGTTTTCCCTCAAAAGAACATAGTTTTCATTGAGTTTCATTTATGTTAGGGTTTATGTACATTTGAGCTGATATCATTGATTGTAATATATGTCATTCAAAAATAAAAGCTAAAATGTTCTTGTCCATATAAGAACTATGTTTAATTTGTCACATTCCACCCAATTGATTTGGATTTTGCGTGAGGTGGAGGAACGCAACAAACAAACTGAAGTCAAGTAAATGTGTCCAGTTATTCGAAGTATGTAGCCAAGGTAAACATTATTGCTTTAGTCAACCTTATCTGAGAGGATAATAAGATTTAATTGCCGATACATCCTGGAAAAGAGAAGGAATAAATGTGGAGAGTCAAACTACATATTTTTTATGCTTAAAAAATGGTCAGAAATACATTGTAAATGGACCACTCAATCCATTTAAAACTTTGCAGGATGTAATGCTTTTGATTATTGCTAGAAAAGGACCAGGAAAAGGATCAACTATTAAATTTACCTGAATAAAAATAGTATAAAAACATTAGACCGAGCAAGAAATTTGTAACATTAAAGTTATGAATCTATTTCAGGCTTGTGAACGGAACGCAAAATTGAACGGCGTTCAGCTGAACGCACGTTCAATGAACAGAACGCTGAACGGAACGCAACTTTTTTTTGAACGCTGAACATTGAACGCAAAAAAAAAGTTTTGCGTTCAGCGTTCAATTTTTCCAAACATTTCAATGTAGTTTTGATTAAGTATTTTTTCTGGGATATAAACAAGGGGACGAAATATTATAAGAAGAACTTATAAACTACTCTCCCAAGAACTCTCTATAGAATAGTAAAGGACTTTCTTTAAATTTTACCCCAAGTGACAAAAATTTACACACAATTGAATGACCTTTTTATTCATTCATTCTTATTACAAAATAAACAACTTATTTAGTATATAGGTATGAAACTATTGTTGAAATAAGTTGAGATTAAGTCTGACTACGGGATATTCATCTGGGCTGTGGACTCGGAATCATGGATTTGTTCATTTTGATGGACTCGGATTCGTGGACTCGATAACTTAAATATTAGGACTCGGATAGGAGGGCTCGAGAGTTAAAATCTTAGGAATCGGATACGAGGACAGTATTAATTTCGTCAGCTTTTTTCATTTCGTCATGGAGAATAAATGACAGTCTACGAGCAAACAAAAATATATATTTACAAGGTTAGTAATTAGCATAGTTTGGTAAACATTTTATACTCGCACGTCACAATTGTATATGGATGTTTGATGACTATAGATGTTAATTTATTATTTTGGCTTCTCCTGGATATAGCAGATATATAGATTTTTAAGGCGCCATGATGGTCGGGAATGTCTCAACCGAAGTACTCTGTGGAATATTAGATCAATTCTTTGCACATTCCATAGGCCAGGGATGCCGTGGTGGCGGCCCGCGGGCCGGATCCGGCCCGAATGGGCATCACATCCGGCCCTGTTACATCAGTGGTTGGGAAGATTTATATATATATATATATATACATATATATACAGTAAATTGGGACTGTTTTCAGGGTTAAATTTAAGTAAAATCTGGTTTGAATTTTGCGCCAATTCCTACACCATTGGAATCAACTGACAATTTTCTATCGTTTGACACTACTTGAATTACTGTGGTGTGAGTGAGAGCCATGAAGCAAGAGAAAAGGTCCGCCATCATCATTCTCACCCGCGCCGGACGCACAGCTTCAGAGATCATCAAGGCCACCTAGCTCCCCAGGTCGAAAGTTTTCAGGGTCTTAAAGGCCTTCAAGGAGGAGGGCAAGACGTAGAGGAAGGACCACAAGCAGAAAAGTGATGCCAAGAGGTCTCTCAGATTCTTGGCTGGCCTGAAAAGGTCAATTACGGCAAATCCGACAATTCCGATGACCACCCTCGCTAAGAACCGTGGTGTGCATGTCTCCACCATCTCAAGGGCCATTAACAACAACCTGGGGATGAAGTCGTATGTCCGGAGGACCAGAAATCTCCTCACAGACAAGGCCATCAGGGCTGAGAGGTGCCCCAAGTTGTTGAACCACCTCAAACATCAAGGTGCTTCTAAAGTGGTGCTTTTGTGGAAGAGAAGAAGTTCGTTGTTGACGCCGAAATCAACAGGCAGAACTCCAGAGTGATTGCCTTTGAACCCTTTGCTGTCCCACCTGTCCTCAAGACGAAAAATCCGCCCAGTGTGATGGTCTTTGTTGCCGTGGCCAGTAACAGCAACATCATGCCCCCCATTTCGTTGAGGCCGGCCTCAAGATCAACACTGTGGAGTACGTGCACATTTTGGAGGAGGTTCTTTTCCCTTGGATGGATGAGAAGTTTTGTCTGGACAATGTGGTACTCATCCAGAACTCAGTACCATGTCATGGGTCCAGGACCACATAGACCTTGCTGGCCAGGAAAGTTCCCAATTTCGTGAAGGCTCAAAACTGGCCTAGTAATGACCCAGATTTCAACATCCTTGATTATTTTTTCTGGGGTGTCCTTCAAGAAAGGGTCAACGAACACTCTCATGGCAGCGTTGACCAGCTGAAAGCCTTCATCATCAAAAAATGCAAGAAAATCCCTGCCAGTGATGTGGTGGCTGCTGCTTGGAGGTTCAGAGCCAGAATTTAGGCTATTATTGAGGCCAAAGGGGGGCATATAGAATAATATCAATGTATGTCACCTTATTAAACTTCTGTTTAAATTTAATCCAAATAAATTAATAATAACCTAATTCCAGTCATTTTCATTTTTCATTGAAACAGTCCCAATTTACCGGCAAAGCCCTGTATATATATATATATATAATATTATGATACAATATCAACAAATGTAAATCTACTTTTGTTTTTATCCTTAATAGTTTTAAGCAGTGCTTAATTTGTAAATCACGAGGTGCCGGAACGCAAGGTACATATGACAGCGCAGGTATGATGAGGCAAGCGGAGGTCCCGGAACGCACATAAAATGACGCTTAAAACAACACACAAATGCCACTTACAATGCAGTGGGACTTATTTAAGCTATAATGAAGGGGTCTGTGTCACTGATTAATAAACTTGTCAAATGTGTTCATAAAAACATCAAATTCAAATAGGACCCTGCATTGCTGTCGTCAGCTAACGCGAGCGTAGCTAAGAACAGCTTATTTGTTTGTTGTGATGATGTGATGCTGTTTTTGTGGGTAAAATATAAAAGAAGATATATGAAGTCAATAAATGAGAATAAGTCTTTATATTAGTCTTGAAATAGTATACTTCGTACTCAGGGTCTTAGTGCGAATCCCTATAAAAACGTATCGTGTGATCAAAATATCGTTTATTTAATGTCTTATTATATGTGTCTTACTCCTTTATAAAGTATGTTCAACTGATGACAGCTTGAGAAGAAGAAAAAACTGATCTTTTGTGCAACAACAACTTGCACATAGCTGACAACACTACTGATTAATAACACACACGCAGAGAGAGAGAGAGGCTTCCCTATCACACCGATGTGCGTTGGTTGAGCCGAGGCGCAGTGCTCAAACAGTTCTACAAATTACTCAAAGAAATAGCCGAGTTCATTCAGGCTAAAGGGAAGCCTGTGGAGGAATTGGACGACCCCGAATGGATCAGAGACCTTGCCTTCTTAGTGGACATTACCGAACACTTAAACGTCTTGAATGTTACTATGCAAGGTCGCAACAAACTCGTTACCGAGTATTATGACAGTGTCCGTGCCTTTCAAAGTAAACTTGCGTTATGGAAGGCACAGCTCAGCCAGCACAATGCAGCCCATTTTCCATATTTAAAATCTCTGTCTGTCAACCATCAGAGCATGGTCAAGTATGCAAGCTTGCTTTCCGGCCTCATGCACGAGTTTGACAATCGATTCACGGTTTTCACTGAACTGAAAAAGGACTTTGCGCTTTTTCGCTCTCCATTCACGACGGATGCTTCCGAAGTCCCAGAGGGGATGCAAATGGAACTGATAGACTTGCAATGCTGTGCGCGGTTGAAAGATGCTTACGCATCTACTGGTATTGAATCATTTTAACAGTCTTTGCCACCCGAGTACCTAATTATCACTGCTTTTGCAGGTAAAATCCTCTGTATGTTTGGCACAACATATTTATGTGAGCAGGCATTTTCAGTAATGAATCTTAATAAATCGAAAGTGCGCAATCGCCTGACACATGGACATCTCAATGATGTCATGAAAATAGCCACGGCCCAGAGCCTGTCCCCCCATGTGGACAAGCTGGTGAAAACTAAAAGGCTTCTGGCTTCGACATGTAAAATATAGCTGGCTTCCTCATGTTTCATAGTGCAGGGAAGTAATGATGGGGAGGAAATAGAGGAGATAGGTATGTGGAAATATTTGTGGGAGTTGATTGACAAGTTAATGTGCTATCAGTTGCTTGTTGTAATGTTATAATATTTTTATTTTATTAATTATTTATCTACTTATATTTAGTCACCTGACCTGTTTGAGTGCTTAACCTTGATACATATTTTGACTTCTTTAGGCCTTGGCTACTTAGCCTGGCCATCTTTTTATTTGCCTAATTAGGCCTGTGCATCTAGATTATTTTATGTGCAAGTTGTCAATAAATTTGATTAAAGTAATTTACAGTTTACTTGTGTTATTTATGTGACCTAGTCAACTTGTTGTTTTTAAAATATTATAAATGTAAGTTACTGACATACCGAGGTTGATGTTACACAGTTTAAAAAGGGTAAATTGCTTTGGTTGAATTTAGCGTATGCATATATGCGATATATAAATAAACATTATAGTTTAAAATTTATAAACTAAATAAAGTCAATACAAAACATTACACGGTCACATAAAAGCACAATCACTTCATAAAACAAAGTTGTAATTAATTGGATATTAAAATAACATTAACATGATTAGGAATAAATAGGCTTCATTTAATTTAAAACTAGACTGTTTTTGTAAAATCGTAGTAAAAACTTTAGATGGTGAGAGGTCCTCTCGGAACAGGAGGGGAAGTACCGAACGATGTCACTCGCAAATCTCCAGCTTGAATCCTCTGGAATCTTGATGGAGAGCGCCATGTACCGAGCTGCTGCTGATAAGACAATGGATTTTAGGTCTCCCTCTTGAATAGGTTCCCTCGAAGATAAACGCTCTGCGATATAGCTTTTGCAACTTGAAAGTGCAAACTCAATTGCTTTTGTTTTCGGAGATGCTCTCCGTAGATTAGAATTTAATCCAAAGAGAATTATGGGAGCGATCAGTTTTCCAGTTATTCCAGGAACATTTAGAAGAACAAAGTCTCTTAGGATACGTAGAACAGGACAATGGGAGAAGGCATGGATGATTGAATTAAATAATCTTCCACAATCCTTGCACGGAGCATCAAAGAACACACATCTGGTAGAAACTTGAAATTGGGCAGTAAAGCGTTTGCCGTGAACTATTTTGGAGGTAGAAGACAAAATTCTCTTTTTCCACGATGCAGGCAATTCCAAGTCTTTTAAATACAAGTCAGCAATTTTTTCTGCCTCCATTTTTGTGTTATGGCCATAGTTCATTCTGAGGTGCCATGGGACAGGAACAAAGTGTTTGTCTGCCGATCGTTTAAGAGGAAACAAGAATCTTCCACACCTAAAAATGGACTCCGAAGATAGGTCATGAATAGTTAGGGTGCCAGACGTTATGCTATTTGTTCCAATCTTTTTGGAAGCTCCAGGTTTTGGAAAAAGAACTTTTTTTACAGTTCTGGCGTATAATGTCGATTGTTGTCGAACATTGGAATATAGGACTACCCCGCCAAATCAAACTATGTATTATTCCTAAAGATGGAGAAAACTCTTTAATCATGTCGTTAGAAAAGTCTGTTCCCAACATTAAACAGGTATACACCGGGCTGTTAGAAATATGAGCCCTCCATTCAACCTCTGGGTTTTGTGAGAGATCCGTCAAGACCTTTGAGTAAATCTTTGGGATTATTTTCTGTAATAAAGACAATCCTCCTCCTAGATGCCGTTTGGGACGCTTTAGACCTGGCAGATACGATCTGTGGAATAATATGCTTAGCCACTTGTCTTCTTCTAAGACAGCCTTTTCAGCTATCCAGGGAACTGCAGTAGAACTGTAGAGGACTGCAGGGATAACGAGGAAATTGTACAGATCAATTCTTCTCTGGATGTTGAATTTTCTCCAAAGAGAAATTTGTCTGGTCACACGGGTTTGTAACAAAGTCCAACTAAGACTTGTAGGACCATTTCGACTCCATGTTATACCCAATATTTCAACGGTATCCTTTACACATAAGTCAGCTACCCTTTGACCATTGAATGGCATCCAATTCCCCAGCGGAATGATAACAGATTTTTTGTTATTTATGCGGAGACCTGATCTTTTGCTAAATTTTTGAAGATATTTGATCATAATGTTAATGCGCTTTAAAAGTTGTGATTCTGACTTCGCTTCTAAGAAAAGGGTAATGTCATCTGCATACATGTCAATAATATGTCTATCGGAGCCAAAATCAATGCCAAAACCTTTATATTTTTTGACTATACCCTCACTAAGATCTTTTAGGCCTGCCACAAAAAGCAGAGGTGCAGTAGGGCACCCTTGGCGACAGCTCCTGTTTAAGGTAATGGGATCACTGTTCATATTCCCCATAGCTATCGTTGACGTTGGATTGAATAAAAGAGCTCTAATGGGATTGAAGAACTTTTTGGGTAATATTCTTTTTATTGTCTTTAATATATGCCCATGCATTATGGTGTCAAACGCCTTTGAAAAATCAATTGCAATAATTGCACCATAAGTCCCTTCCGAATTGACCCTTTCTATCGCACATTGGATATTTCTAGAGATATCTGAAATTTTCCTTTTCTTCAAGAAGCCTTTTTGATGAATTCCAAGCCTTTTATTCAACAAAGGCTCTATTTCTCTAGCAATAATCCCTGAAAGAATACGGTAGCTCTCATTTAGGACAGTTATGGGCCTCCAATTATTCGGGTCAGAAAGAGCACCTTTCTTTGGTATTAACACTTACGACCCTTTGTCATAGCTTTTGGGAGAGTTCCATAAACCTCCATTCCCTGTCCTAGTTTGAGCAAGTACGGTGTCACTTCTTGAATACAGAGGGTAAAAACGCAACCCCCTATTCCGTCAGGTCCTGAAGCTTTATTATTACTGTGAAACTTTTTGATATAAGTGGTAATGAGATCTTCCGTGAAAATTGACGCTCCATTCTTCTTGGAACGCGGAAAACTAGGTCTATCGACCGCTAATAAATTGTGAAACTGTCTATGGAAGCAAGCCAAAATAGCCTTCGGATCACGTAGTTCTTTTCCATTTTCAACAATTCGACGAATCACAGAAGTGGGGCGTTGTTCTTTAATAATATTAGCCTTTACACGTTTATTTACTAAGAGTTCCGAATCAACTTTTTCTTTCATTTCTGCTTCTCTGATATCAGCAAACCGAACGAAATTCGTGGTATCCGTGGAGATGGTGCGAGCAAAGAGGGATCCCTGGCTTAGAACTTTTTCAAGATTCTTTTGATACATACTGTTTTTTAATATTTTTTTCTTGATAAATTTCAAAGTCGTAGATTTTACAACTTTGTTAAAATATTTTCAGTTTTTTTATAGCTGGAGGTCGGACTAAAATGTTCTAAAAGATTAAAACGGAGTTGTTTTAAAAAAGGGGTTCACTAAAAATCCATTTTGGAGTCTTAAAACTTTGTTTTGGCTTAAAATACCACAGTTCAATACAAATTAATTTGTGATCAGAACTTGGATGTGATCGATAAGAAGCCGCTCTTATTTTTGGTAAAATGTTATGTGATACAAGGGCTAAATCAATTCTAGAGGCTTTTCGACCTGCTCTCCATGAAATATTATCGTCAGGGTTGATTTTCCTAACAGCATCAACTAAATTAATTTCAGCAATAAGTTTCTTAACTATTGCCTTGTTGGGATATATGGTGATTGAATGATCCAGATCCACATTCAAATCTCCCAAAATGAGAATGGGATAGATATTATCCTTACAAGAGTTAATTATCGCCTGGAAAAATGGTGAGCTTTTTAAGTTAGGGCCGTAAACGTTAATTAAATAGAAGCCTCCTTTTTTGTTGGAATGAAAACCTTGTGCCACTCGCCTTCTGAACTTAGTTCCTTTACAAGTAGTGGACGCTCAATTTTATTCGAAACAAAAGATAATATTCCTCTCTGACAGTTGGAGCCCGTAAAATAATGGAAATAATTTTTCGGGATGCACAACTGACATGAGACAGAGCAAGACGAAGAAGTTGGGATTTTACATCCTGAAGACAAATTATGTCTGGCTTTTCATTCAACAGGCTTTTCATTAGAGCGTGGCGCGCAACTCTATCTCTACCACCCTTGAATTAAGGGAAATAATCTTCCCAATTTCTAAGTCCACTTTTGGCACGTTTTTTAGGGGTTGAGTAAAAAAATCGTTAATTTTTGTCTGTATTTTGCAGGCCATGGAGGGAATTAAGTCATTTCTTGGGCATTTTGGTGGGATTCGATTTCTCTGGAGAGAAAACCCTGAACTGGACAAATTTCTTTTTGATATTGACCCTGATCTTGTTCTTGACGACATGATCAGGTCAGGGTTTAGGTGATAATTTTTTGATTTCACCACTGAAGGTTCGGAAATACTGTTATTAAGCGCGGCTCCCTCACGTCCATTGTGAAGGCCATTCGGCTCATTTTCTCTTTCACTACCATCCTCCTGAGGAAGGGGGATAGTGTTGGTTGGAACTGGATCAGGAGGGTTCATATCCGGTGGTGGAAAGGAGCTTGAGCGGTTAGGGTCGTCTTCAAACTCCATATCTCCCACCTCTTGTTGATTATTTATTATGTAAAAACACTCCCTCCTCCTCTTGGATGTCCGCATTGGGTTGACATGGTTCGGATATAACAATTGATACTTCAGGTTGACTGGTCACCTGGTTAGAGTTTGATCCCGTGACGGTGGGATCTGGATCTGGAAGGCTCATAACCGGTGGTTGAAATGAGCTTGAGCGGTCAGGGACCTCTTCAAACTCCACATCTTCCACCTCTTGTTGATTATGATCATGTAAAATCTCTACCTCCTCCACTTGGATGTCTATAGATGGTTGACAGGTTTCGGATGGAGCAATTGATGATTCAGGTTGACTGGTCACAAGGTTAGAGTTTACATGGGAACTCGAGGAACTTTTACCATTAGAGTATATTGCTTCTATGGATGATGGATTGTTTATTGAGATTACCTTTGTCAGAGCTCAAAGAACGTAGAGATTCCTTTAAGAGCTTGTCATAGTCCCGTAAATTCAGTCTAGGGTTTGTACAGCCGTGCTTTAGATGGCCATGACCAAAGCAATTTAGACATTGCTGTCTAGCTCCCTTAAATTTAAGTTTTAAGAGAAACCCTGATAGGGTACAACTTGAGGAACAGTTGTAGGATCCGCGATCATCTCCACAATATAATCGGAGTCCCTCCAAATGTCCTTATACTCCTTGTACTTTTTTTCTGCTGCCTCATTCGATGGATTCTTCCTAGGATAGTGTGATATAACTTCACCATACTGCGTTAG
>CP045900.1:1830072-1852317 GCA_013387185.1 Caligus rogercresseyi | reverse complement strand
AAGAATGTTACTTCTAGGAATGACTCATGTACTCCGATCAACACCAGCGGCGGGAATGGAATCAGTATTGGGTATAACCCCCCTGGACTTATGAATATACTCCCTTGCAACAAAATCGAGATGGAGAACGAAGCACTTTCTCAAGGATACATGAGATGGAAGAGGAGATCTTTCGATCGCTAAATCAGTTGAGACGGTTCTGAAATTAGGACAATCCTCTGGTGATGTCAAAATCCTATCGTATTTTCAATCAGCAATTGCAGCAATTCAAAATCCTTCGCCACCAGTGTTGTAGTGAAGGAGTGCAAAAAAACTTTATCAGAGCAAAAAGTCAGAAAATAGTCAACTTCTTGGTGCAAAGGTCACAATTATTTGAATATCACCTAATTTCGTCGTGAAGAGTATATATTAAGTTTTTATAAGCCTGGTGTAGCCGTTATTGGAATGGTCGGAAATAAGATATAACTAACTAAAGTTAGAATTTTGTTGGTAAGAACGCTTGTATATGTTGAGTTATAAAGAATGTGCCTGACCCAGTAAAGTGGAATTTTAATCAAAATTGAAAAATACTTCTAAATCAGTAAACATAATCCCCTCCGACTGCAACGAGGTCATGGCAGTGGTCCCGGAGCTTCTGAGATGGTCGAACAGCTCATCTTCGCTGACCCAGTGTGCGTCTTCGTGGCCCCAAAACTCGTCATTTCGGAGCAGGTACTTTAACTTTAGGAACAGGTACCGGTCGCAGAGGTTCAGGTCGGGTGAGTAGGGGCTCTGTTTCACATATTCGAAGGACTCTCCGGGTCAGAAAGTCCATTGTATCCACTCGCTGCTTTTGTGGTCTCATAGAGCTGGTGGGGCGAGTACAATCAGTACGTTTGAGGCCAAGATCCTACGTCAAAAGCTGAAACGGTTTTGTGGATGAAAAACCTCGGCGGCAACCTGTCGAATGGTCACCCAGGGGTATCCTCGATTAGGCGCTATACAGGGACGATCGTTTTCGGTGCCTTGTCTCCCGGGGTCTTTTGATGACGTATTCTTCTCCAAGAGCAAAACGCAAGGCCAGGGCAGAAGTCAGGGAAAGTTGAAATGAGGCTCCCGTGGATCCGTTTACTGTATTGGGATTTTGATCTGATCAGAAGTAGGAGCGAAAGCCGGGTTATCCATTGCAGCGGCCAGTGGGGCAACATATAGAAATGGTGAGTTTACCTATTTATATAACCTGAGTGGCGCCACAAGTTCGCTTCTACGCAAAAAATTGCGATAACAACGTTCCTGTTGGAATTTTTGAGCTATCGTGTTTAATTTGGAGGTATGCTCATACTTTATGATCAGCCAATGTTAAATATTTTTCAAAAAGGAGAACTTATACAACTTATTCTTCATACAACGAACTTTACTAAAGAGTACATTTTATTCAGAAAAATATAATTTACCAACGTTCTGCCATTTCAATGTATTTGGATATATAAAATTGAGTACGGCTCCAACGGCAAATGTTAATAAAACATCTTCGCATATCAAAATAAATATAAGTCCAATGAACTCTTAAAAGAAATGACGCATACTATCTATCTATACTCTATAACCGTGGGGGCTTTATTTTGTTTCGCTGAGAGATAACGTTATTAGTACGTAGAAAATATTGAATCATTCAGGGGTGGCCGGGCCTAGTGGATGGGTTTGCCGTTTACCCATATCAGCCCTACTTCTTACTCAAAATACCTCATTATGTCATTAGGAGACGCTGCTTGAAGAAAATAACAATAGTCCCCTGGCTTAAATGTCAGAAAATAGTACGATGTCGTAAATTTAAATTAAATACGGGATCCGTTTCACACTGTAATGTACATATATAGTGGATGGAATCCTTGAGTGGAGGGACATTAAATGATGTTTTTTCTTTGAATTAATATACGGAATGAAAGCTATAGGGAGGGCAAACGCATTCCAGTGGTTCAGATAGAGCATGGAAAGGAAAGTGAAAAATTAGATGAATAAATACACTTTTAAATGAATTTATTATACATATTATGTATTATATTTAGAAAAAAAAAAAAAAATCATACTACTTCAATGGAATATTTATATTTAATATTGAAGCACTTTTAAATAATGCAAAAGCCATTTGGAGTGTTGTTTTGGTTGAATCTGGTTCATTTTCAAACATATACTCATAAAAATGGACTTTATTTATGCATTTCTTATAAGTATTTGGTCGTTGGAAATAAAATATATTAAAAATGCACTCTTAAATTTTAAAACTAAGCCAGTCTTATCGCAGCTAAAAAAGTTGTAAATGTAACTAAGACTTAAACAAACATCATTGGATTGGATATCATATACTATTTTTAAAAGTTTTTAATTCATTTTCAATCTATATAAAAATATACTTTTTAATATTGATTTGAAAGTCATTTTTTGTTATTTTCATATTCATGGGTTTTAACATCTCTGCAATTCTAGCAGGTAGGTCTAGAGATATTCCATCTTAGTTTTTTATTTGATAAAACAGATTGAAAATCCGAAAACTCTAATAGCTTGTCATTGTTTTATGATCCTCAATCAATTCCATGTACAACTAGAGGCATATATACACTCAGAGAGTGCAAACCTCCGCAGTCACGGGGTCCTTATGAACCTCCGAGGCGGATTTTTCACGACTGGGGCGGCGTAGAGGGACGGGGAGGGTTCCCCTCGCCGGAAATTCCGGGAGGAAGACGCTCACGGCACCCGATTTTACAGCACAGCGACATATATGGAAGAGTAGGCTAACTTGAAATATTATTAGTATTTAGCTCGTTTTGCATCTTAATTCTGCACTCAGAGATGCCAAAAATTTAATCACTTGTTACTTTTACATTTCCAACAACTCCACCAAGTTTCATCCGAATCCGTTCCGTACTTTTTGAGTTATCCTTCTGAAAAACAAACCAACAAACACGCCCAGTAAAACAATACCTCCTTCGGCGGAGGTAATATACAAGCCTTGTATTCAAAAAGCCCCTTGGAGATGTATCTATATCAAATGGATTGTTTACAAAGTTCAATTAAAGATCAGCAATTACTTGGAGCTGGTAAACCTACAGAAGCACGTATAGATCAGCAACACACCCCTTTGGTTAATTATACGATGCATAGAAAAAAACAACAACAAACAACCAGATAAAACTCTTCTCTGTGTTTGTGACTCATAATTATGTTATACATTGAGTTGGCTTATATATAATGTATGCTTATAAATGTAGGTAACTCTTTTTGGCAGTATGCTTTGTTGTAAGACGGAGGAGAGAAACGGGATGTACCTAGGTATCGTTTTCACTCTGGCGGCGACCATGTATGCTATACGAAGTATGGAAAATACCTTTCATTGGTATATAGTGTAGTTTATTTGTTTATGGTAGGCCTAATATTCTTTACGGAAAATGGACCCCACACATCTTATGTTTTTCCTCCTTCTACTCTTAAACAAACATCCGCATACTAATGCTGCCTGAGATGGATTCTCCGCTATCAAAATTCTTAGAAATACTTATGAGTGTACTATGTAACATGTGGTCAGCTTAGAGGAGTCAACACATATGGAGGATATTAAATGGAGTAATAGCTACATTTTCCCGAATAATAAAACAGTATTTTTCTACAATACTTATCTCCAATAGAATATACATTGCACTTGAGCTGATGTTTATTATATGATTTAATTTGAATTAATTGAATTTATATACATTATATTCATGTAAGCAATGAAAATTTTGGGTATTCTATCAAATATTCCATTATTATGTGTATTTATAGATTAGGGTGGATCTAAGGATGTCAATCCTTGTATCGTCCACTCTTACGAGAAGGACTCGTTTAGATCTTGAAAATTAATATAAAGTACTCTCTATCTGATTTGTTTATATTTCAGATCAGAATAAGCAAAGACTTTTATGAAAAGTGTGCCTGTGGTCATGAAGCAAACTTATTTTTAAGGCTTAAACATTAATAATAACTAACTGAGGCTTTTACGGAATCAAAAGTGTAATCCCTGGAAAAGCATCGTCTTTAAAAATGATATGATAGTATATTAATGGATTTAATTTGGGTAACTACTTATTTATATATAACTAACTCTATGGGATTAGAAGAAAAGTTTATTCAGAGCTCAAATGAAAGAGATCAACAAGAGTATTCTCTTATTATTTTTCTTTTCAAACTATATAAAGATCCTAATGAGAGCTGGCATTTGGAAAATAGTGGTTGGTCGCTTGGGTTGATATTCATTATTATCTCTAACAATTATATTATGATTTTCAAATATCATCATAAGTTAGTGATATCTCCGTTTTGTAAAAATATATTTTTTTTAAATGAGCAATAACAAAAAAGTTTTGCTTCATAACGAAACCTTTGAATGGATATTTTTCGGGAGAAGGGCGACGTTTAATATTTCAATTTTTGGTTCTGAAAAATATATAAACAAAAAAAGTTATTACATGACTGTTTAAATGCAAAGATGTTTTTATTGAATACCAATGCTCTAATTTGTTAGGCTAGAACTTTTTCCCAATGCGGTGTTCCGTATCGTTTCGCTTCAGTTGTATCCCTATGAAAATATACAACATGGTGATTTTTTTAAACGATGCAATGAAATAAACATGGACCAATCTCAGCAGACCTCATCAAATTTTGTTACCCTTGCAATAACTGCAGATTTTATTAATAATACATTGTCCATCTTTGTGGATTGTCCTCTACTGAAGACGATCAAGCACTTTAATCATCTAAACGTTTGTGTAATATGGACTTAAATTTGAACGTGATTAGAGCTACAATTCTTTTTGGAGTATTCAGAAGAAGAAGGAAGATCTCTCCTCATCAAAAGGCTGTTGAATTTGCATTGCTCAACATGGAACCAATAATGCGAAGAGACTGCCAAATAACTCTTGTATGCGAATCGTAGACCTTAGAGCAATTATGATAGGGCAGCGGCTCGTTATTCAGCCCTCTCAATAAAATTACCAATTCATCTGCGACGTCATGGACATGGGCCGGAGATTTGATAAAGTTTATTCCTTCAAATTCTCTCGAATATCTCAAACTCATCAAATCGACAATATGGCGTCACTTTATTATGGTTTTATCTTTAAACAGTAATTTGAAATTTGGTTAATTTATGTTTTGTTTTTACGTAACTGTCTTCATATTGTGTTTTTTTTTATCTCCTACTTTTTTATGGTAATTTTTTACACAGTATGGATTTTAGCTAATAAATAAACATTTTAACCAAAAAAAAGATGACATTTAAATAAACTGTCGTCAAATTTGATAAAATACATTAAAACAAAACAGATAATAGATTCTTGGTTTCGACTGCACCTCCTAAGAGTCACATCACATCTACCTTTTGGCTCTAGATGTATTATTTTGTGAATGGAGATATATAATATATATAACACTATATATATATAATTATTCAGTTTTAAATAAATTTAAACTACTCAAATAATTTGAAAAATACCGTTAAACGATAAAATCCTTATTTAAGTCGACAATCGTTTAAAAATATAAGTCTAGTAGTTCTAATATGTACTCTAGAATAAACTCCTAATTATATTGTTAAAGAAATATGTACACAAATACAAATTACTAGCTTAGGAACGATAATAATCAATTACTACAGTTTTTTTTAGGCACATACGTCCTTAAGCCATGAAGATGTTTATGTAAAGAGGTATTTAGTTAGTATGATGAATCTATGGTTTATGTATCTTTAATTATGGGTTAAGCTTTATCAATATTCAGGAATATTAAAGCAGTTTAAATTATCATATCGTCGGTTTTAAACATACCAAAATAATAAATAATACATATCGTTTTTGAAATTTTTGTATATATCTGCAACTGTCGTCTTGGATGTTAGACCTTGGGAGATTCCGTCCTCTATATCCGTACGTACCGGTATTCCTTATAGGCGCATTCATCTCTATTACTCTAAAATTTGTATCCCGCAACTTCTTTTTGCAAAGCAGGTCCTGTCTTCAGCCAGTCAATGGATTTGCGGTGAAAGCTGCTGCCTAAAAAATTGGAATGTTTATTGAGCTCCGAAAGCGGATAAAGTGAGAGAAATATCATCGATAAATCCAATCATTTCTCTCGACCCAACGAGCTATCAGAAGCCAATCAAAATCGATCGACTTCAAATAGGTAAAAACTCTCTTCATCTTTTCGAACTGTAGTACTCGTTTCCAGAAGGTGCTTAACATATATCAAAATTTGCACCGTTATGACGACAAGCTTATATAACTAATTTTCTTTTTTTGTGTGTATTTAATTTTAACTATATATCTAGTATAAGCTATTCCTTCACATCAAACAAGTCGAAAGTATTAGGTTTTTATACACAAAAATAAATACAAATCACACACACCATGTGTAATTATGTTGTTATACATTTATATATATACCCCCCCCCCCAACTATATATATATATATATTAGGGTGATTCTTATTTAACGTATTTTGGATTTGTGAATAGGGCTCCCCCTAGGATTTTACCTTACTGGATAGAGATCATCTTGTGAAAGTTTGAACGAAATCGAATAATGGGAAGTACCCGCTCAATGGGCCCAAAAGTTATTTAGTAAACTTATGTAGTAATTTTTTTCGCGATTCGATTGCCTGTAATGTCCTTAATTTCAATTCTATTTTCAAACAATTTGCCGCAAAATGTAGATATGATTGCAAGAATTCCAAATAGTTTTTATTTTTTTATGTACATCCAAAATCAAACGAGATAATAAAGTTTCAAATGTTCATTTTTGGGGCATTTTCCAAAAAATGACTATTTCAAAACTGAAATTTCTCGTTGAATTTTGAATGTACATAAAACTTTAAAACTGGCTTGAAGTACCCACTTCCCATTATTCGATTTCGTTCAAACTTTCACAGGATGATCTCTATCCACTAAGGTAAAATCCTAGGGGGAGCCCAATTCATAAATCCAAATACGTTTAAATAAGAATCACCCTAATATATATATATATACATATTAATTATATATATTTTAAATATTCCTTCTGAATCAAAGCTATACATTTAAATGTTTATTTGTTTGTAAATAATGATTCGAACAGTAATCCATAAAAGAAATAAGTTGTTTTGACGAGTAGATATACAAAGTTCGTTTCACCATCAATAATACAATGATCAACTATTTTTGATCTATCGCTATGTAAATAGAATATTTTAAACAAATGTGACTTTTTCCCTGTGATGTCATGACTTTCAGTGACGTAAAGTACACACTCCTATGGATATAAGTGCCAACCGGATCATACAGATCCTCTCTCTTCAGTCCTTGTATATATTTATTTAATATTAGTTTAATCTGTTTTGTCAAGATCTTGCATGGCGCAATTGTTTGCTCCTAGTGTTTGTAGAATGTGCCTGACCTATTCTGTGAGTCAGTATGGCGGATTTAGAGCGGTCTGGCACGGAATATAAAGGTTGTGGTAGAATAGTGGAGCGATTTCGAGGCCAAGCTATCCCCTCCTCTGTTGTTCAAAACTAAATAAAATAATATTCCTAAAATATAGAAATGCTCTGAAGAATTTGGTATTGAAAATAAATCAACTTTTGGGGATCATGACGGAAGAGGACCTCAAGGAGGAGTACGGACATTTATAAGGATTTTTCAAAGGAGATGCATGAAATGGAGAATTCCCTTCAGAATCCTTTGATATGTTCGAAGAAACGGGGGACCTTAATTCAAGCCCGAGTCGTTACATTTTGTTGAACCTTACACTATCAAACGTCACACATTTATTTTTGCTAAAGTGGTCTTAGATATACTTTGTGACTTTTTAAATAGTTATATAATTGACCATATTAACCTGAACTTTCTTTCTCATGTTTTATCTGCATATAGAGAAAATAGGTAATATGTGGTCTTATGTTAAATACTCTCCATTTTGGTATGGTATACATAAGTAATATATCATCTCAATTAGTCTTTATAATGTGAGGCAGTCAATTAGGAGCAATGTAAAAACGATTTTATGCCAGATATGCCTCAAGCAAAAGGAAAATAATAATAAATACTTGACGGCAGTTTGACTCACCGAATATTTTTGTTCGTGGTGCCTGCTAGGCTTTGAAACGAAGTTTGCCCGTTTCTCTTTTCATTTCATTGAGCCGTCGCATTCCTTTCATCCTCGAGTATTATATAATATTGAAGTATGACCATAATAATAGATTTTTAATTGAAAAGAAAATAGATGTATCTGATTGAAAAGAGTTATTATAAAGGGGTTCTCAATATGGGCGGGTAGATGTTGAAATGGAATAAAACAAACAGTGTGTGAGGTATTTACTCATATTTTTTTATTTTAAAGTTGCATGTATGCGATTAATTCTGGAATATGACATCATTCCAATGCCCACCTCGGCTTCTTACTGAGGAACGTATCTGAGTGGTTCAATTTTCAATGCCCTTTATGGCTAATTTACATCACCCTGCGAGAGATAATCTTACCTCAAATCCTTCATCCAGAATATCATCGCGGCGTTTGCTGTGTGGCACTTAGTGGCGTCCTGCTGGAACCACATGTCGTCTAGATCCATTTTGTTCAATGTGGGCCATAAGAAATAGGTTATCATCGTTCTGTAGCACTCGCTGTTGATGATGACCGCCTCACCAACTTTGAGAATGTGTTATCAACTGGTGAGTATCGTGTAAATTAGTGTCATCCACTATATGGTAATTTTGCATGTTAACACATGCCTTTTATCAAAAATATGCCTTGTTACTAAACATGATTTCCCCCCCAAAAGTTGGTTCTCTTCCAAACGATTTGAAGCCCAGTCAACTAAGGAAGGTCATTGTCTATTATCATAAACTTTGAGCTCCTGGGTCAGTTGGATCTGTAGGCCCAAGTTCCGATGCAAAATTCGCCAAGTTTAAGTCTGCGAAAAGGCCGATTACTTATGCATGACGAGAAATAGACTGCCTCAGAACGCGGCGATGTTCTCGGCCGATCTTGCGAGTATGGATGTTGACTGATTGTTTACTGAACCAGTCGTCTCAAATTTGACCACCAAACGTTGAAGAAGCGACTGTAAAGGGCCTCCACGTCTACCGTAAAATGGGTGCAATTCGCTCAACGTTTGCATTAGCGACGAAACTCATTTTGATAATAGGGTTTAATATATTAAATCATGTAATGTGCGAGGATGATAGGCATTAATAATGGAAAAATAAACCAAAGATTTGACTAACAAAATCATAACCAATGGCTGCTACGTGTCGCTAAAAACTACCCACTCAAGTGAAAACCTCGTTATAAACATTATCAGACAATATACGAGGTTGTTTCCCCAAAACATAAAAATAATTATGACACTGACTGTCTTTTCTTTTAACGTAAACTCCCTCCAGAGTTTAAAAAGGAAATACGATTTGGCTCGATTTTTAAAATATCTTACTCTGCCCGATATAGTCATTTTAACAGATACAAGGTGTTCCTTGGAAGGACATTTCTCAATTCCTGATTGCTACAAAGTTTTTTCATCGTTTAACCTATCAAATTTACACCCAAAAAGGGGTGTCTCCTTGTTAATTAAATCTACTCTTAATCCAAGTATTAGTTTTAGATGTTATGATGGAAATCTTATCAAGGCTCACTGTAACTATCAAAACTCAGTTTTTGATATAATAGGCATTTATGGACCGAATAAAGATGATCCAGAATTTTTTAAAGGTAAATTATTGTCGGTAATTTCGAAGAGGCCGACTATTGTTGGTGGAGATTTTAATATAAAAATAAATCAAGGAATACGTTGCCCATCAAAGTGTACCAACGATCATCCCCATGCAACAAAAGAATTGAAATCGATTATAACTTCTTATAGTTTCACTGATGTTGGCCATCATCAAAATAATCTTTCTCACACCTTCTTTTCAAGAGACAAGAACTCCAAAAAAGTATCCTCACGCATAGACTACTTCTTAATAAAAGGATTCACTAACGACTCGATAAAAGAATATAATGTTATTGACACACACTTATCTGATCATAAAGCTTTAAGACTAAAAATTAACACTGCAACTACAGAAAGAAGGAATAAAACATTATGGACCCTCAATCCAACTCTTTTAAATGACCCAGACACCGATACACAAATAAAGAACATTATTTTAAGTTCTTTTAATAATTTGATCGAATTAGTAATACATTTTCTATTGTGGAAAATATGTTTACTAAAATCAGAAAAATGTTGCGACACAAAGGATCTATACAAGCCACTAAAAAACGATTGGATCTCGCAAAACTAGAAGAAACTACGTCGGCAGACATGAGTACAGAAGAAAAGAAGTTCAGAGTTGATCAGTTATTTAGGGAAGCGGATCTGAATTATAGAAAAAGCTGAGGCTTACCGAAATAAAAGATTTAACTAACTCAAGACTGCGCTGTATTCAAGAAATGAAGAGACGAAATACTAAAAAAATTTATCTCTTTTTAAGCCAAATGGAGAAATTTCACAAGACGCGGAATATATTTGCGAGGAAATCAAACAATACTACTCCAAGTTGTATAGCTGCTTCGATTGTACACAAGAACATTGTTGTGCAAGGTGTATAGAAAATGGTCAACACTTTTGTGAAGATTGGAGATGTAAAGCTGATGATTCTGTAAAACTCAACGACAAAAACAAAGACATAATGGAGCAACATCTTACTGAAAATGAAATAGTGTATGCCATTGACAAGAACACAAAAATGAATAAATCTCCTGGACCATCGGGCTTTACTTTCGAGTTTTTCAAGAAATACTCGACGATTTTAGCTCCTATTCTTTTACGTTTTTACGAGAAGTTCTTGCCGTTGGATATTTTCCCGATTTGCATCAACCGGAAGAATAGTTCTCATTCCTAAATCAAATAAAGATCCTAGACTTTAAAAAAATTTAAGACCTTAACTATGCAAAATTCAATTTTAAAATTTTTACATATGTTTTAGCCAATAGATTAAAAATCAGTTTGAAATCAATTTTACATCATGGCCAATATGGTTTTATTAAAGATAAGTTAATGGATAGTATACCTTTCACCTTACAGACGTTTTTAGAATCAAAGCAAGATGTATCACTTATGACAGTGGACTTCTCTAAAGCCTTTGATACTTTATCACATAAATTATCATTCAAACATATATAAGAAAGGTTTTGGCGATTTCATCATTAGAATGGTCGGTGCTACAATTGCCAAATCCAGAACAATTGTTCAGTATGGAACCGCAAGCGCTAGTTTTAACAATAGAAGAGGTGTTAGACAAGGAGATCCGTGTTCTTCTATACTTTTTATACTTTGTCTGGATTGTTTAATCGAGAGGATTCAATTGGATAAAAACATTGTTGGTTTTTCAGCTATACCTTTTCATACAAAATGTCTTTGTTATGCAGATGATATGACGATGATCTTTACTGGAAATCCATTACAAACATTGAAATCATTTAAGCAAACCCTAAAGATTCTTAAAGTGTTCTCCATCTCATCTGGTCTTTGTGTAAACGCCGACAAAACTGAAATAATAAGTGGATATGGTGGCTTAATTGAAAAAGGATGGCCAGTTTTTAAAATTTCTGGAGATATGAATATTTTAGGATCTTGGATTGGAAACAATTCTACGGCTATGAATCTTCAAGACATAAAGGGTAAAGTTTCGAATGTGTGTGGCTTCTTCTCTAGACTCAGGCTTAATGTATGGGAGAAAATACAAGTTTGGAACAATTATATCGTCTCAAAAGTAATCCATCTTTTAAGAGTTACACCTTACGATGAAGAAACGTCCCGCATGATTAAGTATATGCAATTGACATTCCTCAATTTAGATAAAAAGAAAAACATATCGATGAAAAGACTTCACAATCCTCTACGATACGGTGGTCTATCTGTTGTAGATTTTGAAAATTTATGGAAATCTTTAAATACGTACTGGGTTCGAAATATGTGGACAGAGAAGGAACCACTGAGTCATTATCTCTCACAAATTTCTGGAGGAAAATATACGGAGAGGCATATTTCGGACTGAGGGAGGTGCTGCAAAGATTATCGGAGTTTTCTGGACGATTGGAGAAGATCATAAAAGGAGCCACCAGCACAATTAAATCGTATGAAAAGAGCCTTAGATGGGAGCTTCCTACAAGAGGCTCCATAAATTTCAAAGGAATAAATACAGTCGGACTTGACTTTGCTGCAGAAACGGCAGATTCCCCCTTGCTTCTAAATAAAATGGCTTTCAAGCAATTCCAGTCTATTTTTGGCTTGTACGAGTCTGTAGACAGACCTGCAGTACCAATCAGATTGCGTCTGGCTGAAACCTCTTCCTCCCAACTGCGGAAAATTTGTTTGAAGCCTACAATGGAACCTTTCATTAATTATTTAAGAAGACGTTGTATAAATGTTCCAGTGGCTAAAGCTATAGGTGTGATAAAAAGTGATATGCTGTCGTCATCAGAAAAGTGGTTTAAATACCGTGTTCTCTCTGGTACACTCGAAGTGCGAGACAAATTTTTTACGCAAGATCATAGTAAATGTTCTTTTTGCCGTACGGAGAGTGAGTCCAGTGACCACTTTTTATATGACTGCACATATCTTGGTCCTTTATATAAATCTGTTTCTGATCTTTTAATCGACAATTTAAGTTTTTATCAACCTAAGAGAAGTGACTTTATAGCCTTTTATGTTGGACTCGATGAACGTTTTATAAATTCTATAATTACAAAACACAGCATGTATTATATGCAAGGAGAAGTGCATCATGCACCGATATTTCGGGGATTTTATCAATGGTTAAACTCCACATTAAAGTTTTAAAGGATACATGTCGTAAGAAATGATGTTTTTACCCAAATGTTCTTTCGAGTTTTTTATTATTAATATGTCTATTGTTTGTTGTTTTGTTTGAAATATAAAATTATGCCTGTTGGCCAAGAAAAAAAAAAATACGAGGTTGTTTCGTATAATGATGCGAATCAGTTTATATCTTGCAAATATTTGCATTAATCTTCTAAATCATAGACTTAAATTAAAGCTCAGACGAATTAGATTGATTTCTTTTTATGTACCAAAACCGGCTTAGAAACTTGTTTTTTAAGAAAAATCAAGACCATGGTCGACACGCCTTTGAGGTCAACAGCATCTCTTAAAGCCAAATCTACAGCATTTCAGCTTAGTTAAGGCCGCGAAGGACTCTTCAGAGAGAGGAGCACGAACGGGAGAAGGAAGGTCCGTACCGACGACTTTTATTGAGGCTGTGAGGGTGTACGTGGAGGCCGACCGTCGGGTGACAATGGAGGAACTGGCTATCAAGTTCGAGACGTCGATCAACACCATTTTCCACGTCCTCCATGACGATCTTGGGCTCTCAATCAAGTCAGCAAGATGGATCCCCAAGATGCTCACGGAGGATCACAAATGAAGCGAGTGAGGTGAACACAAGCCTTCTTGAAATTCAATTTTGAGCTCGGATTGGGGCTTCTGGAAAAGATTGTGACGATGGATGAAATTTCTGTGTCCTTCTTCACTCCTTAGTTCAACGAAGTTCATCTCAATGGCTCCCGAAGGCTCCAACCGCCGCTGAAGTTCAAGCGTCAAGAATCAAGGAAGAAACGATGGTTCTCATCTTCATTGACAACTGTGCGTAATCTTTCCAGCACTATCTCCCGATGAGGACCTCCGTCACCGCGGCCGTGTTCAAGGATGTCATGAACATTGTTTTAAAACTTTCAAGGAGAAACGCCCTGAAATGGCCAAAAGAGACTGGTACTTACTAACTTCCACTCGACATGCTCCGTGCCACACGGCAAATAGCACGAAGGAGTTCTTAGCCAAGAAGAGGATCAAGTTCATCGATCATACACCCTAATGATTCCATATTAAAATTTAATTGTTTACAAAGAGTAATAATTTGTTTGAAAGAAGAGCGCAAACCTTAAAAGGAGATCCTTGCCCCTTTGCCTCGGGTGAACTCTCAATCTAAAGTTATTAGTGTTTAAAATTAGTCCGGATTTATTAGCCCAACGCTGTATGACAACAATAAAATGAAGTACTACGTACATGTCTAAAATATTGAATTGATATTGATAAAATACTGTAAGATTTTTACTTTTGTGGCGCAATTTTTTTTACATTATATCTACTTATTTGACTTTCCCGTGTACAATAAAACTATATCTTGAAACTTTTTCTGCTGCACGGATTCTTAAAAGAAAAGAAGAGAACATCAAAAATCAGTTGGCATGATGAATTAAAGATCACTGCACTCGCACTGTTTAGGTGTGACCATCAACTCAGAGATAATAATACCATATCAATTGTCTCTTCTCATGAGCCTCGCTCATGACATCTACGAATCATTTTAATGGACTCCTTCAAATCACATATTATTAGTTACTAAGCAACTGTCTTACTAAGGGAATGAATTAATGTTCATATTGTTTCGTCATATTTGTCTATAAATGAAACTCACTCTGTTTTTTAAAAGCTGCCAATCGAAAAAATATGTGGGAGCGCGATAGCCCTGTGCACTAAAGCGTGTTCAACTCTCAAAGTTGGGACGAGGGGTCGAATCCCCCGAGAGGGGATGGTCATTTTTGGTCTCGCTCATTTATAAGATCCTAGTTCGATACACTAATTTTAATGCTATAATTCTAACTTATACTTTCGGATGCAATTATATCGAACCAAAAGGCAAAATGATCGTTAGTGGGGGTGGGGGGTAGGGGTGGGGGGGGGGGTCCCAGATCCACCATAGTGTTATCCCTTGTGATAAGCATGTCCAAATATTGCCCCATTAGTCTCAACGTCATTCATCTTACAAGATTTTTTTATGTATATGTAATCTCTGGGAACACCAAAGAGCGAAAAAAAATAATTCAATACAAAGAGGCTGAAAAGAAAATACCGTGTGAAATACATATGAAATACGTATTTTAAAAGCACACACTAATTACAATAACGAGCCCATTTATTTGATTCATTACTATCACGGAGAAGTTTTCCCCGTTGGATTACTTCATGAAAGATCATGAAAGCTTGAACAAGAAGAAAAAAACCGTAAACATGATATATGTATGTACCTATGAAATGTAGTTTCTCCTTTGGCAAATAGGTCTGGACAATTGGAGGCTATTAATGATTCAAAAGTCCAGCATGTTTTTATCTATTCTGAAATATATTAACAATATTTAATTATCTATATATAATGAGCAATAAATACATAAATACACCAGACACACACACACATAATATATTTATAATAATACAATAAGTAGAGAGTCATACATTAAATTATACATGTACATTAAAAAAGCATATCTCGCGAACAAAATGACGCATATAATGGATTAAATGCGTCAGAGACAAAGTAAAATTTTGAGAGGATACCTTGACGCACATTTAAGAAATACATTATTATTTATTTTTTTCATAATCGATTTCTTATAGGTCATACAGGCTCTGAATCATATGATGTAAACTCAGATTGTACTGAACTCTGAATTGATAGAATGCAACCAAGGTCATTTTTGATTTATCATCTAAAGTTTTACTAAATTATGAAATACTATTTTACTCTGAAGCGAACAAGTCATCTTCTACAGGCGAGTGAAGTTAATTGATACAAAAAGCTATGAAATATGCTAACTTACACACTCACTTTTTTGCTTTGTTTTTACTAAAACTTTGTTTTTTTAAAAAACTATCAAACATACGTCTGGTAGTAAATTAGATTTCCTTTCGTTAATATTTATTGAAGTCTGTAACGTCCACCATTTTGAAGAAATTTGCGGAAAAACTATATTTTTACTAAATTTTTAAAACTTTGACCTCGTTGCGCGACCTCGTAATGTTGACCCGATTTTGTTCAAACTTTGTATGTCGTCTTTTTTTTTATCACCAAGAAACAGAAAATCCAAAATGTTTCTAACATTTCAAACATTTGAAAATAAGAACACCCTAATATATATATATATATATATATATATCATATACTATATATAGTATAATATATATTATATATAATTTATGTTATATACTACTTATATATATATATATATATTATATATATTTGTTTATTACCGTATTATATAGGTATTTTTTTGTCATACCCGTTTTGAAATAAAAAATCGACAAATCTCATTTCGACTACTCAATCATCATTAAACTCAATTTCCCATTGGCGCCCGGACCTAAACTGTCCATACCGCAGGCATTCCAGAGGCCCAAATTTAAAATATTCTTCCTGACCTATTATTTAAGCCTTGGGAGAACCAGAAAATCATCTATTTAAATATTATAAAGAAAAGTCTTTAAATTTAACTGTTCTCCTATATAGATAATATATATAGATTTTATATATTGTGTAGTAAAAAGAAAATCTACGCTTTTGTCACACTAATTGAAGCTTTTATTTAGCATAGTTAGAATGATTAGATTATGTCAAATATGCACTGTTTTGTTCTATACCTTATTGCTATTATAAAGAGTTTCATAATACCTCTCTCATAGAAACGTCCCTATGGCAAAAAAGTGGGACAGTTCGATTTTCAACAGCTTCTCTAGATCCGAAATTTTACCACCAAAATCATTCGCCATAGATAAAACATGTAGTAATCACTCTGGTGCCAGGTCCGAGTATAAGGTGGATGAACTAACCTCCCTACCTACCTCCCCGAGCTTGGTGGCGAGTCACTAAACGATATGTGTGGCTAGCGTTGTCCTGATGGAACAAAATTTATCTCTCTCTATTGACCGAAACTGGCCGCCTCTGAGCGATGCTTCCTTCATACGTCTCCAATGGTTGACATACAGTCTGAATTAAGAGTTTTGGCAGTAGGGGAGCAGCTCATAGTAGATGATTCTCTGCAATCCCCACCAAACACCACTCCCGCAAATTTTTTATGACCATCAATCCTGGTTTGACCACCGTTGCGCGGGCTCACCGGGATTTGACCACGACCGTTTTCCGCTTGAAGTTGTCGTAAGTGACCCCACTTTTTCATCACCAATAACGATCCGCTTCAAAAATGGATCGATTTTGTTGCAATTCTGCAGTGATTCGCTTGATGGAAATTCGGTCTATGAGGGTTTTTTGTGTTAACTCGTGTGGCACCCATACATCGGAGATTATTTGTATCCAGCCATATTTAAGTGGTTCCAAACGGTTTTTGTGCAATGGTTAGCTCCTGAGCAATCGACAACATGCTTACATGACGGTCGGACTCGACGATTTCCATTATTTATCGATATTTTCGACAATTGGTCTTCCAGACCGTGGTGCATATTTGACATCAAAACTACCAGAACAGAATGCGCGAACCAAAACTGCGTGTGATTGGCTGTTAAAGTATCAGAACCATAAATACTATTCACTTTTGCCGCTTGGCTTGCATTTTGCCTTTATCGAAGAAAAAATTGTAAAATATGCGTATTTTCTCTTTGCTGATGTCCATCTTTGACGCGTGCTCAAAAAAGTATATATATAGATATATTAAAAATAAATTTGAACAAAAAAATCACAAAAATATTAACCATATTTTTTGTTTCTACACCCTGTAATCCTTCCACTGTTAAATATTTGACATTAAAGCTTGACCAATTGTATACATAATACAAATACATAATTTCAATAAGATCTTTGACTTAAAGACAGGGTGTGGTTGTTCTTTCGCTCATTCAAAACAAAACGAATCCTCGGAGTCATTATTTAAAGCGCCATCCACCAAAGAAGAAGAAATGAGGATCATGTTTTTAAGGCGTTCGTTCAAAAAGATAGGTATGTATGTTACTATGCACATGGTAATCTCCGTTTCCGGGTATGGCATATAATAATAATAATAAATAACTTATGAAGGTGCAATTGTTATTATATATCCTTGAAGCTTAAACGGAGGATATAGATATCGCCTATATAATACATGCACTCTACTGGACACACACACATTAAATGCAAATTAAATTCATTCTCTATCATGGATTAGTATTGCTCTCCCATTCCAGACAAATGAAATGGCGTTTAAATATATAAATATTGATATTATTCTTCATCCATTTTTCATTATCATTTATTTATCTTTCTGTATCGCCAAACCGTCTTTCTTATGATTATGAAGTGGCCTTTGTAGCCTTAATGTGTTAAAACCGATGTACCAAAGTATATTGAATACCAGGGAGTTTATTTCATATTTTCACTAATTTTAATTCAGTCATCAAAATACTATTATTTTTGTGACGTATGAAAAAAATATTGTAGCATAGATTTTTGATGACGACAGCAGATAACACAATTATTTTTTTTTTTTTTTAAGAGACTTTATTGATTTAGAGATATTACATATAAAAATATATATAAATAAACATTTTAGTTTAAAATTAAATCTCTAATCTAAAATCTAGCTGCACTATATACAAAAATTAATAATTAAAAACATTTAGGAAACAATATTGTAATCAAACATAAAAATATAATAAACAAAGGTGCAAATAATAAATAAAATGCTAAAGATTGAATATATTATTTTGTTTGTCTTTTAACAAATTTTCTGTATTGCCTCATAATCCGTTGCAGAAATTGGAGATGTCCAGCGGAGCAAGACGGATAATATCTTACCAGATCCCCCACATATTTCCACGGAATGGTATTGATTGTAGGGATCTTCACACTAAAGGCCAGGTATCGCGCTGCCGTCGAGATCATGATGGCCCGAATGTCTCCAATAACAATTACTCTGTCAAGAGTTAATTTCTCCGCCAAATAGCTGCGAATACTCGATAAAATAAGCTCCATAGCTCGTGTTTTCGCAGGAGCCTTTATGGGATTCGAACTTAGTCCGAATAGAATTATGGCCGTGACAATTCTTTTTTCCACTCCTTTAACGTTGACCCTGACAAATTCCCTTATGAAGAGGAGTGCAGGACAGTTGGCAAACGCATGGACCACTGAATTAAATAGTTGTCCACAGTCTTTACATGGCTTATTAAAAAATAAACATTTAGTAGAAATTTGAAGTTGGGAGGTAAATCTTTTTTCATCTATCGTTTTGGAGATAGAACTCATAATTCGTTTCTTCCACGACGCTTGGAGGCCTAGCTCTCTTATATATATATCGCACAATTTCTCGGCTTCCTCTTTTGTGTTTTGTGAAAAGGACATCCTTAAGTGCCAAGGTATCGGTGGAAGATGATTCCTTGCTGCTCTATTTAATGGAAAGAAGAATTTTCCACACTTAAACAGAGGCTCCCTGTCTAAATCGTGAACAGACAAAATTTCTTCTGATAAAGCCTTCCATTCTAGTTCTTTTGGCCCTGGGAGGTTTTTGAAATAAAACGGCTTGTTAATGTTTTGTCGAACTATGTCAATGGTAAATGAGGATGAAAAAAGCGGCGTGCCTTTCCAAATTATTCTTTGAATGGATGCTATTATAGAGGAAAATTCCATTAATTTTTCGTTCGTAGCATCCGTCCCAAACATGAGTAAAAAGTATGCTGAACTTGAAGAAAACACAGCTCGCCACTCCTGGTTCGGATTAACGGATAAATCCACAACCACTTTCTGAAAGATTTTAGGAATTATTTTATAAAGCAGTGATAGCCCTCCTCCGATATGAGACCTCGGTCTCTTCAAAGAGGGCAGATAACTCTTATGAAACAGCTCATTTAGCCATGAGCTTTCTTGAGAGATTGCTTTTTCTGCAAGCCACGGAAGAGATGATGCTTTGTACAGGACATAAGGAACAATGGAATAGTTGTATAAGTCAATTCTTTTTTGGAGACTGAATTTTCTCCAACGTTGAATGTTGTGTACCACATGTTTTTGCATATTCAACCAATTGCATTCCGAAGCTCCCTGGGAAGTCCAAGAAATTCCTAGAATTTCCACTTTTCCCTCTACTGAGCATCCTGCAATTACTTTATTTTGTCCTGGATTCCAGACACCAATGGGAAGAATCACCGTTTTTTTGTTGTTTATTCTCAGACCAGACCTCTTTTCATATTTCTTAATGAAGTTGAGTATAACTTCAATCCGCTTGACCAGCTGTTTTTCTGATTTTGCCTCTAACATAAGTGTAACGTCGTCGGCGTACAAATCTATAATATGTTTTTTGGGTCCAAAATCTACTCCAAAACCTCTATACTTCTTAGAGATATTGTTGCTAAGATCAATAGTGCTCCCAACAAATAAAAGAGGTGACATAGGGCATCCTTGACGGCAACTCCTTTTTAAAATAATAGGGTCACTTTCTAGGACTCCCATAGATATAGTTGATGAGCCGTTATAAAGAAGAGCTCTTATTGGATTAAAATATTCTTTAGGTAAAACTTTTTTAATGCTTCTAAAAATATGACCGTGCTTAATGGTATCAAAAGCTTTTTTGAAATCTACAGCTATGATAGCTCCGTAAGTCTTTTTCTTATTGAGCAACTCCATAGCGGTTTCAATATTTCGAGAAATATCATAAATTTTTCTCCCCTTCAGAAATCCTTTCTGTTCCACTCCCAGTTTTGCGTTTAAAATAGGTTCCACTTTGGTTGCTAGCACTCCAGCTAAAATTCTATAACTTTCGTTCAATACGGTTATAGGACGCCAATTATTTAAATCCGTTGCTGCACCCTTCTTAGGGATTAAAGTGATTCGTCCCTTAGTAATCGATTTAGGAAGTTTGCCCTGGGTTTCCATGGACTTCCCTAATTCTACCAGGTATGGGGCAATCTCGTCTATACACTTTTTAAAAACCAAACCACCAATACCATCCGGTCCTGTAGCTTTTCCGTCCTTAAAATGTTTTCTTATGTATTGCGAAATTGCATATTTGGTAAAAATAATATGTTTCCCCGCTTTTGGCTTTGGAAAGTGTGCTCTTTCCCCGCCAACTAATCCTTGAAATCGCTGATGAAAGAGCTTTAGAATCGCACGAGAGTCTGTTATGGCTTTTCCTTGAATGATGATTTTTTTATTACGGATGCTGAATAATTTTTGGTGAATAAATTTTTCAATCTCTTGGATGCGTCATTTTCTCTCTCAATCCTGCGCTTAAAATCTGATTCGGCTATTTCAGCTATGCGAAATAGATTCGTAGCGTCTGCCGCAATGGATCGAGTAAAAAGTGTGCGTGATTTAAAATGTCGTCTAGATTTGTTTGAAATGCGGCTTCCTTTTTCTTTTTTTGCGACTATAGAGCAAAGTTGTAGATTTAACTACATGAGATAAAATATATGCCATTTTGTCGGTTTAAAAGAACTATTAAAATGTTGTAAAAAGAGTGTCTTAAGCTTTTGATAAAATTTTCATCAAGCCATCCATTTTGGAACTTTAAAACGGGTTTTAGGTTTGTCATGGATAAAATCAACCTCAATTATTTTGGGTCAGAAGAAGGATGAGGCCGATAGCATGCTTTACTAGTTATAGCTCGAATAGAAGAAGAAGCTAGTGCAAGGTCGATGCGTGAAGACTTGTTCCCACATCTCCACGATACCTTGTCTTCCGGGCTAAAGATTCCAACTAGATCGTGTAAGTCCAAAAGCACTATTAGCTTCGACAACATTTTCAGGTTGGGATAGAGGGAATTTGATCTATAAAGATCCACATCTATCACCAATTATCAACAAAGGATACAAGTCATTTTACAGACATTTATGATGGCTTGGAAGAATGGGAAACATTTTTCATTTGGTCCATAGGTGTTAAAAAATAAAATCCACCTTTGTAGTTGGTACAAAAATTTATGCCAGTCTCCTTTATTAGAAAGCTCGCAGGAGAGCTTAGGAAACTCAATGGTCTTCGATACCAAAGAAAGTACTCCTCGATGTGTGCCATTACCAGTGAAAAAATGATTATAATTTCTTGGTAGGCAAAAAGGACATTCAATCGAACATCTAGAGGAAGTCAAACTTTTCACGTCCTGCAAGCATATTATATCTGGTCTTTGATAAAGGAGACTCTTCATTAATCCGTGACGAGACTTTTGATCTCTTCCACCCCTTACATTTAGTGAAATTATTTTACTAATTCCCATGTTGATCTCCTGGTGTCTAGAGATAGTTGATCAAAATAAGAACTGATTATGGTTTGCTTTGTGTAAGCCATTTAATTAAATGAGTTTTGATAAGTATTATTTTTTCTAACTTTGTAGCAGTCTGATCTTTCTGTGGAGATTGACCGGTACAGGGAGAATTTCTCTTCCGATATGGAGCCAGACCTTGTCC
>CP045900.1:1807288-1829972 GCA_013387185.1 Caligus rogercresseyi | reverse complement strand
AAGGACATTTTTAACTACACTTGTATTTGGAAATAAAATAGATGAAAACGACAAACATGAAAAGAAAATCAACACTATTTTTACCATGTTATTGGTTCATTTTTATATTTGCTAAATGCTGCCAAAATAATACTTGGTTTTCTCTTGCACGTTTATATTATAAACAAATTAAAACACCCAAAAGCAATGTTTTTAGACATATAAAGATATATTTCCCATTGTAGTATAAACTTTTTCTCCGGCGTAGAGCACAGGTAATATTATCTAAGTATCTAGCAAAACTCTCAATCTAAACCATTTTAAACAACTAATAGTATTTGAAAACATGCAATAATATATATATTTAAAAAAATGTAATTATTCAAGCCATAAAAATTATGAAATCAGTTTGAAAGTTCTTTATATCAGTCTTATAAAGAGATTGAAGTATTATGAGAGCATTGCAATCAAAAGCAATTCTTTTTATACAGTCAAACCTGTCACATGCAGTCATTCTAGGGAATCCAAAAACTGACCGTTAGAGGCGGGTGTCGCTATGCACAAAAGGTTTTAATATTTTTTAGTATTTTCTTTTACGTTAAAATTTGGCTGGACTCTATACACAGGTGACCGCTTACACAGGTTTGACTTTAATTATATTTTGAACATGCAGTTTTTAATCCATTTCAAATAAGTATATGTGTGTGCTTTAATTTAGTAGACTTCGGCAGCAATCACATCAAGTTCGAATCCCGAAAGGAGAAGCTCAGTCCTGATCAACTTATTGATAAGATCCAAGATTCGAAGGACTAATTTACACGCTATAATGCTTATTTAGTTCCTCACGGAGTTGCAATGCTAATCGAACCAAAAAGGCAACCAAAAAATAACATCAAATATACTCTAGGTTATTTTTTGATATGTTGAATTCAGAAGGGTCAAATGCAAGTATTAGATTTACTGAAGATCAATCTGTGCATTTCTAGATTCTTCGTCTAACGTTTTTTTATCAGGGCAATGCACAATTGGTAGATGTTTACTGCTGAAGGAATCGGAATGAATGAAGAAAGCAGAATATATTTGGAGAAGACAAAGTGTATGTATTTCTTGTTCAACGATTCAGCATATACTTGATACATTATAATGAAAGCAATAGCATCACTTTGATAGCATCATTAGTTATGATGCGCACAAAGAAAATATAAAAGAACTAGAAGCGCAATACAGGCTGGAAAGGAGTATTGGCTGTGTTGCCTTCAATAGAGTTACACAGCTGACCTCATAAGATTCACAAAAATGTAAACAAATTGAGTTAAGAACCATTTTCAGTATAAGTGTGACTCTCTTATATTCAGATCAAGGTCTGTATAATAAGGTCTGGGCAATACAAAAATAAACATGTAGCAGTGTGACTACTCAATGACTTCACTGGAGAACGATTATATTTATCTCTCTCTATATATAATCAATCTCTCTATCTATCTATAATATATACATATATATGTATGTGTGTGTTTGTATAAATAAATAAATAAATATTTATATAAATATTAATTATATATGTATATATATATTCGTTCTCCAGTGACGTCATGGAGTAGTTATACTGCTAGGATTACATGATTGTTTTTGTATTGCCCAGACCTTATTATACAGACCTTGTTTTTAGATCAGCGTTATATTTATTGATTAAAAATGCCAAGTTGCTCCGCATATAAGTGCTCTTCGATCAGTATGATCAGTAATTATATTTACATAGAATGAATGTATGTATGATTCTATTATTTCTTTCTGACCTTAGGTCTAATGAATGGGCAAAGAAAATGAGAAAACGGAAAAGGGAAAGGCATATGAAGCGAAAGAGGAGTGAAGAAGAAATGCAAATCCTTCGACAAAATATTATTCTCGATCATTGTTACTCTGTTGGTGATGAAAGTACTTGCAAAAGGAAATCCATCGAGAATGCAAAAACGATTGAGTACATGGCTAATAAGCTTCGAATCGTTCAAACTCACAGTTCTTTATATAAAAAGGAGATCAGGTCTTTGAAGGTACAAATCATCATATCATACAAGCTATAGAAAACTTCTTGTTCATCAGGAAGTAAAAGGTGAATTGTTTGACTGTTGATGATGTGGTAATACTTTCTCCAGGCGATCACAGGGTTGTTGACTCTGAGGCCATATCTAGAGAAAAGCAATTGGATTGCTCTTCAATTTTGGAGGACCACGACTACTGCGAGATACCACCTCCTCTACCTCCTACTCTATCGTCTTTTAAGGCAGCTGTTATTAGTTACATTGCTGGATTTGTAATTCACAAATTGCAGCAGACCATATCTTGTGTTCCTTGTAAAACAGTTTTAACCGATCCATTTAAGCAAAATCATTTCAATTTGGCTTTAATTAAAAAGAAAGATGTGGGAGGCCTAATTTATCCATCACAAGATGCAATAACTGTGTGTCAAGAAGTGGAAAGAGTCTTTTGTCACTTTTTAATAATTGGCAAAGCTGCTTTATTAAAGAAAGATAAAATTCATTGCATATTGCAACCCAAGTTTTGCAAAACATTTGTGAAAAACAACGGTAGGTTTGTAATGATCTTAATGAAATATGCTAGATGTTAGCCCAACAAACAATCACGTTTATAAATTAATAAAATATTTGGCAGCAACTTATTCCCGAATAAGACTTTATCATCAAGGAAGAGTGACGAATATAAAATTACCCTCCGACTACATAAGAAAAAGTCATGATAAAACATTATTATTCAAAGGACAGTAAAGTATTCATTAATATTATTAAAAACCTATCACATTGTTATTCTCATGTTTATTTATGTTATGCAAATATATTTATACAATAATTATATATCTTTAAAATTGTACCATGATTTCACTAAATATATAATAATATTTTCTATTTTACAAAAATTATTATAGGACTAATAGTTAAAAAAATATAGCGAATCTTTTAAAATCGTACTACATAAAAATCTCAGTTTTCTCTCTTCATTATGGTTACTAAGTTTTTCTTCTCTTCTGTTGTTCATGTTTTTCCTTCGGCAGACGCGTTGCGCTTCTAGTTCTTTTATATTTTCTTTGGATGCGCAGTGATGCTACTTAAAGCATCAATATGGTGGTCCATGTCATCGTGCGCTACAATGTGTGTAGTAAAATTATATTTACCCTCCTCTTTGTTATTGTTAAGAAATACGTGATAAGCATATAATTCGAAATGATTACAAGACACTGAGGTACATGCTATTTTATCTTTTGGACAAACAGGTAATAAAATGTATGATGATTATAGAACTTAAAAACATCACAAATTGTTTTGTGCACGCTTATAGATGTGAATTATATAAAGGTAAGAAGGATATTATTCTTTACCGCAAATATTTTATGATAATAAATAGGGCTTAATTTATTTCAAAGTCTCAAACAGATGAAAATGAAATGTCAACGTATTGTATCAATGGAACAAGAAAGAAAAAATATTTTATGTGTCGAATCATTGATTTTTTAAATTTCATTCTACTATCTAATAATCCAAACCATTTTTGGGTACGTTCAACGTTCATTAGGGACTCGTGGTACATATATTTTATTTTTTTAACAAAAATAAAGGGAAGGGGAGGAAAACGAGAGAGAGAGAGAGAAAGATAGAGCGATTTAGACAGATAAAAGGAGAGAGAAACATACAGAGAGAGAGCAGAGTGAATTAATCTCCTCTGATCCCGAGAGCCCTGGAGTAGAAAAAGGGACTTTATGCCTTTAAAGAATTTATGGATCCAAAAGTTCCCTTTCCATGTATGAAGTCCATTTTTTTACGTAGGGGCTCTTTGAAACAAGAGAACGCTAATTCACATTCTCTCTCTTCTTCTATCACTCTAACACCTCCTCTTTCTCTTTTTCTCCCTCCCCATTTTTAGTAAAAAAATAATGATATTTACCGTGAGTCCCTAAAACAAAAAGGAGGTGTACAAAAAAGTTTTCTTTTGTAACGTGATTGGATAAAAGAAAATTTGTCAACATGTTACAATGTATAACTTCACTGCGGCTTTTGAAAAGGGAACATCAATTTAGAGAGAAGATTATTATCCTTGAAGATATTAATTGCCGCTTGGGTCTAAATCCATGACGTCATATACGATCATTTCAGAGAGAAAAAAATTCAACCTTAAGATACTAATTGTCGCTTGGGCCCACATCCATGATGTATATAGGAATCCTTTGAATGAATTTATCTGATTATACTTATTAATAACTTAATAGCTTTTATCAAGATGTTTATTTGTTTCATCATATCGGCCGATAGATAGATCATAGTTCTAACTATCGGACGTAGAAAAGAAAGAAAACCGCGTTATCAAATTTAAAAATATTAATTGGTGAGTTTACGAGAGCAGCCTTTTTGTTATTGTACTAAAGAGATGTTGCGTCAAATTAATAAATATTAAAATTGGTAGTAAGAAAACTAGTTAACAACTGTTGAAGGTAACGCTATGGCTTCCTAGACAGACGACATTCAACTATGGGGTCCATAGATGGGAGAAAGCTCGGCTATAGAAATCACATATATTACTGGAATTTAAACCGCTTCTAGTTGTTGTTTTAACACACAATATTCTAATAACGGCGTTCGTTATATACAACATCAGCTTTCAGAATACTTTTTTAGGAAATTTTTTCTTTAATTTTTTAGATACTTTTTGTTTGGTGAAATGGGCTATGAAAAACTATGTTCCTCTCAAAGGATCTATGTACAATTAAGTTTCACACATATCAACAGGTGATGAATTCATCATGTTTCATAATATACCTCCTACAGCATAAGAAAAAACAATGAGACGCAACAAAATACTAACTTTTACCATTACAACTTTAATTCATCGCACTCCTTTAGGGAACAATTGGCATCTTTTAAACTCTGTAAGCTCGGATGGATGTGGAATTCCATTTAACTTCATCTTATAAATATATTTTTAAGAAGGAGAAGTCTCAAGATACAAGCATGACAATTTCCCCAGAAGAACCACCAGATTATCTCTGTGATAAATAAATAAAGCTTATTGAAGAAGTGGATCTCTGAATAGAAAAATAATGGAATGAAAACAAAACAAAAAAAATATTTGTGGAGGCTTTATTTTAAAGTAAATATTTTTTAAATGGAATTACTTTCCGTAGTAATGTCCATAAGGATATCCTCCGTAGTAGTAAGGAGAGTAGAACTGAGCATCAGGCTTGGCCTCAGCATCAGCAGATCTCTTTCCAAGGTAGTGAGCGTAGCCATAGGGATATCCTCCATAATAATAGGGAGAATAGAACTGGGCATCAGACTTGGCCTCTGGTTCGGCATCAGCAGATCGCTTTCCAAGGTAGTGGCCGTATCCATAAGGATAGCCTCCATAGTAGTAAGGAGAGTAGAATTGGGCATCAGACTTGGCCTCAGGCTCGGCATCGGCAGATCTCTTTCCAAGGTAATGACCGTATCCAAAAGGATATCCTCCATAATAGTAAGGATAATATAATTGGGCATCAGACTTAGCCTCAGGCTCGGCATCGGCAGATCTCTTTCCAAGGTAATGGCTGTATCCATAAGGATAGCCTCCATAATAGTAAGGAGCGTAGAACTGGGCATCAGACTTGGCTTCAGCATCAGCGGATCTCTTTCCGAGGTAGTGTCCGTAGCCATAAGGATATCCTCCATGGTAATAAGGAGAGTAAAAGAGCTGAGCATCCGACTTGGCATCAGCTGTTGGCTGAGCAAGGCTCACTCCAGCAAAAAGGGCGAGGGAAAGAATCTGGAAAAAAATTGAAGGATTGAATTTTGAAAGTGTTTTAAAGGAGCATTTTGCTTTTACCAAGGACTTCATGTTGATTGGAATCAAATACAAAGAAATGAATATGGATTCTCATCTGTGCTGGGCTTTTATACTTTAGATTCATTGGGTATGTAAAAGTAGTTTTGATTTTGGGCTGGACAGACCTCACCCCAAATTTTGTGGTTTTTGCCAGTATTTGCTTTGAAAAGAGAGAGAAAGATTCACGACAGAGTTATGTAATGTACCCATTTTATATTGTAAGCAATATTATTTTAACGTACAATTTTAAGAGTAAACCATATCCTTCTTATAAATGCATTTTGGTACGCTCATTCAAAGCTTAGGTGTAATGTATTGTAAAAATGAAATATTGACGATTCATATATTTTTATAAAGCGTTTGTTATTTTCTGTTATTCATAGAGTCAACATCATAGATAATAAACTCAATTGGAAAGATAATTTGAAACACTTAACCACAAGCAATATATTTCAAGCGTAATAACAATAATAATAGTTTTACATCAGCATATTTTGTTACATTCAGTGATTTTATAATAAAATTTGAGCTCATAATTTCACTAATTGTTGATTTTATTTATAAATTACTTGGGACAAAAAAATATATCAGAATGTCACTCATTATTTTTTTCATCAGTTCGTACTTTCTTAGGAAATCTCCAATTTTTATGGAGTTTCTAACGACTTGAATAGTAAGATTAAGCTAGAGATGATGACAAAATAATTATGTTGTATTTTGCAAATAGCTATTACATATTTCATTTATAATAATGTTATAAAACCACACGTATGTAATAAATATTAGCATTAATCTTCCTTAATTCCATTTATTTTTATGCCATATTATATCCATTCTTATATTTTGAGATTTCCTTAATCCTTTTGTCCGTCAAAAGTATTTCCTTTCCTGAATTTGAGAGATTTTTTTACAGCGACAGGATTTGAAAATTGCAACCATCCGCGGCCTCCGCATGGAAACGAATTTTATTTATTGAATGAGATATGGCTTCAAAGAGTACAAGTCTTCTCTTTATTAAAGGAACATGCACCCCTGAACTTCATTTAAATTATAGGAAGTGTTGATGATTTTTTTTAAATGACAATTCCACTTCAAGGAGTCAAGTCCCGTAGCTCCTTGGAGAATATATAACTACAACAAAATAATATCGTTATTGAAAATTTTATGGAAGGATTCACATGATATCCCTTTGTTCATACCCTTATACTTTGATTTGAAGAAATAAATTAAATAGAAAATAAGCATTTACCTGAAAACAACACGACCCCATGACACTTGTTAATAATATAATTGTAAGAATCGTTGTAGAGACCCAATATCTTCTGGAATGTGGCATGAAGACAGGGATGGAAAATACATATACTAGTTCAAGCCAAAAAGGGGTGAGTAATCGACCTAACTAAAAAATCAATGTGAAAGGTTGAGGAGCAGAGCTTTTTACACTGAGAAAAAACCGAGTGAAGCACGGTGTCGTACCGAAGAAAATAACTTTAACCTTAGATGTTGGTCTTTCACCTATGAAGAAAGAATGATTGCTTGCAGTTTATCTATACAATCAAATCGTATAGGTCGGTGCTTTAGTATACCTTTATATTCAACTATTGGTCATACAAAATACTTCTTTTTAAAAGCCATGATTAATATTCATATGTCTAAACTATTTATATCTCCACTCAATAAAACGTATTTGTGATAATGTCGAATGTTTGATTCAAATAAACTATTCTGTTATGTTTGTTTGAGGGTAGAATCCAGAGTACGAATTGGGGTCGAGTCTTGGATCCAAGGAGAATCGAATTAATGGACTTAGCTCACTCCCTAGGCCACACAAACGCTTTAACCATGTTATTTACTCATTCTACTTTGAGAAAACAAGCAGGTAATAACCAATGTTATAGCCCCCCCCCCCCCTCCAAAAAAAAGAAGAAATAGCTTGTATCGGTTTTAGCTTTGAAGAATGCTGGTGAAATCATTTTGAGCAATCTTTCTCTTAAGACAAAAAAAAACACACTCAGCCAATATCTTAAGTGATAAGACGTCTCATCACTCTACTGACAAAAACAACACTCACAAATGATAATTTTGTTCGACAATGACTGTTGATATCTAAGAAAGCTATGATCAGTTATTATCGGTATATGAATACATAGAGATTCACAACTTAGATTAATCAATCGTCACGACGCATTAGGGTCGACTTTGAAGCCAGAGTTTACGTTTTCAACAGGAGTTATCATGTGTCCATCGGGAGGTTCATTTTCATAAAGAACCCTGAAATAAAGCATATAAAGATAATAATAATTTTTGCTTACTAGTAAAAATCTAAAGAGGAATAAGTGGACAAACAGAAATATTTTGTATAAGTATAATGGGTCTCATCCAGTTGAAATAAAGACATTATTTAAAATGTGTTGTATGCAACTATGATATATTCCTATATCAGTAATATTTTGAGTGCATGACTGCAAAGCAACATTTCCCAATCATTGTAAATATATACACATACACACACATATATATATTAGACTTGTTGATTTATCGTTCATTTTTGTCGTTCGCGAACGATGAATGACGAACGACAAAGTCTTTGACGAACGGCAAGGAAAATTCCTTATCGTTAGTCGTTCGTTTTTGGTGCCAAAAACATACAAAGATTTTTTTTTATGGGACAAATTTCCTTTCTAAAAAAACGTCATCACTTTTTTCAAAAATTTCTTTCTAAAAAAATGTTGTCATTTTTTTCAGAATGAACGACGAAGATAACTTTTGGTGAACGACAAACGAACGATGAACGACCATTTTTCGCGAACGTCAACAAGTCTGATATATATACATATATATATATGTACAATGTATGTATGTATATACATATATGAATAACAGCGGCTAATTATTTTGGATGAAAGCTATAATATTTCTATAGATCCTAATTTCAACAGCCATAATTTTAATCAAATATTTAGCTACTGATATATCAACGAAATGTATTAGTATTTTTTGGAAATTATACTTTTATTGGACTAAAATAAGAAAGATTCTACTTCTTACAAAATTATTATCAACATTACTTTGTTTAAATAGTTACAACATGAGATGTAATTTAGGTACACTGAGCTATTTGTTAAGGAGCGTGTTATTCTTGCTTAAATAGAACATAAGGAAAACTGGTATTACTGAATACCGGATTCCATAGATTCAATAGCGGACACAATTAAAGGTCAAATCTTCACAAAGACATAATAGCTGTAACTGAAATGAAAATAATTTAGACCCCGTGTAGTTTAGTTAATCTTATCAAGGGGGAAATCCACCCAGTAACTTGTAATTTTTTACAAATTTAATATAATAACAGATGGATTTTATAAAAAATATTTTTATTATTTGATCAATAACTATAGGTCAAATTTCAGTATATATGTATATATATATATATATATATATATATATATATGCATTTGAACATTTAGCACATATTTGGTAGTGTTTGGATTGAGGTTGAGTATAAAGATGACTGACAGTGATATTATTTAAGGGCAAATCCCTAGAAATAATGGGATGATGTCCATAGATTCACATGATGTACTTTGTATAAATAATGCATTATGTAGTTTTTCATAAGCCCATTATTAAGCGTTTCATATATATGAAAAATAATTGTTTAATAGAAAATTAATGCCAGGCAAATTTTTGTCTTTATATGTGACCAAAGAGTGGTTAACCCATAGATTATATGTTCAGAAGGTATCGGTTAAGATACATAATATGTATCCTTTTAAGGTTAAGTTTTAATGAGGTTATTTTAGTAATCGGTATATATGACTAACTTTCAATATTACTTCAGCAATTAGATTGATTTTGGAACTTATTTTATTTAAAATCTAGTAACAATTTATTATACATAATTCAAACTCAAATTATTTTTAAGTTATCATTTTTATTATTTTCTATTTATTTAAATTTTTTAAATAGATTAATTACTTGCAAAAACATAAAGACACAAGAGACGTTTTTTGTCTACAATTGATATTTCGGCAAAAAACCACAACAATTGCAAATTACATAAATACTTTCGCTCTTATATTGGGTTCGTTGGTGTCGGTTCTGAGTAACTAAAGCCCCCTTCTGAGATGTATTACTCGTGCTTTTCAGCAAAATGTCGATTGAGAGCGACATATCCCTTATTGCAATCTTTCTGAAGGCCATCAAGTATAAGGACAGTGTACTTGAATGTTGATTTAAAGATTTTGGCGGACTCGTCCGAAACGTGTCAACCTTTTTACTTAGGTGAAAACGAACAATCTCCTTCACAAAATAGTCGCACCATTCCATGTGAGGTTTTGAAGAGAGGTCTTAACAAATTTTTGAGGTATTATTTTCCGTAGTAGGCCAGACCTTCACTTAACTGAGATTTTTTATGGTAGGTAAATATTTCTGAGCAATCAAAATGGTTAACCATGTTTTTTAACTTTTCTCCGACTGTTATTTATATATATTTATTTGGGAAAACTCGTCGGAAACGGTCTACCAGTAGGGTACGCTCGGGTCGACCTTTTTTACTTTGATTATATAAACCACCAAGCATTATTAAACACACTTATTATGAGATCAAAATTATCTTAGGGTCGATCACATTCTTTGGACAAGCTAACTACTGTTTAACCTTTTAAAATATCTACGTCTTTACAATCCTACATATTTTTAAGTGCATAAACATGCGGGGCATTTCCTAATTACTCACTTTGGCTACAACAAATAGAGATAGCTTACTCTAAATTGAAAAGGCCAAGTTATCATTACAGAATGTTTTGGATCACGTAATTGGCAAGTACATATATAATTAACTGTTCATCAAAAACAAGTTTATTGTTTTCATTGTATTCTTTTAAACTATGATTAATACAACTGAGCTTGATTCTTATTACCCAAAAAACTCAGATTATTGTTTAAGTAATTACTTAGCCAATAAATTATATACAAATAGCCAACTCATGATTTGTAACACCAAGTAATCAAGTGAATTTGTATATTTTTGATTACATAATGAAAAAGTACTTAATATGTCAAAAAATTCAGGATTGAAATAATTTTAAACAATTTGTTCAAATATTTGAATTCAAAATGATTTTTTATGAATAAATATCATTCATTAATGAAGTATATTCTATAACAGGGTTTATCGAAAAGCACCTTTGATCGAGAATCTGTTAATATTATATAATTTTGTGTCTAGTTCTACTAAGATTTTTTCATACCAATTTGAAAGTGATGTGAGGTTATTTTGAGGTCCAACAGATCATCCTATTATTTTCTATATATGTGGAAAACTGTTTAACAGTGTGGAAATGAAAATACATAATTAAAGTTTGCCTTTTGTCCAAAAAATGATCGAGTTTGTAATTGAATTATCATATAGTACACTCAATTTCAGCCAACATCTTGTCTAGAAACTGTGGCTCAGCATCCTTTGGAACGTAGTGGTTCAATGGATTGCCATTTGGTGACAGCTGGAACCTGACCCGTAGACGTGTAAACAATGCTAAATTATGAGATCATGATATCTCCTTTTGGATAAGATAAGGACAAACATGTGACTGAGAAGGGCCTCGCCTATATAGACCGGAGACTCAGACTAGAGTAATGGTCGGCCAATTTTGTTCTGAATGACAACGTATGCTGCTGTGAGATGGTCGATATTTGAAGCAGTGGTGTCAAATGCCATGTTGGCAACCTGATCAGTACAGTTCGAGTCCTTAGGTAGTTTACATGTCAGTCAGGCGATAATTGCTCCCTGGCTTTGTCAGTCCCTTTCATGCATTGTTGAGTGTTGGTGTCAACTTGATGTTCCACCGGTGTAGGGTGTAATTACTCGTGCTGCTCTTTACAGATGGTTTTAAACCTTTAAAGGCATGATACATCAGCTATCACATAGGGTATGGAAACATTTTCTATACGGCTTCCTGATTTTGCAGTCAGGCTGTACGTGAGAAAAGCTTGCTGCGTTGGTGTAATCTTCATTCTTATAGTCAGTTACACAAGCTTTGTTAGAATATGAATGTATGAGGCACTTTTCTTCTTTGGCTTGCGCATGAGTTGGGTCGTAGTTGATTGATCAATTTTATCAGAACCGCTATCACTTTCACCATTTTCAAATATTATAATGTTGCAAGTAACACAAAAATAAGAGTAAGTCATGTTAGGACTGGATAGAGTGCAGTGTTTCAATGTTTCACTGAAAAGGTACTCTCTTACAAAATAATGAACTTGTTGAACCTCTAAATCAAGTTGTATCGCTTTCAAATTTTGAATGGATTATAGTAGCATAACTTTTCACACTTTTATACTACCAACAACTCGATAAATAATCGACAATGCGGAGTAATGTCACATGCTTAATAAATGTACTGATTCCTGGTTCTATAAAAACTGTACTTTGATATAAAAAATCGCAATAAGCACTTTTGCGATACAGTTTTTGAGCCATGATATTTGACAACTCTCCATCATATACCCATGTTCTTGTATTTTTTACATAAAAGATATAATTAAACAATACGTATACTTAAACAATTGAACCTTTACTTTGTCATGAAATATAATTCACATACAATAATACATCGGACCATGTCAAATTCAAACATATTTATGAAAAAAATTAAAATTGATGAACCTCTATGAATAGCATCTATTTACTCTAATTAAATCTCCAAAAAAATGAGTAGGGAAGTTACTTTCCGTAGTAATGACCATAAGGATATCCTCCATAATAATAGGGAGAGTAGAATTGGGCATCAGACTTAGCCTCGGCATCAGCAGATCGCTTTCCAAGATAGTGAGCGTATCCGTAAGAATATCCTCCGTAGTAGTAAGGAGAGTAAAATTGAGCTTCAGGCTTGGCCTCAGCATCAGCGGATCTCTTTCCAAGGTAGTGGCCGTATCCATAAGGATAGCCTCCATAATAGTAGGGGGAGTAAAATTGGGCATCGGACTGGCCTCTGGCTCGGCATCAGCAGATCTCTTTCCCAGTAGTGGCCGTATCCATAAGGATAGCCTCCATAGTAGTAAGGAGAGTAGAACTGAGCATCAGACTTGGCCTCAGGTTTGGCGTCGGCAGATCTCTTTCCAAGGTAGTGGCCGTATCCATAAGGGTAGCCTCCATAGTAGTAAGGAGCGTAGAATTGGGCATCAGACTTGGCCTCAGCATCAGCGGATCTCTTTCCGAGGTAGTGACCGTAGCCATAGGGATATCCTCCATAGTAGTAAGGAGAGAGAAGGAGTTGAGCATCAGACTTGGCATCAGCAGTAGGCTGAGCAAGGCTCACTCCAGCGAAAAGGGCGAGGGACAGAATCTGGAAAATAAATTCAGAGATTAATCAATGAATGGATTTCAAAAGGATAAAGTTGTAACCTACCAGGGACTTCATGCTGGTTGGAATCAAATTCAATGAAATGAATATGGATTTTAGACTCAACTCGGCTTATATACCTATGATTTGATTTCGTTGGGTATGTAAAATGGATAGAGATTTTGAATTGAACGGACCTCGCCCAATGTTTGTTAGTTTCATCTTTTAGGAGGGAATATATAGGGGGCCATAATGTAGATAAAACTTGCATGACAACCATATCGGTTACTTGGTAAGCTTAAGAAACATTACGTTATGTAATGTGCAATCGTATCAAAATGTATGATTTTTACAAGTGATCATATCTTTGTTAAAGCCTTTAAAGGAAATGGAACTCTTATGGAAACAATTATTATAAAAAGTAATAAATCTTGAGTCTATTTTTTCGGTGCTTTTAATGTTCATAAAATGAATTGAATCAGCAAAAAAATGATTGTTGTAATTGGATTTGGATATTAAAACGTTGTTAGAATATATTTCGAGTAAATTTAAACTCAAGACAATCTACTAATAATAAATTACGCTTGTATAGTGTTTTATTTCTTGAGAAGTTCATTAATTTATATTTCATTATGTTGTTTTCACATGTGACATATGATGAACTGACTGATTTTTTTTTTTAGTTTAGAGGTTTATTACTGTATACCGTATACATACATATATACATATATATTACAAAGACATAATATAATTGTACAATAAATGCATAAGATAAAGAGCGCGACCACACAAAGGGGTATATGCGCTACAACAGTAATGTGGAGTTCCTTCTAAATATTCAAGCAACTGAAATAAATATAAATATATAGATAAAATGAACTTATAAGCTGATGAATAATTATAACTTTTGTTTTTCTTCTTTAGGTCATCAGCAACCCTGTTGAAAAACATATCTATTGTAGATTGTTTCCTTGGCTTGGATTTTTTCTTATGGTGTTTAGTTTTTAAATAATCTTCTACATCGTCTGTAAATTGATTTGAAGGATATTCCCCGGAGCCAACTGGCACTTGAGTAGCTCCTTGGAAAATTTCATGTTGTTTGCCCAATTCATCTGTGGCGCAGTCCTCAGTAGTATCTCCACTAAACTTGGTCACTTGCTGGGTCTTCAGTTGAATGACGTTGACAATTTCGACGTTTTTAGTTGAGGGTTTTTTGTAATTTATTTTACCCACTGTTTCCTCGTGGTTCGGGTCTTTTACGGACATGTCTTCCTCATGTTCTTCTTCCGCTTTCTGGATAGTCGGTGCTTTCCGAGGGTCTTGAAAGCGAACTTTACCAGCGGAAGCAATATTTATTGTAAAGTTTATTGATTTTAGGCTTTGAAATGCCTCTTTGTTAACTTTAATATATAGCACTTTTCCGAGCTGTGTGATGTCAGATTGATGACATCAACTTTGCCTCGGATCTTATTAACATTGCATTGATATGCAATGACCTTGGCGAGTATTTCATCAACTATGTCCCCTGTGACTCCTCTTATGAAGCCAGTAAGGGTCTTACAATTTTTTTCCTCTCTAATTTTCTCCAGTTCTTCCCATGAGACTGGCAAGAGAGGTGTCTTTTCCGAAATAACTTTTCGGACATGCTGGCTTGAGGTTTTGTCACTTACATAAATCACTGCTTGTTGATTTGTATAGCGACGACCTTCGTAGCAGGGCACGAATTGCCCAGCTGTCCCGCTCAATCGACCAACATAGTCGGTGTCAAGTACTTTTATTGTTTTGTTCCAGTCGATCATGGAAATATGGTCACCATTTTTCCTGACGATGACAATCTCTGTGGCTTCTTTAGCAATTTCTGCATAAAGAAACCTTTTTTTTTGTTTTTGTATTAGGAGCTTCTGATTGCAAAGCCTCCTGCTTTGCTGTCTTTTAGAAGGAGGGGTTTCATTCGAATTGCCTTCCCTCTGTCTTTCATATTATTGTGTTTACTCTTGTAATTCACCGTTGTCCATTTCAGGTCACCGGCATTGATATATATTTTTTTCTTTTTTTGCCTATATGGTTCGATAGAATTGCAGTATCCAACAGGATATAAATAAGCATACAGCATTAAAATTAGTCTATCGAACCTAAAATCTTATCAATGAGTTAGACAAAAAATGACTATTCCCTCTCGGAATTCGAACCTGCGCCCCCAACAATGAGAATTGAACACGCCTTAACGCCCACGACTGTCGCACTCCCTTATATCCAATCGGATGCAATTCTATCGAACCATAAAGGCCAAAATGTTTGCATTCTTATTAGTTGAAATTTTGGATACTCTTTTAATTAAAAAATACAATGGCTTAAAAAAACATTAGAGTGATAATACAATATAACTTCAAAAATTTACTCTGTATTAATTTTAGAAAAAGTGATGAATAATTTTATATGCAATAATCACAAATAAATTTTGAGATATTAAATGGTTATATTTTATATAATACTGAAACGCTCAATGAAATAGGAAACACTAATCTCTATAACATTATTCAAATGTATATTTCCAAATATTTTAGTAATTGATATAGCATACATTATATATAGAAATATATATTAATAAACTTCAAAAGTTTAATCAGGATTAGAAGAACTTAGATAGGTATCTTTGATAAAATGCCGGAGGATAAAGTGTATTTAAATAAATTATTGTTCAGTCCTATCGATTCAGCGTTGTTTATTTCTTATCTATCGATATATATATATATTAATTCCCCCAAGGTAAGTTAAAAGTAAGGTAGAGCCATTTTAACCTATGAAAGTAAAAAAAAATACACCGCCACGCTACTACCTCAAAAGCATGACGTCACATATGCCAAAAGAGGGTCTATTTATAAGTAAAATATGTTAAATATAATCGAATTTAGCCTTTAATTAGATCATAAAAGAATTAATTATCCCAATTCCATTAGAAAATGGAAAATGATTAATTGTGTGAGTACTCATACATTTTTGATGATTTAAAGTTCCTGAAATTATCCAAAATATTTTATGAAAAAACAAACTCTTCAATCAGTATATGATAGAACACATAAAGAACAACGAAATAAATTATAACAAAATACTGTTATAATCATGTATTCCATAAATATTATTACAAAGACATATTTAGAAATAAGTATATAATTTATAAATTATTAAAAAACAAAATACTGTTTATAATCATGTATTACATAAATATTATTACAACGACATATTAAGAAAAAAGTATATAATCTATAAATTATAACAAAACAAAATACTATTTATAATCATATATTACATAAATTTTATTTAGAAAGACATATTTAGAAAAAAGTATATAATTTATTGGAGTATTCATTAATCCACTGTTTTATTTTCGTCTCTCTCTTACACTTTTTCTATGACTAGAATTTGCTCTTGAAGGCGATTTTTTCATATTTATATGGGGAAATACACGAATTTTAGCAATTTATTAAAGCTTCCATGGAACCGACGACACCTCTGTATTGGTTTTGAAACTCTTTTTACAAGGTTGTCGTTCCTATCAACCCTTTCATTTACTGCTATTCTGTAATTCTATTCAGATAGCAACAAACACTTTGTGGTTTTGGAGGTATTATGGCAAGACTCGTGAGGAAGCGTTGTGTTTCTTTTGCAAAGAAAAAGAATGAAACGAGCAAGCACTTTCTCTTTGAGTGTAACACATTAAAAGAAATATGGGATATGGTTTGTTCAAAAAATTTATATGAGTTTGGCCATGTTTTAACCAAGAAAGAAATTGTTTTATTTACAATGGCCCTGATAGCACGGAAATAAATTTTATTGTTACTAAAATACAGATTTTACTTTATAAATTAGAAGCACAAAGTCCCCCCTATCGAAAAATGTTTAAATATGTAAATAGAATTGTTGGTGATTTTTGATTTGTTTGGTTGATATTGGTTGTGTAAAATTTTATGTTGTACGTGTAATGATTGAGTTGTTTTTTTGATGTTTGGTAACATTCAAAATAAATGTTGTACGAAAGTACAAAAAAAAAAAAAAAACCCTTTCATTACTATAAAATTATTTGAAAAAAAATTGTTCACATTTTTCATAGCCCATAAAAATATATTTTTTTATTATTATTAATGAAGCCATTTTTTGTAGGAGTAAGATGCCTAATGATAATTTGAGTAGGAATTTAATACTTATATTTATAATAAATGTGATTTGTTTATGTTTTCTGGCAGACGTGACGTCACACGTTTTTTCTAGAAAAGAATCTCCAGAAAAAGTAATGCGTAGTGATGACGTTTTTTTAGAAAATAATTACTCAAAAAAGTAATGCGTAGTGATGACTTTTTTTTAAGAATCTCCAGAAAAAGTGATGACTTTTTTTTAGAAAATAATTTCCCCAAAAAGTAATGCGTAGTGATGAGATTTTTTTTTAGAAAAGAATTTCCAAAAAAGTGATGACGTTTTTTCCGAAAAAAGTCCAATAATTTTTTGGGAAAAATGGAACGCTGAACGCACAACTCTTTTTTTGCGGTCAACGTTCAGCATTCAAAAAAAAGTTGCGTTCCGTTCACAAGCCTGGTTTAGATAGATAAAGTCATATAAATAGGTATACATTATACATTTTTAATGTTGTTGTTGTAGCATGATTTATTACGGAGCTAATATAGCCCTAGCCTGCATTGCTCCTAATTAAAAAAAACATATATCTTTTTATACAAGCAAATAATTATACAGTAGTAATAAAATATTAATTACAGAAAAATAAAAAATATATATACCTATATATACATAAATATTTTTTAATTTTTATAATTACATTAATCTTAAGGAGCTATAAGGATCTAGACAACCCTGCCATTGTCTTTGCTACCCTCCGAGCACTTGTCAAAATATAGCTTACAAAAGCTTTATACTTTTTGAATAATAAATATTTTGAGATATAACTGATTTCACAGGAACACGCTATAAATATATATCGCATCTTAATACAATTCTGCACTCATTCAATACTCAGTCTGTTGTTACCTGCAAGTTCCATATTTTGTGCAATTAGTATGATAAGAAAGGCGAAACTATAAGTGTATTATTAAGATCAGTACATATCAATATATTTTTATATTTATATATTATGTCGTATTATTATAGTCTTTCTGAAATATTTTTCAATGAATACAGTAGTTATGGAGACAAAAATTACGAATCGAAACAAATCATTTATCATATTTAGTAGGAAAAATAATTTTCTAATTTACATTTATACACTATTTCTAGACCGTCATGCTTAATACTATTAGAGTATTTTGTTATAATACACTTTCCCCATCGACTTCTAACCGTTCTTCCACAATTAGAGACAAGGTTCTCTCTTTGCAACGTGATTGATTGAATGAAAAGAAGAGGGATTATAATAAAACAGTTGGCATACTTCTACAAAGTATCACTTCACTCGCTGCTCTTGAAGAGTGAACAACAATTTTATAAATAAGACTAGAGGCATATATATAATCAGAGAGTGCAAACCTCCACCGTCACGGGGTTCTTATGAGCCTTCCGAGGCGGATTTTTCACGACTGGGGCGGCGTAGAGGGACGGAGGAGGGTTCCCCTCGACGGAAATTCAGAGAGGAAGACGCTCCCGGCACCCGATTTCACAGCACAGCGACATCTTTTGGCAGAGTAGGATATTAGTATTTAGCTCATTTTGCATCTTAAAGAAAGCACTCAGAGATGCCAAAATTTAATCACTTGTTTCTTTGGCATTCTAACAACTCCACAAAGTTTCATCCGAATCCGTCTATACTTTTTGAGTTATCCTACTGACAAACCAACCAACCAACAAACCAACACCAGTAAAAAGCAATACCTCCTTTAACGAATGTAAATATCATCCTTAAGTATATACTAATTATCTTTTCTTCATGGACCTACATCCATGTCATTTACGAATCTTTTGACGTGACTCCTTCAATATCAATCATCAATATTAAATGAATAAAGCTACTCCTGCTACACAAGAAGACAATGTTTATTAGTTTCATCATATGTATCAATAAATGGAAAGTCACTCTGACTGTCGGACATATAAAAATAAAGAAAACAGTGTTACCAAATGAAAAAAATAATGTTTATCCTTGAGTTAGGGAGACCTTTTGTTATCTGCAACGATTTTAAGGAAATTGATTTTTTCTTGCTTCGTGATATGCATATTTGAATGATGCTAAATGATAATCATACACAATTACAAAGTTTGAAAAGTACCGAATAATTTCTTAAAGTTAGTTGTATAAAATTAAATCTCTGAGTAATTTCTGAACAACTATTAAAAATGGTGGTCATTGTTCATCTTACGAACAAACTCAATATTTCGAATAAAGGCTTGAATATATTCATCCTTAGAACCGAAGCCTTTCATTTTCTCATCCAACTTTGATTATTATTTTTTGCCTATTTGGTTCGATAGAATTGCAGCTGATAAAAATGTTTTTATATTACGTCTTATGAAACCAAACAAATTGCATTTAGAAGGATTTGTGTGAAATTTGTTTTTCAAAAATACAATAGAATATTATTTTTTCTTGCGATAAATAATTAATAAACGTTATTTCACTAAGCGTGAGGGAGGAAGAGATGCCGCTTATTTATTTAATCAGCCAATAATCAAATTTCATTTACTTGAGGCATGTTTCTCCGAAGTGAGGAGGAATTATCTTACAAAATATCTTTTAACGACTACCGATACGTGATCCACGATAACTTTTTTTACCTAGAGATAATCAATAATCATGAATTATGTTTTTAATTCAAGGACTTAAACAAAAAAATATAGTTTTGCGAACTTTATTTCTTCTTTCATTGCAAGTGCTTAAGTAAAATAGTTTCTTAACATTTGTTCAATTCTATTAATTAAGTAATATGTTTAACTACTCGATTATATCATGTACATTATTTTAATACTTGAATATTTGTATGATAAAAATAAATCTAAAAAATTGACCTATAATTATTGTTCATGGTATTTTACTCGTGGATTGCACGACGCGAATATTGCATATTTTCTAAAGCATAATTGTATTAATTTATATTAGAGCACTCATATTGATAATCCCAAGTATGCCTAAAAACTTATTCAGGGGCGTGCACAGCCATTCAGAGTTAGTGGTGCTCAGATTTTAAAAAGGGCATTTTAATCGGGCGCGAAGCGCGCCCGCAATAGTTCGTCCGCGAGCAGTGCGGACGAAAAAAATTGGGTCATGATGTCCATGTGCCACAAAACAAACAATAAAAAAAACACATCAGTCCAAAAAGGGCACATTTCTCCAGAGGGCAAAAGGGCAGGTGCTTTAGCACCACCTAGCTTTTATCTGTGCACGTGCCTGAACTTATTTTATATCAACGCAATGAAACATACTACATAATGCACCATTTCATTTTTTTAATAAACTATTGGCTCCCAACACATTTTACAACACAAAATAGCAATAAAAACCTTTTTTATTTAAAAGTTGCAATGCAAGTTGAATTGTGTGCTAAAATTGATAAATTATGAACAACTTGGGAAAAGCTCCAAGATATGGGTGGCCAACATATATTGTTCAGGTTGATATATGACAATTATTTACTCATAACTCTATCAGTAGTCACTGCATCTCAAATTATGACTTTAATCCCTAAGACGGACGAAGGGAACTACTCCTTACAGTTTGAAAAGGGTATAAGACATACGTAAAATGACTTGAAGGATGGCAACAGCAGGATTTATTTCAACTTTTACAAAGTTGATTAAATAATGAATGGAGACATATATTTGATATATGTCTTCCCGGAATATAGAACAGTTAAAGTTATCGGCATTTTGTTATTATCATAATATTCATGCACGGGTCTAATCTTAAATAATACAGAGTGCCGAAACAAAATATATTGGGGCTAAGTAACGTTGTTTTTGTTTCGGTCGCAATCAAAGTTACCAACTAATTACAGGACGGAAAACTATAGAGAAAGAGAGAGTTAACTTCATATATATTTTCTATATGGTAAATATGTTATGACATTATTGGATAGTTTTGAGCATGAACTCACTTCACGAATAGGAACCATAGATAAAATAACCATTCTGTAGTCTTGGATCCGGTCTGAGATATTGCTTTTTGAACTCACAATGAAGTTTCCTAATAATTTTGATGTAATACATGACTGGAATGAGTTTTTCATCATTGCTTTAATTAAGAAAGATTATTTATATCAACTCAGATCCTAATTCGATTTTAATGGAACCCTGCAACAGGACTTTTTTAAGGTGCATAATGAAGCAAACCTCAAACATATTATTTTAGTTGTTTCTTTTAAATAAGTGGTTCAAGAAAGTAATAAAGTAAATCATAGGTAACTATTAAGTTTAGTATTGGATGAAATTATTATTATTGAATATAGGCTGGCTTGTAGTATTCAGCCCAATTGATAATACATTAGTTTCTATGAATTTTTTTTTCTCCTCCTTTATTTGTTAAGAAGGACAAGTATATAATATGGGCATATATACATGAATAAAAATAAAATAAACATTATAGTTTATGATAAAGCTCTGAACAAAGACATATCGACTATAAAACACTATAAAAAAAAGATAACAAATTACATGTGAATGATTATTTATAAAATTTCATGATTTTTTTTATTAACTTAATATAGTGACTTGATGTTGATGGGTAAAGTTTACAATGCTGGCGGCGCTGGTCCAGGATCATCTAAAAGGGAAGGTATTTTGAGTGCCAGGGTAGAAAACGTGCTGCAGTTTACATATATCATTATTTTCCTCAAATCGTCGTTCCTCACATTCTGTTGTTTGTGATGCAGTTGGCAATCCAGCTTTGAGTTGATAATGGCGAATCCAATCGACTTTACCTGGGTGACTGGGGCCCATTTTTCTTCACCCATCCAAATAAGGCAATCCTCTCACATAATTGTCTCCACTTTTATCCAGGCCTCTCACATTAAGTACTACAAACTTTTGAGGATGGATACATAAGGACAATCCCCAAAAAGTGTGTATTACGGTAATTATACAGTTTGTCACAGTTTATGCAATGGTTTGAGAAATAGATACAGTTACCAATATCTGCAACTGCGCTATAAAATTCTTTCCATCATTGATTCCTGTCAAAGAATGTAAATTATATTCCTCCATTTCTCAGGAGGCACAATTTTTTATATGTGCACTAGCAAAGGAATTAGCTTCCTCCTGTGAGCTTGGGGTACTGTTTAAGATGCCACAGACATGGTGGTTTGTGTTCCAAGCTGCTTTTAAGAGATAAAATTTAATCTCCCATCTATGAAATTATCTGAACATGTTATATATGAATGATAAAAATATTGTCATGGCTTCTTCTTCTAATTGGACTCCTGAGATTTTTGAAATAACTTTTTTACGCAATTGTTTACGAACATACGGTAGAGTACGGTAGGGTCGCCTTGATATTTTGGAACAAACTC
>CP045900.1:1762303-1807188 GCA_013387185.1 Caligus rogercresseyi | reverse complement strand
TAGTCTGCGGACTATCAAAAAATATTCATTGAATAAAGCAACATTTTATACAAAACTGTATTGCTTAGTTTTTTTTGCTCATACATGTCGATAAATTGAAATACCTCGGAATATCGGACGAAAATATAAAGACAGTTTTATAAAAAAATCATCTTACTTGGGGAGTTTGCTTTTGTATTCCATACTATGGATCACTAAAAGTGAAGTTTTAAAACTCAATATGAATAGATCTCTATCGCATATTAAGTATCTGCAGCCAACGAAATATAATGAAATTTGTATTAATATATTTTTTGGCATCCTCAACAATGTTTTGGTTTTTAAGTAGGTGGCAATTAAAATTGCATGATGCAATCATATGCTTGTGAGGTGCCCTATCCTTCATTAGAATCTCAAGTTTCTTACTAGTCTTGTGTATCACTTCAAAATATTTAACTAATGATCTTGTGCGTAATGACAGTACTCTATGATTATAAAAAATGTTTTTGAAAATATTATTCAAAAATTACTTACAGAATGAGTTCATTATGATCTTTTCGGGCATATATATAGAAAAAAATGACAAATCAATCTTAGGTTCAGGTTTGATGATTAATTAATTAGATATTTTATTTTTTAGTCAATCAAATTATCAGTTACTTTAAATTTGTATTATAAAAAGTTATAACGACACTCATTGTAAGATTTCCTCATAGAGAACTAAAATATTGAGTGCTTACCTTCTTCATATCGAGGAGGGAGGAAACTGTCACCTCTTTATTAATTATGCCAAAAAAAATACTTAAATTTTTAAATTAGCAATTTATATTTTAATTATTTTTAAAAAAAGGTTTTACAAAAGGTATAATATTTATTTTTTGACAAAAAATTCATTTCTATTGATGCCATATTTGTTCATGGACAAAAATCGTTTGATTTAGGAATATATGAATCTAATATAATAAAAAGAACTGAAACTTTATGTGTCCTAACTAATCTGATACGATACATATTTCCATAGAATGATAAGTACTATGCATGTTCAATAATATCTTATAGGAACAAGTTTTTAAAATATTTTTACATTTACTTATATTTTTATAAAAGTCCATTCAAAAATACTATTTTAATATTGCATCTTGATTAAAATTGTCTTACTCCATTGGCGTTCTAGAATCTAAATAATAATTGTATCAATTATTATGGATACGATCAAGAGCTAAGATCTATCGCTGAGACTTTGTGATTACTGAAGAAGTTAATATTTAATTAATATATAAATTATGTAGCAATGTCCATGAAATCAAAATAACATTTTACACGCTCGCTTATATAAATAGGCTCTTTTCTCTCATTAATAAATCTATGTGGTTAATAAATTACTTCATTCAAAATGACTTTTTTCGTCATTATTCACAGCTCAGAAAATATACATACATAAATTATATATATAAATAAAAATGTATATAAAAGTCGATGCGAATGCACAGCAAAAACTATATAAATAAGCATATTTTTAACGTTTTCCAATTTCTTAATGTTTTAATTCCATTCCCTTTATTTAATGTCAACCACCAACATCTTAACTTTTTTGTCATGATGAAATTAGGAATTTGGCTATTCGTATTTTTTATGTCTCTGTCAATGAATCTCTTCAACAAAAATATCAATAGTAATTTACTCAGTTTATATGAGAAATAGTATTTGAACAATACTTAGGTGTATTCCATTCCAATACTTCCTTATCTATGTATTTGGTCCCTTTCTTCCATGAGTCACCATTTTCCTTTCTACTTTTCTTTTTAGTCCATTTTTCCTGCTCCATTTCTTCCTAGGCCGTTTTTTCCTGGCCCATTTTCTTCTGGACACCCTCATTGAGCTATAAATACTAGTCTATATTATACCGTAAACCTACCCATAGAAAAAATCGTTGCAATGTTAAGAAATCAATAAGTAGAAATTGCTAACGAATTGCACGGAATTAACACATAGACCAAAATTCTCTTAAGAACCCAAAAAGTTACCGTCATAAAGTTTCGTTAGATAAAGATTGAAAATTATATTTAATTGTAAGAAATAATTTTATCATTTTTAATGAAATATTTCATTCAAAGATATATCATGTGCATGGAACTTTGTTATCTTTCCTTTCTGATGAGTATGATTTTTTTTTTTCAAAAACAATTTGTGCAAGTTATAAATTTATTTTATTCAGCATAGTGATTCTACGATCACCCTTGAGAGTTGAGAGTTTGCAACTTTAACATTAGGGTCAGTCGGGATATCAGTAGGTAGCACAGCATGGTGTTTTGAAAACTCCTTGTACTAGTCCAATTCTCATTTGGTAACAACGCCTTCTGTGACTGGAGGAATCCTCGTGGGAGAATATACTGTGTATGTAGTTCTTCAACTCTTGCCAAATCTAGCAACGGCTTAACTTTTGTGTCATCAAACAACAGTCATCCTAGGAGTGCAGAGCTGTTAATGGATTTATTTGTCTTCCATCGCGTTCTCTGGATCGTTTTTATTCACCCAGAACCCAATAACACTAAAGTTTTATCTCATTCTTTGAGTTGATGCTATTTTGCACTTGTCCACCACTTTCTTCAGCGTCAACAATATATTCATCAAGATTTTTTATCATAATGCGTCTACTTTTTCCCAAGGTGGTGCTTCGCTATTATCATTAGGCTGTGAAATTCAGATAAACAGCATCACATATCTACTTCAGATTGCGACATCAGTTTGTACTCCAGTACGGAGGTACATTTCCACAGCATATAGCTAGTGGTTTGACGTATATTTTTGCGATTTTTCTGCATACTCACAACAAATTATTTATTCTTGTACTTAAAAAAGCTTAGTGACATCTACTCTAGTATAGAAACTATATACACGGGTATCTTTTATATTCCTTCTGACCTAAAGAGATGGAAAGTATAATTCAGTATATGACACTACTTATATAATGTTATTTAGGAAGAATAGTTACATTACAAAAGGTGGTCGATAATTTGTATGGATTTTTTTTGCAAATAAACCTTTACTATGATTATATTCTTATTTAAGAAGAGTCGAAATTAAATGTACAAAGAAGAAAAAATAACAATCATTGGCCAATATTTTTTGACCATTTTGGGGGTGGAGGGGACAAAATCCTATTTCTAATATATGACGCCGGGCCTCATATATACAATTGTATTCAAATAAATCGTCCAACGCTTGAAAAAAGTATAAACCTAAAAACTGTCAAAATGATAAACCATCGACAACTACTTATGATGTAACCAGGCCAAAGAATATTTATCATGGCTTATTTGTCTATAGTTTGTCAAAGGAAATAAATATGTTTGGCATGTTCACTAATATGCTCATAAATATTTGCATCTCTTAGTACTTCTAATGACAGAATGGTTTATAATAACTCAGGAGTTAAGTTTATTGTTTCCTTGGTAATATAGGGGATTTGTTAATGATATGAAGTCATTTTCAATGGTTTATTTCACCAAGGATTCACACAAAAGTTATGAAGCCCTTAGCCAGAAAATAGTTATAAAATTAGACTTGTTTGTTATCTAAAAAAGCAAGCATGATCACTCAAAAATTGTAAAAACATTTTTTTAATAATTTATTTTTAGAGAGTTGAATGAGACATCAATAATGAGAGTTTTGCCCTGGAGAAGAGTACAAGCCCGAAAGACCTCGGAAAATAAGAAGAAAAAAAAAAATGTTGTCCAAATCAAGCGCCTAAACGAACAAAACCCTCAAATGAACACTGTGGGGTTGCTGCAGAGGTTTCCCTACCACTTCCTAATGCATAATTTGATTGCTTTATTTTATAGCGACTCGTAAAGTATTTTGACATTCCCAAGTATACCAAAAACCAAGCACATATTAACTCAACGAAACCCTTTTATATAATGCCAATACATTTAGTATAATCTATCAGTTCATAAGACTTTTTCAACAACACAAAGTATGTAATAAAATCATTAGTTTTTTATAAGTTAATATTTAAACCAGTATAATTAAGGAGTATTTAGGACTCAGAAGATTCAACTAAAGGATTGCCTCTTGATCTGTGACAACGCCCGTCCTCACGCAACCGATGAACACATAGGACGTGGAGCCAGTCAAACGGACCCCCTTCAACCCAGAATTGAACCTCTGTGACCTGATTCAGAAGTTGAAGCCTCTGCTCCGGAATGTCGGTTAGGGAGGCATGAGGAAGACACTACTGCCGTACAGCGCCGATGACGTCAGTTTTATTATTTATGGTACACCCTGTTATTATATTGGTTTTTATTTTTTATCTTTCATTATTATCATTTTTATATAACTCTTATCAATATTTTAGACCAGCTAATAGCATAGTAGATTATTTATTTTTTCAAGCCACTAGATTAAATAATTAATCAATGATTTACATAAAGTCTACTGAAATTTGTTTTAGAATATATTATTTACATCCAAAATTTACAAGCAGTGTAGTTAGATCAACTATACAAGTCTACAAGGGAATTTAGTATATAAATATATATATGCAAAAAGTAAATATTATCGTTCTGCACAAGTCTACGAAAGAATTTGGTAATATATATTTTTTGTATGCAAAAAATACATTGTAGACTTTGCAGTTTTTTTGGGCTGTTCGTCTGTTTCGAATTATCATTCTGATGACTTATAACTCACAGAGCTACCAAGAAAAAATTATTCACTGTGCCCCAAATAGAGTGATTAATGTTTATTATATAGGTATATATACAGGGTGATTCACTTAAATTGAGACTCACATATTACGAACTACAATCTTTGTATTAAATTTTACACAAATATTTTAAAACAAAAATGATAGCACAATGTGTAGTTTACAAAATGTATTTCAATAAATTTTCACATATCCTCCTTTGGACTTCACTACAGCTTTGAACCTCCTCACGGTGGAGGCAACACAGGCAGGAATCTCTTCCTCAGACAAAAATTTTCACGGTCCAGGCTACCCACAACAGTCAGAATGACTGGGTTTTATCTAGAAAAAAGGAAGACATCCCCGTGCAGCTGAGGACTCTCTTCAGAAGGCAAAAGCCACCCTCAGTCATGGTCTGGGCGGGAGTGACGTCGGACGGGAAGAAGGCCCCAATTATCTTTGTCGAGGAGGGCGTGAAGATCGACCAGGCGGTATACCTGCATCTTCTTTCAGAGGAGGTCGTCCCATGGGTACAAAGAGAGTATCCTACACCTTTTACTGTTCCAACAAGATGGAGCTCCATCCCATACCAGCAAATTGGTTCAAAGCTTCTGCACTGATATGTTTGCAGACTTTTGGTCCAAAGACTTGTGGCCTCCCTCCTCCCCAGATCTGAACCCAATGGACTTTGGAATATAGTCCATTCTGGAGACAAGGGTGTGTAGCAAGTCCTGTCCATCAGTGGAGATTCTAAAGAAGAAGCTGATTCAGGCCTGGGCCTCTTTGTCTGAGGAAGAGATTCCTGCCTGTGTTGCCTCCACCGTGAAGAGTTTAAAGCTGTAGTGAAGGCCAAAGAAGGATATGTGAAAATTTAATGAAATACATTTTGTAAATTACACATTGTGCTATCATTTTTGTTTAAAAATTATTTGTGTAAAATTTAATACAAAGATTGTAGTTTGTAATATGTGAGTCTCAATTTAAGTGAATCACCCTATATATAGTTATTATTATTTTAAATAACAATAAAATTAAATACAAAATGCCATATCATATAAAGCACAACTTGAATGGTCATCTACGATTGTTGTTTTTGTGTATCATACATCTCATTGTCCCCCATGGCGGGTAGAGATTGCAGTAGTCGTAAAAAGCAATTTGCTTTGCAATTTGGTGCTTCATTAGTTTGTTATTGATAGTTTTAAAGTATGATATTTTATTATCTTTGCAGTAGCTGTTTCTTTCAATATATAGGTATGAGTCATAAATTGATGATATAATACACTTATATTAAGCTCACCAAACATAAATTCATGTTTCTCTCCTTGAAATGACATAAAACTGCGTAGGTTCTTCGACTCATATCCTGGAGTTACAATTCAGTGCAAATACTCCTACCTCAATTTTTTATCCTTGTTATAAAATTAGGTTTATGATTTTATGTGTATATTATATATAGTACTTGTTACTACAACGAATTAATCGTTGCTCTAGTTCTTTTTGCTTACTTTGTTTAATGCTAGATAAGCATACGTAAGTCTCAAAAAGTGTCACCGTTTTTTATTTAGTACATGGTACTTTAAAGGGAGGTTAAATGCTGCGTATAGATCTAAAAAAAGTGTCGATAACGTATATAAAATCCATAAATAATACCATATATAAAGTCTAACACTTAATTTTTTTATTGTACTACTTCATCGAATAAAAATAATTAATGATAATACACGTATATGATAATATGACGTCTGTGTGTGATCATCTATATTTTCCCCAAGAAACATCCACGCACATCGGATAGTTTTGGATGTCAGGAGTTTTAAAATAAGTAATATAATGTGTATATATATATATAACTTATTTAAATTAGAACAATACTAAAATTTATACATTTGAATGATAATACACGTATATGATTATTAACAAATTGCATGTTCAAAACCGTAAAGTGTGTCGAGTGTTTAGGGCTGATAACGTATCATTAAACATTTTTTAAATATAGTATCTCATATTATATAAAATTAAGCCCAAAACTAATACACATATAATGTTCAATCAATATTTAAACTATCCGACAATAGAATGGCGAAGAACAATAAGTTTTAATGAAATATATAATTGGCTTATGATGGGTACTTATTACGATGGTACCTCACTAATGCCATGACCTCGATATTGTCCCCTGTTTGGGGGTAGTGCAACGGATTATTTGGAAAAATTAATCTTCTTTTGAGAATAACTCTACTGTGGACATTATAAGAAATAAATATAAACACACGTTTTTTCTTTCAAAATTTGGGAGGCAGCGCAGAATTGGAAGAATTTACATTAACTCATGGAATTTTTATTCTCCATGATCCATGCATTAAAACAATTTTCCAAGATGAAAGATTTAAATTCCCTTTGTCAAGGTCCGCAAAGTTCCATGGTGTTCCAAAACCTTTGCTTCTTAAGTTGTCAAAATATTCTTATAATGAATAAGTGGAAAAAATATCAAATACATATTTAAATTGTTTGACCTTCCGAAAAAATGGAGAAAAAGAATCACTGTTTCGCTTTCCAAAATATAAGATGGGATTTTTTTACTTCGCAGTTACAAATATCTGCAGATGGCATCAAGTTTTTGAAGCCCTGTAAGGACTGTGGAAGAATATATAACTCCACTATTCATGCTTTTGTACTTGAGTGCCAAGTAGTGGAGCTTCTTAAACGGTTTGTAGTCCTAAATGTAAAAGGTCTTGGAAAAGAATCGGCAGACAAATACTCCAAAGCAATGATTTTATTTGGTATGGGAAATAATGTCAAATCGTCGTGTACCAAAGCCATAAACTTCGCTATTTTGAACTCGATGGCCTTAATTGCAAAGAAACTTACAACGTGGGACCCTCTTCATCCGTACGAGCTAAAGAGTGTGCTTCTCTCGGCTGCAGCTAGGTATGGTGCGTTGGAGTTGAAGATTCCCTCTCTTCAGAATGAAGCATGGGCGTATGCGTCTAAAGAGATACAATATTATCCATCTTTATCCCTTCATCATCGCCCAACAATATTTAGAATTTTTAAATGCTTTAAAAGATACGAATAGTTTATTGGATATTTCTTGTGCGATATTTTAGATGATTTTTAAATGGTGTTTTGTGTTCTTACCGTCCTAAAAATATGCTTTAATTAATCTCCAATGTTAAAATTTTAAACTATAATGTTTTACTTGTGTTTCATTTTAACGTATTAGCTTTGGTTTTTATGTATTTATGTACAGTCTGTAAAATTTAATTGTGAAAAATAAACTATAATGGCTATTCAAATCCACGCGGAATAATAAAACCAAATAGGAAATAGTATTAAAAGATAATTTTTGCATAAATGAGACAACCTCTGTGTGTATAAACTCACTTCAAATTATATTATAAGTTATTAATAGCAGCGTACAAAATATGAATTAAGTCACTACTAATATATAAAGTATTTTTTCTTTAAAAAATAAATTAGCTCACTATAAAATATTCACATATATCAATTTTGTAATAATAGACTCGTAAAAAGTCATTGTTCGTTCTCTGATTATAACGCACTAAATGTTATCTTTGAGATTATTGCATTGTGTAGGGGTATGATAGGGTTAACAATGAATTAGCTTGATGGAAATAATGGAGCTTCCTAGAGTATTTATATGAATCATAAATCATGGTTATACCTACGGTCATCGTTTTGAAAAGGTATCACTCATCACTTATCCATGATACCCAAAACGATGAACAATAATCGATATACTCAATTTTTGTATGAATAAATTAATTAAAACGACTGATTTCTATTTTTTATCACAAACAGAAACAAAATATTTCCCATAATTATGAACAACAAAAGTAAAGACGCACTAAACATTTTTTTAGCAACCGTCAAAATAAATGGCTCACATGACTTGAAAATATCCTTATGACTGAATATTTAATAGAATTATAGAGTTTTCTTAAATAAATGGTTTTATGTACCTTTATAAACACAATTTTCCAGTGAGTAATTATTGTACGTATTTTATGGTTCTAGGAATAATTGTATAAAACACTTATGCATAAGGAAAAATCTGATAAAGCATATTTGTGTTCGGAATATTTGTAACTAGGAATTTTTCTCTAACGACACTTTTGTATAAAATGCATTTTTAAAGGAAACTACGTACTTTTGGGCCCAGCATATCAGTCAAAATAGCTTTATTGAGCATTAATGAGCACATTTGGTAAGTTTTATTATATAAAAATAGTAAAATGAGCCCATTTTGAGTACTTTTTCGTTCATATATAAAGTATATAATAGACCCATAAGGGTACCTATAAAGTGTAAGCTACGGTAAGGTAAGGTAGGTTTCGTGAGGAATGAACAATAACAATAGCATAAGAAATAATAATAAACTCAGGACTTTGTTATGTAAATGCGGACAATTACGGACTTCCCGGATCATCTTTGCTGGACATTTCCCTACGGTCTTTCAGCTGGAGAACCTCCCCTGGCTACAATAGATCCTTGATGCACTCCGGATCCCTACAAGTACTCCGGATTCCCACCGGTCTGGATCCCCAAAGCACTCTCGGGATCCATACAGTTCTTCGTATTTTAGGGCACTTACTCCACGACTGATCGCCACGAGAGTCCTATCAGAAGGAAGCAGGTCTTAAATACACACGATGTAGAGAGCTCATGGAAAAGGGCTGCACTTTGAATGTGAACGGAGTTCATTGGACCTCAAATATAGTTTGCATCATTACACACTCTTATTTAAAGTTTTATCTCTATTTGTATACTCTCTTTGGATCCTTGTCTCGAAGAACTAAATACACTAAGTTAATTTGATCTCCACATTGTTTCTTATTTCTATTTGAGACCCATGGTCAAGAATATCGTTTGTCTATTAACAAAAATTAAAGACAATACTAAAAGTAAAGACAAAAAGAAAAATTGATTGGCCTGAATACAATATTTTTTTCATTTATTTATCATCAATTATGAATATATAACAGAATAAAAAGTGTATTTTATTAACCATAAGAAAAATAATTGTTTAGAATCTTATTAAAATTGTCAAAAATGCCTCTGCAACGTTGTGTTCTTCGACATTGTTGTTAAAAGCATATGATCCTATTCCTATAATCTATCAAATATAACATGGAACATCAAATTCATTTTAAAATAGCTTCTTCTGTGTGAAACCTTATTGAATCTATCGTTTCTTTTTTATTTAGTAAAAAGAATAACTTATCCTATGAAACCATAATATGAATATTGTCATTTTTTTATTCACGTTAATCATTTTTATATAATATGTATAATTGTTTGTCGACAATGCTTTTATTACTTCCTTTTGAAACGCCTTGTTATTATGTTTTCATAACATAACACATATATCGTGCATATTAATTATCCCCCCTTCCGGCTGCAATTGATCCTTGACGCTCTCAGGATCCCCGCAGTACTCCGGATTCCTACCACTCTGAATCTCCAAAGTACTCTCGGGATCCACAACTGACTGATATGATAACCCTATCGGGAGGAAGCAGCTCTCGAACCCACGTGATATATGGAGCTCAGAGAGGAATTTCAGGAAGCTAATTTCGTTTGCATTATATATTTTCTTTCTCACTCTTATTTAAAGATTTGTTGTTGTTTTCTCTATCTATATACTATGTTTACATCCTTGTCTCGAGGAAATAAATTAACTCAATTAATTTGATCTCCACATTGCTTCTTCTTTCTATTTGAGATCCGTGGTCACAAATACAGAGGATAGACAAATGATTATAACTTAGTTATATTATTATTTTTTTCATTCCGATTCATGTTCTTGATGTGGAAGACAATGAGAAAGAGCATCTTTCACTTATTAAATAAGTTAATGACGATAAATATAAAGACAAATAAATTGGCTTAAATACTATGACTTTAAAAAAATATCATCATTAATGGTCAACTAAAACCCATACCCGAGGTTTTTTATACAAACACCGAAGGGTGGTTCATTAGCCAATACTTGATTCTTCTTACGTTATTTTTGGAAGTTAAATGTGAGGATCATTATTTCCCTATTTTTTATAAAACTTAAGGAAGTCTATCATGCCTTTTTGAGACCTTAATTGCAGCTATGATTGAATCCAAGACAGAAAACTCTCATTACTATCTTCATCACTTCATCGAATGTTTACTAAAATCAAAATATATGAAGATATAAGCTTCGACCATCTAATAAAGTTTGTTATAAAATGACCATAATTATTTTTACATTTTTAAACATACTTTTTCTTATCTCTTTTATTTTTTTCTGATGTTGATGAGTTAAAAAAACACCTGTAATTCAAATTAATCAAAATAAATCTACACTGTTTGTTGATGATGAAAAATTAAAGTCAACCAAAAAAATAAGCAAAAAAAATCCTTTTCTTAAATTTTGATGAACCGCTCCCGATTTCAGACCCTTGAACTTCATATCACCTAATTGTGCTGGATAATGCAGATTAAATATTATTCCATCATATAATTATAATTCATGTACTCAATATAATAAATGTAATCATATGTAAAGTATAATGTTTATTTAAACCAAAAATATTGTATTATGTACATATTATAGATATATTTAAATGTATATATAAATATAATTCAAAAAGAATGCAAATTTCTTGCTATATTAGTTAAATAATTTATCTTGTCGGATCTATCGTAGTCCTCCATTTGCTGTAATAATTTATCATTTATATATATTTTTTTTTTGACGGATGGTCCCCACCACTTCTCATATCCACCATTTTTTTTTTGAGAGATGGATTCCTCATTTTTTAACATTCTGATGAATTTCCAAATATTGGGATGAGTATTTATGGAACTTTGGAGGGCGTTATGGTATCCCTCCACGCTGTTGTTGGTACGGATGAGGCCTCTCTGTGTACGTGAATGCATACTCCAAAGAGAGATGGGAAATGGAGGAGCCACTCGTCGACGCCTTTCTCCAACGCCTCGCTCACAGCCGATGTACGTAGCCTCAAAGTACGCCACTAATTAACTTAGTGTATTTAGTTCTTCGAGACAAGGATCCAAAGAGAGTATACAAATAGAGATAAAACTTTAAATAAGAGTGTGTAATGATGCAAACTATATTTGAGGTCCAATGAACTCCGTTCACATTCAAAGTGCAGCCCTTTTCCATGAGCTCTCTACATCGTGTGTATTTAAGACCTGCTTCCTTCTGATAGGACTCTCGTGGCGATCAGTCGTGGAGTAAGTGCCCTAAAATACGAAGAACTGTATGGATCCCGAGAGTGCTTTGGGGATCCAGACCGGTGGGAATCCGGAGTACTTGTAGGGATCCGGAGTGCATCAAGGATCTATTGTAGCCAGGGGAGGTTCTCCAGCTGAAAGACCGTAGGGAAATGTCCAGCAAAGATGATCCGGGAAGTCCGTAATTGTCCGCATTTACATAACAAAGTCCTGAGTTTATTATTATTTCTTATGCTATTGTTATTGTTCATTCCTCACGAAACCTACCTTACCTTACCGTAGCTTACACTTTATAGGTACCCTTATGGGTCTATTATATACTTTATATATGAACGAAAAAGTACTCAAAATGGGCTCATTTTACTATTTTTATATAATAAAACTTACCAAATGTGCTCATTAATGCTCAATAAAGCTATTTTGACTGATATGCTGGGCCCAAAAGTACGTAGTTTCCTTTAAAAATGCATTTTATACAAAAGTGTCGTTAGAGAAAAATTCCTAGTTACAAATATTCCGAACACAAATATGCTTTATCAGATTTTTCCTTATGCATAAGTGTTTTATACAATTATTCCTAGAACCGTATTTTATTTACAGTTTTATTTTAGAAGGGGGAATGGTAGATAAAAAATTCGCATCATTTAAGTCAATTTGTATTTCATAGTATATATATATTAGTATACCAAAATATTAAAGCTGGTTAACCAGCTTTCATTTGATATATTTGGTGTTCTAAAAATCGCTATACTTTAAGAGATATATGCAAATATGTACTCTCCCCCAAAAATTGATCTTTTATATGAGAATATACGATTACCATATGGTAACGGCTGTTAGTGTTACCTGGATAGAAAGAGAAAGGGAGTATTTTGCCCCACTTCTCTCCCTTCTTTTTTTCTTTCAATCCAGGTAACACTAACAGCCGTTACCATATGGTAATCGTATATTCTCATATCAAAAGATCAATTTTTGGGGGAGAGTACGTATTTGCTTATATCTCTTAAAGTATAGCGATTTTTAGAACACCAAATATTATTGAAGTCTGTAACGTCCACCATTTTGAAGAAATTTGCGGAAAACTATATTTTACTAAATTTTTAAAACTTTGACCTCGTTGCGCGACCTCGTAATGTTGACCGATTTTGTTCAAACTTTGTATGTCGTCTTCTTTTATCACCATGAAACAGAAAATCCACAATGTTGCTAACATTTCAAACATTTGAGAAATAAGAACAACCCTAATATATATATATATATATATATATAACGTTTTCTGAATGACTTTGTAATAAAAAATAGTATTTTTGCAACAAAAAATGCAAAGAGGTTACGTGATATATCAATATTAAGTTCCGAGATAATTGAATAATTATTTGTCTTAGTTAATGAGAAAATTAATCCCTATTTCTCAAATGAGATCATTTAAATGGGTATATATATATATATATATATACTTTTATTTTATTTTTAGTTAATAAAATTATTATTGAGACTTATCTATACGTCATATGAAATGTAAATTATTAAGATATAAAAATAACTTTAAATCTACATATGAGGTTAATGAATAGCCCTACATAATGTTTTCCTTGGTCTCGGAGGTCTTTTTTCATTATTTTATAATGTGCATTTAAGCCGACGCTCGTGAGATCTATATATATTTAAAATTTAAACATATTTTCTACCTGGGGGTACATATTCCTAAAATATTTATTTATCGATCATAATGAATAAATATACGACAATAAGATTAGGTATTTGTTTTTTTAAATATTTATATATATATATAATACTGAAATCTCTTATCCTTGTGGATTCATTCAGGTCAACAATTGGTTTATTTCAACTTTTTTACTTTAGAGTATTATTTTTTCACATTTTTCCTTTGACAATAGATATGGAATAAATAATGAGAACCCTATATTTGGTCAGGCCTCATTAATTTTATGTAATGAGACCTTAACATATATCTGGTTATTAAAATTTAATTCATATACGATTGTAAAAACTTTTATATTTTTTTTATTTAATTTGGAAATCTCCGAAGTTTTATACAGTGTAAAAATAAATACACTGAAATTATATAATGGAAGTAGATTAAAACTATTCAAGCAGTTGCGAAGATTCATAAATGAACATTTTAGTATACATTTACTGCCCTGAAGAATAACTTTATATAAAAAGACGCATCATTATTTGGCATATTTTTAACTCGTTATACCTTTTTTAAATCCTTTTTGTAGTCTTCATGTAATGTTTGATCGTGTTGGCATATATTTAATTATGTTACCAGCCCATTTCCACGTTGGTGTTCTTAAATCTGATATTTTGATGGAGAGAGCAGCGTGGTGAGCAGAAGCGCCTATCATGATGGGCCATAGGTCTTCTTGACTACGATGGCATTTGTCAGAAAATTTTGTTCTAGTTAAGATTTTATACTTTGTGATGCATATCGAATTGTTTTGTGGCTAGAGGTTTTTTAAACTATTATTTCCAAAGATAATGTGAGCTTTTAAATATATTGTCCTTTATGCACACATTTAGTTTTATAATTCTTTCAATTATTTGAAGGATGGAACAGGGGCGGAGTGACCAGCGGGAGTACCGGGACTATTCCCGGTGGGCCGTTGGCCTCAAGAAACATAAACGGCCGTTGAAAGCCTTCCAATGGCATATTGGGGCCTGTATAAGGCCGGCAAGAGCATAATTGTCCCGGTGGATAAATTTTTCCCACTCCGTTCCTGGATGGGACAATCAACAAATGCATGTATTCAATAAAAAATGTCACATTTATGCAAGAATTTTGGAAATTTAATAAGCATCCCTGATATTTGTAATTGGACTGTAAATTTTGAAATATCATCATTCTTTTAGTTGATTATTAAATTATTTTATTTCATGAAGAGGGAAGGTCAAGCAAAATTAGATTTAACATTGAGATTTAAAAAAAAAAAATTAAAATAAGATGTAGTTAAGAACCGGTTGATATGCTACAGTTACCAACAGAAATACTTGCTCATCATATATATGTGTCTAAATAAAGGTGTCCAGTAATTTCATCGCGAGTAAATTTGTCACTGACCTTTTTATAGCCGTTTTTTGTAGCGGGTATTTACCTTGCTTGCTCTTTAATCAACCACCGACCCTTCTTAAGAGGAAACCACCCGGCCTAAAAAAAATATACCCTTATTTAAAGGATTGCCCCGGGCTCTGTCAGGTGCCCCATGGGTCGTAAAAAACAACTCAAGAGTTTTTCTGACACTAATTTCGCGTGTGCCTTCTGCTTTATCTGAGGGTCTAAGGGGCTGGAGTCCACCACCGACTCCTCTTAAATGTAAAAGAAACTCGGGTTAAGTGGTTTTCAGACCTACATCTTGCAACATATGCATACCAAATCCGAGAAGACTAAAATTGGGATATAGTTTAATAGACAGGATGGTTTCCTTTTAAGAAGGGTCGATGGTCGATTTCAAACCCATGGGACATCCAGTTAGAGTTGGCGCATTCCGTTAGATTAGGGTCTACGAAAGTCTTAGGCCGGATGTTTCCCCCTTAATAAGAGTCGGCGGTCGATTTCAATCCCATAGGACTCGCGGAGGAACACCCGAGGCTAAGTTGTGCACAACTCTTAAGCTGCGTGTCTTTTCTCCCTAACTATGTCAGCGGTGGATTCAGACCCCATGGGAACCCAGACAGAGTCCGCATGAATAGGTCCACAAAGTAAAAAATAAACAGCGCGGAAAATGCTTCACTACAAAAAAGCTTCGCGACAAAAATACCTAGGAGAAAAGAAGAACGACAAAATACTTCACTATAAAAAGCTTGGTGACAAATTTACCCACAAAAGAAATGAGAACGAGGAATTTGGCTGACTTTAAAAGAGCAAGCGAGGTAAATACCCGCGACAAAAAAAACGGCTATAAAAAGGTCAGTGACAAATTTACTCGCGATGAAATTACAGTAAACCCTAAATAATTTGTTCCACAACTTTAGAAACCAATTATGCATTCTCTGAAGCTTTTAGTCATTATTATAAGGGTAAATAAAAAAATATAAACCCTCTACTATAGTTTCTTTTGTTGTGATTAACTTCTTCAGTTGTAGATAAGCGACAAAATTTCGAGGAATAATACCTATATGCTCATTTCTTATGAAGTAAAAGTAGCTAGAAACCGAAAAGAGCGTGTATCTCTTCTTCTTTTTTCCTCGAGCTTCATTTTAAGAAAGTACATCACATATGACTTTTGGCCAAGCAAATCACAGTATCTGCAGATGTTGTGTTTTGTTTGCATAATAACACAATAAAGCAATTGTACTATGTATTGCTTTGATTACAGATGGAGACCAGGATACCATATGAGAGAAATGCCTAGCAGATTATCTGAGACTAAAGAATTTTAATCATGAGTTTTAGAACATAATACATGATTCGATAGTTCATGGTCCGAGAAGACCTTTATATGAAATTTTTACTTTTGAAGAAATTTGATGGCTTATTTTTAACATTTATTTTTGACCTTTTGAAATGGGGGGGTTCATTTTAATGTTCGTTTGTGTTCCTTTTTCAAGTCGTTCATTGTTTGAATTAATTTTTATGTATAAATTGTGATCTATAGTGTTTATATATAATTTTTATATGGAGAGTTTAAAAAAAGAAAAAAACTATTTTTAAGCCCTCTTGTCTATGAAATTCCCAATTCCTTCAATAAAAAGGGGCAATGCCCAATAAATGTATGATATACTCACAGAAAAAGGTCCAGGCTAACTGTAGATATAAAAAATATCTCCAAAGGCAGCTTATTCCTGGTGCATTTAATAAAATCCTGGAGAGCGACTCGGAGCACTTCTTAACACGACACAATACATAATATTTTTCTTTTATTTATTAGTAGCCATTAAATAGAACAAGGATTTATGAAGAAGAAAAATCCGATTGTGATTGTCTGCACTGTTGATCTACCAAAAGTGACAATACCAGAATGATGCCAGAATTTACGATTGGGGCTGATATATCAATCGACCTCTATTATGTACATGTACTAAATGTTCGCCTACGAAAAACACTTTTTCTATCGTAACAACTTTAAACATCGTTAAAGCATTTAAAATATTTTTAATCATTTCAAATTCCAAAAGATTTTTTTGCTCATAGTTTTTTATGTTTGTTAACTGTTCTTAAATTTAAAGCTCTAATTCTTATTCATTTTTGATTTATTTTCAGCTGCTATTTCCATGTAATTTTAATATCCAGATTTGAGTATTAAATAATTAAATTTGAAAGTATTATCTCACTAAAGAAACATCTATAGTCTCGCTACTACCTCAAATAAATAATATCCATCGATAAAGGCAATTTTTTGCCACATCCTGTATCAATATAACCCAAATTGTTGTAAAAACGGTTAGAAATAGAACTTTGCTTATTGCAAGGCTGTTTCTCCACCTTCTCAGGGACGATTACTTGAGGCAGCTGATGCTGTCATTTCACCACGTCTTGGATATGAGGCTCGGAAAAGTTCGTCCTCTGCTGTCTAAAAGTCCGAACAAGTATTCCTGAAAAACAGATCCATCACAGGAATGAAGAGGACGGACCACATCTGCATCCCTGACCTTCTTCACAAAGCAGGTCTTCCGTCAGTCAATGAGATTGCAGTGAAGGTATTTGACAAAGTTAAGGTCTTGTAAAAAAATGAAAAAAAAATGTTTTTTGATGGTTTTATTTTTAAATAAGGCAAAAATGGGATCATTTGGTAAATAAATGAAACAGATCTCAACTCTCAAATATAAATGTGATCTAAGCAATGATGGAGGCTGCTATTTGCGAGGTCGAGGGATTAAGCGGGAGAAGTTTGTTCGCTTAGTGGTAGTATCCATAGGGACGAGCATAACCGTAGGCATGGCCGTAACCGTAACCGTGGGCGTAAGGGGCATATCCGTAGGAAGGCTCAGCCTCAGCAGATCGCTTGCCGTAATGGTGTCCGTAGCCGTAGCCATGTCCGTATCCGTATCCATGACCGTAGCCGTAGGCGGCGTAGGGAGCATATCCGTAAGAAGGCTCGGCCTCAGCAGATCGCTTTCCGTAGTGGTATCCGTAGGGAGCATAAGGAGCATATCCACCATAGCCGTATCCATGAGCAAGGCCATAAGAAGGCTCAGCATCAGCCTTAGCCTCGGGCTCGGCCTTGGCTTCAGCCTTAGCCTCAGGTTGGGCCTCAGCGGATCGCTTGCCGTAGTGGTGTCCGTAGCCGTATCCATGTCCGTATCCAGGACCGTATCCATAACCACCATAGGGAGCATATCCATAGGAAGGCTCAGCCTCGGCCTCGGCGGATCTCTTTCCGTAGTGGTGGGCATAGCCGTATCCGTAGGGAGCATAGCCACCATAACCGTAGCCATGGTACCCGTAGCTGGGTTCGGCAGCAACGAAAGTTGCGAAGAGGGCAAGGGCGAGAGCCTGAAAAAAGAGAAAATGTCAGTAGGTAATCATGTTAAAGATCTCTGTTAATCCTAACTTACAATGCACTTCATATTGACTACTTTGCTTTGATTTGAGCTTGAGACTGAAACAAAGGCGAATGATGCCTTTGGTTGTGATCTCAGGGGCTTTTATAGTTCCCTCCTTTTTTTACTGAGTCAGCGATGGGTATATGCGTAAATTAGAATCGGCGTCGCCTTGAATCCACCCATCCATATGGCTAAGGGAGGCATACGTACAAAGAAGCGTGGCATTTCTTGTGGTTCATTGCTACTCACGAATAAATAAATTGTACTACATACAGTGGGGCTTTAGTATGAAGTATCTTAAGTATTTATTAAAAACATTTTTTAACCCTATGGATATAACAATATTATTATCTTATGTTTAACTTAAGGAATATAGGAGAAAGATCATTTAGATAAATAATAATAATCAGAGCGGTAATAAAAAGAACTGTACAACCATAAGTATAATAGTGTAGCAAGCACAGAAAGGTGTGCCATTGATTATTTGTAATATGAAAGTTATGAAAAACGATTCTTTGTTACTTGGAATACATAATGATAATTATAATAATATGCCTTTATTATCGCGTACGCATATGAATGCATGTATGGTATCGAATATGTATTTTTATCGCAAAGGACAATTTAGATAAATGAACAGTTTTTTTTTCAAATTAAATGTTAAGTTATGTATTTAGAATAATCAAAACACTCGTATGTATATTTGAACTTAAATAGTATTGAATTTTGATAATAAACAATAAATAAAAGAGGCGTTAGCTTATGAATAATAATTAAGTTAAAAATACCTCTATTGGAGGATTTAAGATGTTTATACATATGGATTAGTTGAGTCGTTGAATTCTCTATTTAAAAATATATTTTATACGCTATAAGAAGTTCATAGCATGACAAAGAATAATAGAATGGAATCAAATTAAAAAAATAATTAACTGATGATGTTACTTTGGAGTAAAAAATTATTTTTATTTTTATTTCTTATAAACTTATGTACGTCATTTATATCTTTAATGATTAACTATGTGTACTGTGACTGCTATATATCATTGTTTGGAAGGGCACCAACTTCTTTTGGAATAATTAAAATAGCGAATTCAAAATAGTCCCCCAAATCCAAGATATATACATATATAGTTGAAATCAAATAAATCGTTAGTTTTTCATCCAACAATATAAAAAGGGCCGCCTAAAATCGTCCACTAAGGTCTTTGAATAGACAATTAATTATTTCGAATGATAAAAATCATTTTAATGAGTACCGAAAGTTACATATTTCCTACAAATTCGATGGACGTAGAATATTTATCGATTATATCAATTGAAAAGATGTTAAAATTTCCTCTTTATAAAAGCTAGAGCAAGTAACTCGATAGATAAATAATTGTGAAAGTGTTTAAGAAAAGCTTACGGCTAAATATGGGCAGCATTATTATGAGCTCGTTGTTTCTCAAATCGATACAAAATTTGAATATATTTGGAATGTAGCAAATAATTTACTTATATATCCTATAAAAGAGAATTACTGTTATAAAGCAAGAATTCATTTTTTAGTGATACAAAATATATTTACTTTTTATAACTAATTCTTTCTCAACGTTGATGCTATCAGGAAATAAATTATAGTTTTATTCCTATTCTACAGCAAAGTTAAAAGAAGGATTCAAAGTATGTGTTTGATATAGCAATAAGATAAGATGATACTTCCCCCAGGAAATTTGTTCCACATCATATTACTTGTCGTTCTCAACATAAATTTAGACACAATTCAACAATTACGTCTTTAGAAAGTTATATCCCCTTATAAATCGCCATCAGGTTGACTGACACTTGGGTGCTATTTGCCTGAGATTATTGCCCCCTGTATTGCGTTCAAGTAGACAAGTATTACTCCTATGTGGAGCTCGGCTCAGCAAATATGAATAACTAGGATTTATGTCAATAAAGTTTTCAAATCATTTGTAGTGTTAATTATTTTTTTTACCGCATGTTTTATTAGAGAGATAAACGAAATAGGTAAATAAATACAATAGCTCACAAAGGAACGTAAACTTGCCATTTTGATGCCATTAAGCAATTTAATGAGGGGACGATTTCTCCTGGAGAATAGGCACACAAAAGTCCCGTATTGATCATGCCTTTATTTCAAGCAATCTTTTGAAATACTTTAAGAATGCCACTTACAAAAATGAACCTTTTTCGGATCATAAAATGATCGAAATAGAAATTCAATCATTTAGCAGTACTCGCCTTTTATTGTCCCGCGTAGATTACTGCAGGACGATAACTTCTTGAGGAAGATGAGAAAAAGGCTAAAAGATCGTTTTTCACACAGAGGATCTGCTGAAGGAACTCTCTGTGTTCTTCAAGGTACAGTGAAATATTTTACACTAAATTACCTAAGAACTGAATGGAAAAGAGAACAAAACACTCGGAACAAAATAGATCAAATTCTCAATTGTAATTCTCCATTTTCCAGGACAGTAACGTATGAGACTGTAATGTCCTTACGGATTGCCGACGTTATGGAATCGGAAATGGCAAGAAAAGTACAAACAGAACAAAGCAAACTGTTACGATACAATGTCCTACCACAGAAGAACCTCCCCTCGGCTATTGGCATTGAAAGGATAGTTAATAATGGAGCAGTAACATCAAAACCGTTGGACAATTTGAACTATTTCCATACAAACTTTCAGAAGACGGTAGATGATGAGAGAGAATCATTTCCCAAGAGACGTAAAATCAATCGTCACAATGAATTAATTTTTACGAAAACCTCCATTGAACATTATATAGAGAAGAAACTTAAATAGAACAAGGCAGCCGGGCCTGACGGCATCATCGGAAGTTGTTTATAAGTTGCTCAAAAGAAGTAGCCTCTTTTCTCCAAAAAATTGGTACCTGGTTGAGAAAACCGGGAAAATGCCGAAGAACTTGTCCTAGGGTAGAATATTCCTTATACCTAAGAAAATTGACGGAACATCATTCAACCACTGGCGTCCAATAACTGTTTTGAATGTGGCTTAAAGGATTTTATCAGGTATTTTGATCCCAGAAATGGAACTGCTACTCAATAAACAAATTAACTACGCTCAAAAAGGATTCCTGAAGAAATGGAATATAGCGGATGTCTCGAGAAATGTCCAGGCTGCGATAGATTCAGTAAGCAACAGGAAAACTTTTGGAGCCATTGTGGCAGTTGATTTCTCCAAGGCATTCGACTCAGTAAAACATCCACACGTGCTCAAAATGATTCGAAAACTGCTTCCCAAACGCTTCTTCAACCCTATAAGAGCTCTCCTTCTAAATGGTAGCTCAACAATTTGTTTAAACGGCCTACAAAGTTCATTAATTGAATTGAAGAAAAGCTGCCGACAGGGCTGCCCCTCGGCCCCACTGCTCTTCATTGCTGCTATAGAGGACCTGGTGTCCTCCATTCTACGAAAATATAAAGGATTTGGTATTTCCATTCAAGGAGATACGTATATCCTGGACCTCTATGCGGATGACGTCACTCTATATCGAAGCCAATTCAGAGCCCCAATTGCTCAAAAGAATTGAAGTTATCCCTAACCACTTTAAAAAGTTTGGCCAACGAGCTGGTTTAATGATAAACAAAGTAAGACCTCTATCCTGCCATTAGGCCGTTGGGATCCGACACCTAACTTTAGTGTCGGTAAATCGGAAAATAAAAGGAAAATAAGTATACTGGGAATGACTTGGTGTGGAACTGGAGTGGACTCTTCAAATTGGACTAAGTTAAATACTCAAGTATATAAAAACATAAACGAATGGAGAGGTTTGATTCTTCAAAAGAGAATAGACCTGTACAATTCAAGAATTGTACCCTTGGTCCTGTATAAAGCCACAGCATCTCCCTTTCTAGCAGAACTTTGTATACGAGAAGAAGACTCTTGGCTTGGGAGCCTTTTTCATAAGTCGTATATTGAAGCCATTAAACGTCCGAGAGCAGCTCTCGGTGGAGGGATTTCTCTATTGAGAAAAATAATCCCAAAAATGTATATCAAAATCTTCATAAGCCGCACGAAGTATCCTACAGTGGAGTGGAGAAGACTGGCTTTTAGTGATCCTCTGTATACACAACTGCTATTTGGATCGAACCTGACCAATAACATTACGTCAAATATATCCCCATTCTGGGGGGCAGCCCAGCAAATCTTATGGAAATGTACTCCCAATTTCCTTGACGACTCAGTGGTGGATATCATCCGGCAGAATTGCCATAAAAAGCATTCTTCAAAAACCTTGGAGATCCTGTTGCCATGGAAAAAATGACTCTGGACAAAAATGTGCTCTCTTTGCATGATATAGGCTCTGGGTCTCTTTTTGTTGATGGAAGGTTCTTGTTTCCTCTCCAAAGAAAGACAAGAGGATTAAACACTCTATGCCCATGGCATTTAAAAATTTCATTGAGTTTTGAAAATGATAAAAAAGAAATGTGTGCTTTTTTAACAAAAAAATATTCACTACATCCAAACATGAAAAAAAGGATTTTACCCTCACTCAGTAACATTTGTGATGGAAGAAAGTTCGCGGCACAATTTCAAATTTCGGCAGGACTCATATAATTCTACAGGCCCCGTAAGGACTGTGGAGTGTTATATAATCAAACAAGTCATGCATTCGTTGATTGCCCAGCCATTGTACATCTGAAAATGTTTTTTATATACCTGTACTGTATATATGTGAACAGTTTAATAAAATAAAAAACGTAAAAATTCCACATAGAATATTTCAACATAGAAAGTAGAAAAAACTTAGATGAAAAGTATTATGGTAAAAGTAATATGAGAGGGCTTTAAGTATCTGAGGAAGCATTGCCCTTGACAGTTTCGTTTTTATAAAGCCACTTTTTATGGTTGCGTGTTTGTTGGTACGGTATTAATGGTTAAATACTTTTTATATGGAATATCATCTGCAAGGATATAAATAAGTATTATAACATTACTCGTGGGAACGAGTAGTATCTTTTCCATGGGAATGATCAATATTAACGTCCCCTCTCGGTAGCCGAACCTGTGCCCACAAAAATGAAAGTTGAGCATGTTTCAATGAAGTGAATGTAAATTCTCTTCAAATAAATCCAAACTTAAGTTAGTTCTCTTTTTTAATAAATGAGAAGAGATGTTTCATATAGTGTATAGATAAACTTTAAAATTCAAACTCTAAAATTATGATTTTTAATCGTTAATGTATAAATACACGATTATAGTTATATTATATACAACAAAAATATTAAATAAATATAGTAAAAATAAATATCACAAGTTAACATTATACATTGAAATGTATACTCTATAAAATAGATTTGTCTTATCAATAAAATAATTGATTTTAAAAAAGACAAACAAATCACAAATACAATATATAAAAAGTTACAATATTCCATAACATGGTAGAAAAATATGATTTTAACATATCAATGGTAGATATCATTAAAAGCTCCCAAGTTTGAAGATTAACATTAACACTTTGACGTAGAAACAAAATGCCAATTCAGCCTTTAACTCATAAGAACTACAAGTATTTCATTTTGTATGTTTAAATATTTTTTTAAATTGAGATGAAGTCTTTTCTCTAAGGAAGGAATCATTTATTGTAGATATCCAAATCACATATTTACATTATATAATATCAATTTTCTCATGATAATAATTCTGCAGTTTTCAATTGATAAAATATATATCCCTTATATTCAAATAATTACATGTTGTTTGTTACCGAAGCAAAAATAAATTATGCGCTACTCAGGTACTTAAAAATCCCACGATTGCCTTTGAAACACCCTGTTAGAGTGCTTTCAAGCTCCATTGTTATAGATTTGGAGATCTTCTATAACGACTTTGTATAAATAGGATTTAAAAGTTATTTGTTTGAAAAATGAGAAAGTTATTTTGCATGTCCCTTCTTATTTTCCTTTCATATTTAATTTCTAAAGGATGACATAATGTTGTATATACGTAAAGAGACATTGTCAAATAATACTAATATTTTGGCAAACGAACGAAATAAATCAATTTAAACACACAATAATGAAAGTATATAAAGTGACATATTATTTAAAAAACAAATATTATAAAGAAATATTAAAGACCGTTATAGGTTAGCAACTTAATCTCTATTTGAAAGTAAATCACAAGAGGATCTGAGGAAAAAATAATTAAATAGAATCGAAACTTCAGGCAACTTATTAGCGGATTGCATGAAGAGGGCTCCAAAGGTAAAGCTTTTACGAAATTGAACAAACAAGGCATTCAATGCCACGCTGTCAAGAGCTGGTTGGCTCATTTTCTTCACTCCCAAACGCTCCAACTCTTGAAAGACAAAGGAAGCAATTTGTTGCATCCAGCAGATTATTTAAGCAACAAAATCGACACTATTTAAGAATTTGCTCCTTTTCCAGGGCTTCCTTTATTCAATTTAAAAGTCCTTAGTGATAAAGGAAGCTATACTCAAGTAAAAGAGAGAGAAAAGAGGGAAGGAGAAAAAGGGGATTGGGAGAGAAGGAGGAGAGGGTAATCAGTGCCAATCACCGACCATGTCGAAGGAACCAATAAACAAAAACAATGTACGAATGAATTATACTTGAGTATAGCTTCCTTAATCACTATGGACTTTTAAAGTGAATAAAGGAGTCCCTGGAAAAGGAGCCAATTCTTAAATAGTGCCACAAACTCATACTCCTCTAGACTCCCATGAAGAATTGAATAGCTTTTAGGTCGTCAGCTTTCCCTTCTTTAGAAACTAAAAAATGACGGAGGGCCGCTGATCCAGATCTGACAGGATAAACGATATTTTACAATGCTCTTTAAAAATCCTTTTAATGTTTTGATAAAGTCGCTTCGAAGATGTCTTAAACTATGAAAGTAGAAAAAACATCAAAGATACCAATTTAATATATGATATCTCTTAAATCTGTATTTTTAATTATTAATAATTTGACTTTGCTTGTAGTGTTTGTTTATTTGATGAGTAATCTTTTTGTTTATCTATCAACGTATATTTTAATTCATTGAAAAAGAAGAAAAAAACTAACAAATGCATTCAATTTATAGTCATAAATTTAAATGTATTAGTATCTTAAATCTATATGTCAAGATTTGTGATGTTATAATAGAAAAAGATAATGTTTATTTATATATTGTTATATGTAATATCACTAACTCAATAAAGTCTATTTAAAAAAATCTAAAAAGATTTATAAAGAGAAACATTAAAAATAGAACAAATTCGAATTCTTTGACCTTTGATGATTTAAACGTTATCCAAAATTAGTAAATGCCTCAAAAAAATATATGTTTGTTTAGCTCCTAGAATAGACCCACCTCACCGGAACCTAATCCGGTATCAGCCGGTAGTGACCTATCTAGTAGCTATTGTCTTTATTAATAAAAATATCATTAAAAGTGCATAAACATTTAAATGTTCTAAAAATATATTCCTCCAGACACAACCTTCTTTCACCGATATTTCCCTCGAGTTGTCTTATCTTCTGTCGTGTAAAAGGACAATTGTAGATGAGGTGATATGGAGTTTCCTCGTCGTCGTTACAGAGCCGGCAAGTTGGGCTCTCAACCTTCCCCATCTTAAAGAGATGCCGATTTAGATGAATGTGACCGCTCACCATTCCAACAATGACAGAAATTTGGTTTCTCTTGAAACTGAAGATCTTCTTCCCAACATAGGGCTCAGTGATGAACTGTTTTGTTTGACGACAGCACTTCATACTTTGCCAAGCAATTCGCCATTCTTTCAAAGATTCTTGTCTTAGGGAATTCTTTGATTGGCACATAGATACTGGTACTGAGATTGGTGTACCTCTCATGGCGCCATTCTTTGCCAACATATCTGCGTATTCATTCCCGGTGCTATCATTGTGTCCTCTGATCCATCCTAACGTGATTTTACAATTATAATTATTGATGGCGTCTTTACACGCGAGAATTTCTGCACTCAGAAGGTCACCTGGTTTAATGTCCAGACTATTGATAGCCGACATGCTGTCGGAAAGGATTATTATTCTCTTTTGTTCAATTTTATCCCCATTGAGATTAATACATATGTTTCTGATGGCTTCCACTTCAGCTTGGTACACTGTGTTTGTGTCTTCAAGTCTTAAGAACTTTTGATCAAGTACATTGTCCCCACACGTTATAGCCCATCCAGCGCCAGTTTGATCCTTGATTCTTGACCCGTCAGTGTAACCAACAAGATCAAAATCATTCATACAACAATTGTTTTTTATGTCGTAGCCTAGATTATTGGACCAGAAAGGGATCCGAAGTGGAGGAGTTGGGATATTTTTTACTTGCAAATATTTATCTAAATATTGCAAGTGTCCTCTTTGTAGGTGGTCGAACCATTTCAGTGGAGTTTCCTTTTTAGTCCGAAGCCTAATTAAACTCGCACGCTCCATTACAAATAGATGAAGTGGAAGGAGCCCACATAGTACTTCCATAGTCGCAGTAGGTGTAGACCTCATAGCTCCTGTTATGCTCATCAGACCAAGTCTCTGTAGTTTACTAAGTTCATTTTTGATGAACCTAGTGCCTAGAAGTTTAGGTGCAAAAACAATAGCGCCATAGCTCACTATAGATCGAACATAGGTCTCGTAGATCCATTTAGACTTTCGTGGGCTAAGCCCCCAGTCGGATCCAACAAAAGTTCGCAGGGCAAAGAGACTCCTCTTAGCCTTAGAGATTGCATATTCTATGTGCTTTCTCCAGTTTAGACTATCGTCAATTATTACGCCAAGATATTTAAATGTTCGAACTCCCTCAATCTTGGCTCCATTCAGGTAGAGGGAAGTATCCTTGCATTTTCTTCTTTTTGAAAAAAGCATATATTTTGTTTTGGTTGAACTGAAGGTAGTGTCTCTAGTGTTTGCCCAACTTTTAAGCCTATTAAGGGCACCTTGCATCAAGCTGTTAATGGTTTGACGATCCGTACCACGAACACACAAAGCCAGATCATCAGCGTAAGCAACTGTATAAACCGGTGGTTTGAGAAGGTCTATAGCTTCTTGGAAAGCAAGGTTCCATGCAAGGGCCGATAGGATTCCTCCTTGTGGGCATCCTTTGGTTGGTGAAACTGAAACACGTTCGCCACCCAATTCTGCAAAAACAGTTCTATTCTTCAGTAGGTTGGCATACCATCGGATTGTCATATTGTCCACTCCATACTTCCTCATTCCATCTATGATATGATCAAAGCTAATCCGATCAAAAGCACCCTCGATATCCAAGAATACTACAAGGGCCTCTTCATTCCGGTGGTAGCTGCTCTCAATTGAGTCCACGAGTTTGCTGATGGCTGTATCAGTGGACCTTCCTCTTGTAAATGCAAATTGGTTCGGCAGAGCCAAACTACATTTCTCAAAGATCTTCCACTGCAGCATTCGTTCTAAGATTTTGAGTGCCACATTGGTGAGTGAAATGGGGCGGAAGGCTCGAGGTTCGGAATAATTATCCTTACCCGGTTTGGGAATGAATATTACTTTACTTATCCTCCAACATTTGGGAGTATACCCCGAGTAATAAACTAAATTATAGAGATCCGTTAATCTCACTATAAAACCATGGGGCAGATTCTTAAAAGCTTGTGGAGGAATTAGATCAGGGCCTGGCTTTTTGTTTGACTTAAGACTTAAAATGGCGCACTTCACAAGATCTTCGTCAAAGTATTTTATATGGGGTTCAAGGTTAATGGAAGTACCGTCTTCATGGTTAGTATCGTTGACGTCCTTAGAATTAGGAAAATGCTCTCTTAGAAGCGACTTCAAGCTCTCTTTTTCGTCCAAAAGTCCGTTCAAGATACCTACACGAGCATTGGTATGATTCATTTTGGTCTTCATTAGCCGAGATATATCTCTTGGACCTTCCAAAGTGCCAATCCACGCTTTGAATGCCTCCCTCTTGGCCTTTATAATCATTGTTTTATACAATTGTTTTTCGACTTTGTACATTTCATACTGCTGCTTACGCTGAAGAAATTTGACTTTGCGTCGCTGTACCCTAAGCTCATTGCTCCACCAAGGGTTTACCTTTCTCAAGGTACCAGACATCACCCTACTTGAATTCTTCAAAGATTCAGAGATTTCACCAGCTATGTTGGAAGCCTCTAGATCCATTGCACATGTGTCCAAACAGCTACTTCCCAAGGGAAGTGTTTTAGTCTCTAGTATGGATGCAAACTTGCACCAATCTATGCTCTTCAGATTCAAACCTCCGGAAAAGGTCCTGCTTGCATTGATTTTGAAGATACAGAACCTGTGGTCAGATCCTGAGTATTGTTCTTCAGTTCTCCATTCCGAAACAAGGTGGTGACTCCAATGGTTTGTCAAGGTCAGATCTATTATAGACTGGCCCATTCCGCCCACAAAAGTCGGAGTACATCCGACATTTTGTAGACTCAGATCATACAACGACATGAACTCTTCAAGTTTTTCCCCACGATGATTTGTGAGAGTGTCCATCCACAAAAGACTCCTAGCATTGAAGTCCCCACATATCAAAAGAGGCTTATTGTGACAATTACAAAAGTCAACGAGAGGTTTAATCATGCCACAAACGTCATCCCTCGTGATATCAGCATAATAGCTCGCAACAACAAGACTTTTGTTATAAGCAATTTTTACAGAACATACAACCAAATCTTTTGAACAGAGCTTAGGAATTTTTGTTATAATCAAATTAGAGGATGCTAAGATTGCCGCCCTTGGTTTTGATCCGTCGTGAACAAAGATTGACATACCCTTAAAGCATGCAACAGTAGCACCATCCCGTTGTAGGTGGGGTTCTGTCACAAAAACAAGGCAGGTAGCGCTTCCCAACAATCTCAGATTAAGCTCTGTTGAGCAGGTAACTCGTTTGCCCATATTAATTTGCAAACATTGAACTGGCTCATTTTGATAACTATTGGGCACGTTAGCGTGATTGTCATTGTGTGAAGTTGATGAATTTACCATATGTTGATAATTGAATAAGATGGGTGATGAGTCGTAGGGAGAGAGGTTTTGTACTTTTATTTATGGAACGGAATTAAGGTTTGGGGAGCTTTTGAATCAGAGTCTTTTGTACGTTTTTGGGAATTTGTCTCCGGGCTAGTAAAGGCCCGTTTACTTTTCTTCAGCTCCGAGTCAGAGTTTGTTTTCTTCATTGGGATTGAAGAGCCCCTTTGCATAACTTTGATCCAGTCATCCCTCATCCCATGGTTTTGTAGAACTCCAGGAACAGAGGCCTCTAGACTAGGAAACTCATCACACGCTTTTGAAACATTAATCCCTATCGTCCCAGGGCTTTGTTTAACTGAAGACGTTCCATCTTTATTGTCCAAACAAGGCAGCTCCTCCGCCGGCTGTTGCTCATTCTTCTTTTGCTCCACATCCTGCAGCTGTCCTTCGTCCTCCGGTTGCTCTTCTTCCTGCGGGTGACCTCCGTCCTCAGTTTGCAATTGGTCCTCTGTTCGTCCTTTGTCTTCCGGTCCTTCTTCTTCCTCTTCAAGTCCGGCAGCCTTTGTATTTAATATATGTATTTAAGCTCCATCGAACAAAAATTACAATTTATATTCTACCAATTATTTGTTACTCACTTTCAACTCATTTCTTATAACAACACTGCATTTATGATGCCATAAAAGAGTAAATCCAAAGTTGCATTTTTTTCGACCTTATTTTATTTAGCGAAGTTACATATAATTACATATATATATAAACATTCTAGTTTAAAATTAAATCGCAAATATAAAAGTCAATTTCAATAGACATTTTTCCTTATTGTTAATCTATTATGTGGTTACGAATTTATGAGTATGTCATAAAAATGAGTCAAATTAATCAATATCCAAGTACTCAACGCTCAATCATAATACTCCTCCAATGACCACGGGCATCAACCAATCATCACTCTACTAAAATTTTATGACTTCTTTGCATGCAGTTTTGATTATGTGTGCATAATACTTTGGTAATTGGTTCTTAAATAATAATAATAATAATGTAAGCAAATCATGAAGTCATAATACCAACAATAACAATGATATGAAACTATTTTGTACTATTACTTTTATCCACTTTAACTATATATATATATATATATATATATATATATATATATATATATATATATATATATATATATATATATATATATATATATTTATATTTTAATATTTATTTCATTTTTTTTATTATTCACAGCTCAAAAAAAATATACAATGTATAAAAGAAAAACGATGCTAATGTGTAAATTTTTACATAAATAAGCATTCTAGCTTAGATTTTTAGAAACGTAATGGAACAAACAAACAAGCAGATAAAAGTCATGAGATACACTCAACCATCAAATCTAAAACATACAGATAATTAACAAATCATAAAAACAGTAATTTACACGAAAATTAATCAATAACAGTTCTTGTAAAATTTCACTATTCTCTTGATTGTCTTCCTATGGCAGAGTGAGGATGAAGGATAAAATTTCACCTCCCTCGCCGCTAACGTCCATGTGGAATCCAAAAGTGAGGGAATCTTTAAGTCCAGAGCAGTATACCTTGCTGCAGCAGAGATCATGATGGATCTCAAATCAGAGGCTTTGATGGGAACATTATTGGTGATGCACCTCGCGATGAGACCTTTAGTGTTTAGAAGGGAGTTATTAATTGCTTTCGACCTAGCTGACTTATCTCATATTTATTCTCATATTTACAGGAATATTTAAAAAAATGTCGAATTTTGTAGTGAGTAATGGGATACTTTTTATTTTGTGAGTTTCATGTTTGTCACTGCATGAATAAAAAGTAATCTCCTGAGCATGAATTTGTATCAATATGTAGAAATCTCTCACCAAATCAATATGTTTAATAACATAAAAAAATTAAATATTATTTTTTATTTATTAATATTATATATATTTGTGTCATTAGTAAAATGTTTTTCAAAATCAAATTCTTTAATTATTTTGTACTTATTCTATGTGTTGCAATTTACATACATTTTTACTTGTTTTTCATCATGAGTTGTTGTTGATCAGTTATCAACTTTTACAGTATCTTCACATAATGAAATCAATTGTTATACCTAGGAGTTATGACATGCACGATCCCAAAAAATGTGAACAGCTTTATTTTTCTTTAGTTTTACATTATAGACAATAATATGTATATGTAAATATACAACATAAGATTTTGCGTATATTTACGATAAAGTTCCAACATGATTTCTAATATATTCCAAGAATATACCTGAAGACTCGTGAAGAATTCTGACTTTTATTTTTATCTCGAGTTTATCGATAAATTTTTGGTTTTAAATTACTATACTGCTCTGGGATGACAAAAGTTTCAAAATCGAGGTTTTTTTAATATATTCAATTTTCCAACACTATTTTAATAGCATCTCAAAGTTTTGAGTGAGCAAATAATCCGATGATGTTGCGGAAAAATGCGCTTTTTAACATTTGATCACCCATAAACATCCCGTTAAAAATTAATCTAGCTACACTAGTTGGTATCCTTAGCTATATTATTTCATAAGCAATAAAATATAAAAGGAAGGAGGGGCTAACAAATTATGGTTTTTCTTAGAATGACAGTAAGAAGATGCAGTTAAGAACCGGTTGATATGCTACAGTTACCAACAGAAATACTTGCTCATCATATATATGTGGCTAAATAAAGGTGTCCAGTAATTTCATCGCGAGTAAATTTGTCACTGACTTTTTTATAGCCGTTTTTTTGTCGCGGGTATTTACCTCGCTTGCTCTTTAAATCGACCACCGACCCTTCTTACGAGGAAACCACCCGGCCTAAAAAATATATACCCTGATTTAAAGGATTGCCCGGGCTCTGTCGGGTGCCCCATGGGTCGTAAAAAATAACTCAAGAGTTTTTCTGACACTAATTTCAGGTGTGCCTTCTGCTTTATCTGAGGGTCAAAGGGGTTGAAGTCCACCACCGACTCCTCATAAATGTAAAAGAAACTCGGGTTAAATGGTTTTCAGACCTAAATCTTGCAACATATGCATGCCTCATCCGAGAAGACTTAAATTAGGGTATATTTTTTTAGGCCGGGTGGTTTCCTCTTAAGAAGCGTCGGTGGTCGATTTCAAACCCATGGGACATCCAGTTAAAGTTTGCACATTCCGTTAGATTAGGGTCTACGAAAGTCTTAGGCCGGATGATTTCCCCCTTAATAAGAGTCGGCGGTCGATTTCAATCCCATAGGACTCGCGGCGGAACACCCGAGGCTAAGGTGTGCACAACTCTTAAGCCGCGTGTCTTTTCTCCCTAAAAATGTCAGCTGTAGATTCAGACCCCATGGGACCCCAGACAGAGTCCACGTGAATAGGTCCACAAATTAAAGAATAAACAGCGTGGAAAACGCTTCACTACAAAAAAGCTTTGTGACAAAAATACCTACAAGAAAAAGAAGAACGACAAAAATACTTCACTACAAAAAAGCTTGGTGACAAATTTACCCACGAAAGAAAGGAGAACGAGAAGTTAGCTGACATTAAAAAAGCCAGCGAGGTAAATACGACAAAAAAAACGGCTATAAAAAGGTCAGTGACAAATTTACTCGCGATGAAATTACAGTAAACCCTAAAAAATTGTTCCACAACTTTAGAAAACCAATTATGCATTCTCTTAAGCTTTAGTCATTATTAAAAGGGTAAATATAATATATAATATTTATAGTTGTGGTTGTGATTAACTTCTTCAGTTGTTGACAAGCGACAAAATTTCAAGGAATAATACCTATATGCTCATTTCTTATGAAGTAAAAGTAGCTAGAAACCGAAAAGAGCGTGTATCTCTTTTTCTTTTTTCCTCGAGCTCATTTTAAGAAAGTACATCACATATGACTTTTGGTGAAGCAAATCACAGTATCTGCAGATGTTGTGTTTTGTTTGCATAATAACACAATAAAGCAATTGTACTATGTATTGCTTTGATTACAGATGGAGACCAGGATACCATATGAGAGAAATGCCTAGCAGATTATCTGAGACTAAATAATTTTAATCATGAGTTTTAGAACATAATACATGATTCGATAGTTCATGGTCCGAGAAGACCTTTATATGAAATTTTTACTTTTGAAGAAATTTGATGGCTTATTTTTAACATTTATTTTTGACCTTTTAATTGAAATGGGGGTCATTTTAATGTTCGTTTGTGTTCCTCTTTTCAAGTCGTTCATTGTTTGAATTAATTTTTATGTATAAATTGTGATCTATAGTGTTTATATATAATTTTATATGGAGAGTTTAAAAAAAGAAAAAAAACTATTTTTAAGCCTCTTGTCTATGAAATTCCCAATCCTTCAATAAAAAGGGGCAATGCCCAATAAATGTATGATATACTCACAGAAAAAGGTCCAGGCTAACTGTAGATATAAAAAATATCTCCAAAGGCAGCTTATTCCTGGTGCATTTAATAAAATCCTGGAGAGCGACTCGGAGCACTTCTTAACACGACACAATACATAATATCTTTTCTTTTATTTATTATTAGCCATTAAATAGAACAAGGATTTATGAAGAAGAAAAATCCGATTGTGATTGTCTGCACTGTTGATCTACCAAAAGTGACAATACCAGAATGATGCCAGAATTTACGATTGGGGCTGATATATCAATCGACCTCTATTATGTACATGTACTAAATGTTCGCCTACGAAAAACACTTTTTCTATCGTAACAACTTTAAACATCGTTAAAGCATTTAAAATATTTTTATCATTTCAAATTCCAAAAGATTTTTTTGCTCATAGTTTTTTATGTTTGTTAACTGTTCTTAAATTTAAAGCTCTAATTCTTATTCATTTTTGATTTATTTTCAGCTGCTATTTCCATGTAATTTTAATATCCAGAGTTGAGTATTAAATAATTAAATTTGAAAGTATTATCTCACTAAAGAAACATCTATAGTCTCGCTACTACCTCAAATAAATAATATCCATCGATAAAGGCAATTTTTTGCCACATCCTGTATCAATATAACCCAAATTGTTGCAAAAACGGTTAGAAATAGAACTTTGCTTATTGCAAGGCTGTTTCTCCACCTTCTCAGGGACGATTACTTGAGGTAGCTGATGCTGTCATTTCACCACGTCTTGGATATGAGGCTCGGAAAAGTTCGTCCTCTGCTGTCTAAAAGTCCGAACAAGTATTCCTGAAAAACAGATCCATTACAGGAATGAAGAGGACGGACCACATCTGCATCCCTGACCTTCTTCACAAAGCAGGTCTTCCGTCAGTCAATGAGATTGCAGTGAAGGTATTTGACAAAGTTAAGGTCTTGTAAAAAAATGAAAAAAAAATGTTTTTTGATGGTTTTATTTTTAAATAAGGCAAAATGGGATCATTTGGTAAATAAATGAAACAGATCTCAACTCTCAAATATAAATGTGATCTAAGCAATGATGGAGGCTGCTATTTGCGAGGTCGAGGGATTAAGCGGGAGAAGTTTGTTCGCTTAGTGGTAGTATCCATAGGGACGAGCATAACCGTAGGCATGGCCGTAACCGTAACCGTGGGCGTAAGGGGCATATCCGTAGGAAGGCTCAGCCTCAGCAGATCGCTTGCCGTAATGGTGTCCGTAGCCGTAGCCATGTCCGTATCCGTATCCATGACCGTAGCCGTAGGCGGCGTAGGGAGCATATCCGTAAGAAGGCTCGGCCTCAGCAGATCGCTTTCCGTAGTGGTATCCGTAGGGAGCATAAGGAGCATATCCACCATAGCCGTATCCGTGAGCAAGGCCATAAGAAGGCTCAGCATCAGCCTTAGCCTCGGGCTCGGCCTTGGCTTCAGCCTTAGCCTCAGGTTGGGCCTCAGCGGATCGCTTGCCGTAGTGGTGTCCGTAGCCGTATCCATGTCCGTATCCAGGACCGTATCCATAACCACCATAGGGAGCATATCCATAGGAAGGCTCAGCCTCGGCCTCGGCGGATCTCTTTCCGTAGTGGTGGGCATAGCCGTATCCGTAGGGAGCATAGCCACCATAACCGTAGCCATGGTACCCGTAGCTGGGTTCGGCAGCAACGAAAGTTGCGAAGAGGGCAAGGGCGAGAGCCTGAAAAAAGAGAAAATGTCAGTAGGTAATCATGTTAAAGATCTCTGTTAATCCTAACTTACAATGCACTTCATATTGACTACTTTGCTTTGATTTGAGCTTGAGACTGAAACAAAGGCGAATGATGCCTTTGGTTGTGATCTCAGGGGCTTTTATAGTTCCCTCCTTTTTTACTGAGTCAGCGATGGGTATATGCGTAAATTAGAATCGGCGTCGCCTTGAATCCACCATCTATATGGCTAAGGGAGGCATACGTACAAAGAAGCGTGGCATTTCTTGTGGTTCATTGCTACTCACGAATAAATAAATTGTACTACATACAGTGGGGCTTTAGTATGAAGTATCTTAAGTATTTATTAAAAACATTTTTTAACCCTATGGATATAACAATATTATTATCTTATGTTTAACTTAAGGAATATAGGAGAAAGATCATTTAGATAATAATAATAATCAGAGCGGTAATAAAAAGAACTGTACAACCATAATTATTTAGTAAGCAAGACAGAAAGGTGTGCCATTGATTATTTGTAATATGAAAGTTATGAAAAACGATTCTTTGTTACTTGGAATACATAATGATAATTATAATAATATGCCTTTATTATCGCGTACGCATATTAATGCATGTATGGTATCGAATATGTATTTTTATCGCAAAGGACAATTTAGAAAAATGAACAGTATTTTTCAAATTAAATGTTAAGTTATGTATTTAGAATAATAAAAACACTTGTATGTTTACTTGAACTTAAATAGTATTGAATTTTGATAATAAACAATAAACGAGACGGATTTTTCACGACTGGGGCGGCGTAGAGGGACGGGGGAGGGTTCCCTTCGACGAAATGCCGAGAGGAAGACGCTCCCGGCACCTGATTTCACAGCACAGCGACATCTATTGGCAGAGTAGGCTAACTTGAAATATTTATTAGTATTTAGCTCATTTTGCATCTTAAAGAAGCACTCAGAGATGCTAAAATTTAATCACTTGTTTATTTGGGAATTTCCAACAACTTCACAAAGTTTCATTCGAATCCGTTACGTACTTTTTGAGTTATCCTACTGACAAACAAACCAGACAAACTAACAAACCAACGCCAGTGAAAACAATACCTCCTTCGGCGGAGGTAATAAAAAGGCGTTAGCTTATGAATAATAATTAAGTTAAAAATACCTCTATTGGAGGATTTAAGATGTTTATACATATGGATTAGTTGAGTCGTTGAATTCTCTATTTAAAATATATTTTATACGCTATAAGAAGTTCATAGCATGACAAAGAATAATAGAATGGAATCAAATTAAAAAAATATTTTTTAACTGATGATGTTACTTTGGAGAAAAAAAATATTTTTATTTTTATATCCCTTTCATTTCTTAATAAACTTATGTACGTCTGATTATATATCAAAAATATAATGATTAACTATGTCTATCAGTACTGTGACTGCTATTACTAATAGCCTTGTTTGATAATATTATTGGAATAGGAAATTATTTGGAACTAGGGTAAAGAGTGAACACAATTTGAGATAATTATGATAATGCAGAGTATCTCATTAATGATATTTATGCATCCCCTCATTGTTTGAAGGGCACCAACTTCTTTTGGAATAATTAAAATTGCGAATTCAAAATAGTCCCCAAATCCAAGATATATACATATATTTCTTAGTTGAAATCAAATAAATCGTTAGTTTTTCATCCAACAATATAAAAAGGGCCGCCTAAAATCGTCCACTAAGGTCTTTGAAAACACAATTAATTATTTCGAATGATAAAAATCATTTTAATGAGTACCGAAAGTTACATATTTCCTACAAATTCGATGGACATAGAATATTTATATTTTTAATTGAAAAGATGTTAAAATTTCCTCTTTATAAAAGCTAGAGCAAGTAACTCTATAGATAAATAATTGTGAAAGTGTTTAAGAAAAGCTTACGGCTAAATATGGGCAGCATTATTATGAGCTCGTTGTTTCTCAAATCGATACAAAATTTGAATATATTTGGAATGTAGCAAATAATTTACTTATATATCCTATAAAAGAGAATTACTGTTATAAAGCAAGAATTCATTTTTTAGTGATACAAAATATATTTACTTTTTTATAACTAATTTCTCCCAACGTTGATGCTATCAGGAAATAAATTATAGGTTTATTCCTATTCTACAGCAAAGTTAAAAAGAAGGATTCAAAGTATGTGTTTGATATAGCAATAAGATAAGATGATACTTCCCCCAGGAAATTTGTTCCACATCATATTACTTGTCGTTCTCAACATAAATTTAGACACAATTCAACAATTACGTCTTTAGAAAGTTATATCCCCTTATAAATCGCCATCAGGTTGACTGACACTTGGTGCTATTTGCCTGAGATTATTGCCCCCTGTAATGCGTTCAAGTAGACAAGTATTACTCCTATGTGGAGCTCGGCTCAGCAAATATGAATAACTAGGATTTATGTCAATAAAGTTTTCAAATCATTTGTAGTGTTAATTATTTTTTTACCGCATGTTTTATTAGAGAGATAAACGAAATAGGTAAATAAATACAATAGCTCACAAAGGAACGTAAACTTGCCATTTTGATGCCATTAAGCAATTTAATGAGGGGACGATTTCTCCTGGAGAAGAGGCGCACAAAAGTCCCGTATTGATCATGCCTTTATTTCAAGCAATCTTTTGAAATACTTTAAGAATGCCACTTACAAAAATGAACCTTTTTCGGATCATAAAATGATCGAAATAGAAATTCAATCATTTAAGCAGTACTCGCCTTTTATTGTCCCGCTTAGATTACTGCAGGACGATAACTTCTTGAGGAAGATGAGAAAAAGGCTAAAAGATCGTTTTTCACACAGAGGATCTGCTGAAGGAACTCTCTGTGTTCTTCAAGGTACAGTGAAATATTTTACACTAAATTACCTAAGAACTGAATGGAAAGAGAACAAAACACTCGGAACAAAATAGATCAAATTCTCAATTGTAATTCTCCATTTTCCAGGACAGTAACGTATGAGACTGTAATGTCCTTACGGATTGCCGATGTTATGGAATCGGAAATGGCAAGAAAAGTACAAACAGAACAAAAACAAACTGATACGATACAATGTCCTACCACAGAAGAACCTCCCCTCGGCTATTGGCATTAAAAGGATAGTTAATAATGGAGCAGTAACATCAAAACCGTTGGACATTTTGAATTATTTCCATACAAACTTTCAGAAGACGGTAGATGATCAGAGAGAATCATTTCCCAAGAGACGTAAAATCAATCACAATGAATTTATTTTACGAAAACCTCCATTGAACTTTATATAGAGAAGAAACTAAATAGAACAAGGCAGCCGGCCTGACGGCATCATCGGGGAGTTGTTATAAGTTGCTCAAAAGAAGTAGCCTCGTTTCTCCAAAAAAATGGTACCTGGATAGAGAAAACTGGGAAAATGCCGAAGAACTTGTCCAAGGGTAGAATAATCCTTATACCTAGAAAATTGACGGAACATCATTCAACCACTGGCGTCCAATAACTGTTTTGAATGTGGCTTATAGGATTTTATCAGGTGTTTTGTCCCAAGAAATGGAACTGCTACTCAATAAACAAATTAACTACGCTCAAAAGGATTCCTGAAGAAAAGGAATATAGCGGATGTCTCGAGAAATGTCCAGGCTGCGATAGATTCAGTAAGCAACAGGAAAACTTTTGGAGCCATTGTGGCAGTTGATTTCTCCAAGGCATTCGACAGAACATCGTATAAGAGCTCTCCTTCTAAATTTCTCAAACAGATTCTTTAAACGGCCTACCCTACAAAGTTCTTCAATTGAATTGAAGAAAAGCTGCCGACAGGGCTGCCCCTCGGCCCCACTGCTCTTCATTGCTGCTATAGAGGACCTGGTGTCCTCCATTCTACGAAAATATAAAGGATTTGGTATTTCCATTCAAGGAGATACGTATATCCTGGACCTCTATGCGGATGACGTCACTCTATATCGAAGCCAATTCAGAGCCCCAATTGCTCAAAAGAATTGAAGTTATCCTAACCACTTTAAAAAGTTGGCCAACGAGCTGGTTTAATGATAAACCAAAGTAAGACCTCTATCCTGCCATTAGGCCGTTGGGATCCGACACCTAACTTTAGAGTCGGTAAATCGGAAATAAAAGGAAAATAAGTATACTGGGAATGACTTGGTGTGGAACTGGAGTGGACTCTTCAAATTGGACTAAGTTAAATGCTCAAGTATATAAAACATAAACGAATGGAGAGGTTTTGATTCTTCAAAGAGAATAGACCTGTACAATTCAAGAATTGTACCCTTGGTCCTTATAAAGCCACAGAATCTCCCTTTCTAGCAGAACTTTGTATACGAGAAGAAGACTCTTGGCTTGGGAGCCTTTTTCATAAGTCGTATATTGAAGCCATTAACCCTTTGCCTCTCTGAGTATTTTGAAGGACATCCTAATACGTCTCCCAATTTTTTAGCTTAATCTTTTTTAAACTACTTTTTCCTAATTTAATTTATTTTTTATAATAAAATCAGCTGATTTAAGACTTTTTAAAGCCGTGACCCATATATGGGTCACAGACCGTATGAGTAATAAATATATCATATAGTTTAAAAATAACATTTTTATATATTGTTAGATTTATTCATATTGTTCTAAAAAATTAATTTCAAAACAGAAATTTTTTATGTTTGGATGTAATGTACCAAAATGACCAAAATAACCGTCACAAAAAGTGTATAGTAGAAGACAAAGAACTATGTATTCCGTTGAAATTTAAAAAATTCTTTGTCTGGATACGCATTATTTTTTTAAACGCATTATTTTTTGACGCAAATCCTTGTTGGCGTTTGCATCTAAAAGATTCAGTAATCAATAACCATGTCCAAGAAAAGATATACTATCGAAGAGCTAACTGCACATCTAAAGGATTATAATCTTAGTGAAGACGAAGACCTATTAGATTTATCTGATGATGGTGAAAGTTCAGACGAGGAATTTATTTTAGAAGAAGAGAACTCCTCTGAGGAATCAAAAATGACTCTCTCCAGGCTTCTCTATCAAATGGATTCCAGTCATCAGGTCTAAATTGGACTTCGAAATCAAACTCCAGAAGAAGGTATCAATTCCATGGACAATGTGGACTGCATTGCCGTTACCAGTCGACATTAGTCCTATTCAAGTATTTGATCTCTTTTTGGATGAAAATTTATTGACAATCATGGTAAATGAAACAAATAGATACGCCAATCAATTTTAAAAATAACAATCTTTCGAGACATTCACGGATGCATCAATGGAAGGAAGGAAGCTTAGAAGATAATGAAGAAATTCTTAGGAATAATAATAATAACAGGCCTCATCCAGTATCCCAGTATTGAGGATTATTGGAAAAAGGACGAAATTTCTTTCATCCACTTTTTCATCACATTCAAATGTCTTATAATCGTTTTTCAATGATATTAAAAAATTGGCATTTCAGTGACAATGAAAGGCAAAGTCTGGCGATAGGCTTCATAAAATTTCAGACTTTATGTCAGCCTTTTTTCTAATTGTCAGAAAATTTATATACCTGGAGAAAATATATGCGTCGACGAAACTATGATAGCTCACAGAGGCCGACTCCTTTTTCGCCAATATAATCCTGGAAAAACGCACAGATATGGAATAAAGTTGTATAAACTATGCGATGTGACTGGCTACGTTTGGAATGCCTCTGTTTACACCGGTGCCCGCACAAGCCATCCAACAAGGTCGAATTGGGTTACAGCGGATCAGTTGTTGTCAACTTAAGGAAAAAACTCTTGGATTGTGGGAGGCTAAATTGTAGCTGATAATTGGTATTCAAGCATTGAGCTCGCAAATTATCTAAAAAACAGAAACACGGATTACTGTGGAACTCTTCGGAAAAATAGGAGGAATATCCCAGCGACTCTGAAGAACCTTAAAATCGGAAATGGGGAAATCCGAGGAGTTTATAGCACGAATGGTGTTTCTATTTTTAAATACCAAGACAAGAGGCCTATTCTAATGATTTCAACATTTCATAATGACGACGTTGTTAGTACTGAAAAAAGAAATAGGAAAGGAGGGATTATCAAAAAACCAAGGATTATTTTGGACTACAACAAAGTTAAAGGAGGTGTCGATTTTAGCGACCAAATGGTCGAATACTATAGCCCCGCTCGAAGAGTATCAAGTGGTACAAAAAAATATTTTCAACTTATAAGTATTAGTATATTGAATAGTTGGATTATTTACAAGAAAACGTCTAGTAACAAAATTCAACTAAAAGAATTTACAAAAAAATTAGCAGAATCCTTAATTTGTGAAGGCAAAACATCGCCAACATCGTTAGCAAATGCCCATCAGCTGACACCAATCAATATTATGAAGAAGGACTCAAGAAAAAGATGTGTATCATGCTATAAAAAATTGTCGAAGAAGAAGGAACTGAAGAAGCTAGAAAAAGGCTAGAAAAGTCCTAACTGAATGTAAATTGTGCAATAAAGCACTATGTTTGCCTTGTTATAATCATTCTCATGTTTAAAATTATTTTTAATTTGTTATTTTTTATATGTAGAATATATAATATTTTGATGTAACATTCTGTATGTACCTTATTCAGAATGTCGATAAAATAAAATATATAAATGTTATTTTTTATTTAAAAATTCGGAAAAAATATTGGGAACTTGTAAAATTAGCTAAAATTGACTATATTATATCGCTTTGAGGTGTTAAAAGTCAATTTATGCCTTTTATGACTTTAAAAAATACATTTATAAAATATAAGTCGCGTGACCCATATGTGGGTCATAAGCGTATGAATAATACCATAGCGTGACCAATATATGGTTCATAGACAGGCAATGGTTTTAAACGTCCGAAGCAGCTCTCGGTGGAGGGATTTCTCTATTGAGAAAAATAATCCCAAAAATGTATATCAAAATCTTCATAAGCCGCACGAAGTATCCTACAGTGGAGTGGAGAAGACTGGCTTTTAGTGGTCCTCGTATACACAACTGCTATTTGGATCGAACCTGACCAATAACATTACGTCAAATATATCCCCATTCTGGGGGACAGCCTAGCGAATCTTATGGAAATGTACTCCCAATTTCCTTGACGACTCAGGGGTGGATATACTCCGCAGAATTGCCATAAAAAGCATTCTTCAAAAGCCTTGGAGATCCTGTTGCCATGGAAAAAAGACTCTGGACAAAAATGTGCTCTCTTTGCATGATCTAGGCTCTGGGTCTCTTTTTGTTGATGGAAGGTTCTTGTTTCCTCTCCATAGAAAGACAGAGGATTAAACACTCTATGCCCATGGCATTTAAAAATTTCGAAATGAGTTTTGAAAATGATAAAGAAGAAATGTGTGCTTTTTTAACAAAAAAAATTTCTCTACATCCAAACAAAAAAAAAGGATTTTACCTCGCTCAGTAACATTTGTGATGGAAGAAAGTTCACGGCACAATTTCAAATTTCGGCAGGACTCATATAATTCTACAGGCCCCGTAAGGACTGTGGAGTGTTATATAATGAACAAGTCATGCATTCGTTGATTGCCCAGCCATTGTATATATGAAAAATGTTTTTTATATACCTGTACTGTATATATTGTGAACAGTTTAATAAAATAAAAAAAACGTAAAAATTCCACATAGAATATTTCAACATAGAAAGAGAAAAAACTTAGATGAAATGTATTATGGTAAAAGTAATATGAGAGGGCTTTAAGTATCTGAGGAACCATTGCCTTGACAGTTTCGTTTTTATAAAGCCACTTTTTATGGTTGCGGTTTGTTGGTACGGTATTAATGGTTAATACTTTTTTATGGAATACATCTGCAAGAGATAAATAAGTATTATAACATTACTCGTGGGACACGAGTAGTATCTTTTCCATGAGAATGATCAATATTAACGTCCCCTCTCGGTAGCCGAACCTGTGCCGACAAAAATGAAAGTTGAGCATGTTTCAATGAGTGATTGTAAATTCTCTTCAAACAAATCCAAACTTAAGTTAGTTCTCTTTTTTCCATAAATGAGAAGAGATGTTTCATATAGGGCGATAGTATACTTTAAACTACCAAACTCTAAAATTATGAAATTAATCTTTAATATATAAATACACGATTATAGTTATATTATATACAACACAATAATATAATAAATATAAAAAAAAATTAATATCACAAGTTAACATTATACAATGAAATGTATACTCTATGAAATAGATTTGTCTTATCAATAAAATATTGATTTAAAAAAGACAAACAAATCACAAATACAATATTTAAAAAAGTTACAATATTCCATTATAACATAATATAATAATATGATTTTAACATATCAATGATAGATATCATTAAAAGCTCCCAAGCTTGAAGACTAACATTAACACTTTGACATAGAAAACAAAATGCAAATTCAGCCTTTACTCATAAGAAACTACAAGTATTTCATTTTGTATGTTTAAATCTTTTTTTAAATTGAGATAAAGTCTTTCCTCAAAGGAAGAATCATTTATTGTTGATATCCAAATCACATATTTACATTACATAATATCAATTTTCTCATGATAATAATTCCGCAGTTTTCAATTGTTAAAATATATATCCCTTATATTAAATAATTACATGTTGTTTGGTTACCGAAGAAAAAATATTATGCGCTACTCAGGTACTAAAAATCCCATGATTTCCTTTGAAACACCCTGTTAGAGTGCTTTCAAGCTCCATATGTTATGGATTTGGAGATCTTCATAACGACTTTGTATAAATAGGATTTAAAAGTTATTTGTTTGAAAAATGAGAAAGTTATTTTACATGTCCCTTCTTATTCTCCTTCATATTAATTCTAAAGGTGACATAATGTTGTATATACTGTAAAGAGACTAATGTAAAATAATATTAATATTGTAGTAAACGAACGAATTAAACAATTTAAACACACAATAATGAAAGTATATAAAGTGACATATTATTTAAAAAACACAATATTATAAAGAAATATTAAAGACCGTTATAGGTTAGCAACTTAATCTCTATTGACAATAAATCACAAGAGGATCTGAGGAAAAATAATTCAAATAGAATCGAAACTTCAGGCCACTTATTTGCAGATTGCATGAAGAGGCTCAAAGGGTAAAGCTTTTACGAAATTGAACAAACAAGGCATTCAATGCCACGCTGTCAGAGCTGGTTGGCTCATTTTCTTCACTCCCAAACGCTCCAACTCTTGAAAGACAAAGGAAGCAATTTGTTGCATCCAGCAGATTATTTTAAGCCTCAAAATCGGCACTATTTAAGAATTTGCTCCTTTTCCAGGGCCTCCTTTA
>CP045900.1:1725665-1746717 GCA_013387185.1 Caligus rogercresseyi | reverse complement strand
CATATATATGTATACATACGAGGCTGTTTCGGATAAATATGCGGAAAAAAAAATTATCATAAAATATAATTTCAATTATAACGAAAACAACTTTAACAAATCTTTTCCTCATGACTTCCGCCGATTCGAATACATTTCTCCCACCTCTCAACCCACTTCCTGAAGGCCTCACGGAACCTGTCTTCCGGGATGGTCCTCCCGACCCGGGTCCACTCCTTCTGGACGCTCTTGTCGACGATCTCCACGCCCTCGAGCATCTTTTTCATGACTGGGAAGTAGAAGAAGTCTGCAGGGGGCAAGGTCAGGAGAGTAGGGTGGATGATCGATGACCTTGATCCCCTTCTTGGCTAAGAACTCCTTCGTGCTATTTGCCATGTGGCACGGAGCATTGTTGAAGTGGAAGTACCAGTCTCTATTGGCCATTTCAGGTCACTTCTCCTTGAATTTCTTTAAAAACATGTTCATGACATCCTTGAACACGGCCACGGTGACGGAGGTCCTCACCGGGAGATAGTGCTGGAAGATCACGCCGCAGTTGTCGAAGAAGCTGAGAACCATCTGTTTCTTCCTTGATTATTGCCGCTTGAACTTCAGGGGCGGATTGGAGCCCTTCGGGAGCCATTGAGATGACCCTCGTTTGGACTCAGGAGTGAAGAAAGACACAGAGATTTCATCCATTGTCACAATCTTGTCCAGAAACTCCAATCCGAGCTCAAAATTGAGTTTCAAGAAGGCTTGTGCGCACCTCACTCTCTTCATTTTGTGATCCTCTGTGAGCATCTTGGGGATCCATCTTGCTGACTTGATTGATAGCCCAAGATCGTCATGGAGGACGTGGAAAATGGTGTTGATCGACGTCTCGAACTTGATAGCCAGTTCCTCCATTGTCACCCGACGGTCGGCCTCCACGTACACCCTCACAGCCTCAATAAAGTCGTCGGTACGGACCTTCCTCCTCCCGTTAGTGCTCCTCTTGTCTGAAGAGTCCTTCCCAGCCTTAACTAATGCTGAAATGCGGTAGATTTGGCTTTGGGAGATGCTGTTGACCTCAAAGGCCGTGTCGACCATGGTCTTGATCTCCTTGGGAGTCTTCCTGGCATTGGCGAGGTCCTCGACGAACTTGAGGATGCGCAACATTTCTCTTTTTTGTGAAAATTTGACCCAATGTTACAAAATAACAAAAACAAAAGCTTGATTTTCATAAAAAACAAAGTTCTAAATCGGTTTTGATACATAAGAAAGAAATCAATCCAATTTGTCTGAGCTTTAATTTAAGTCTATGATTAGAAGATTGATGCAATATTTTGCAAGATATAAACTGATTCGCATCATTATCCGAAACAACCTCGTATATTTATAAATATATACATATATACAAAATATATATATGTTTATATATATATATATATATATTATATAATATATATATATATATATATAATATATATATTAATATATATATGTATATATATATAAATATGAATTTAAAAGATAGTATTTTATGTATAAATATATTATAAATAAGTAATCCAAAAGTTATGGTCCATAAATGATTATTTTTATAAAATAAGGTGACTTCTCCCCCCATTAAAATATCGATCTACGAACATTCAAAAAAATTAAATAAAATAAGCTCTTAATTGCATCATAACCAAGTTTTTTAATACTAATTTTTCATTACTATTTTTTTGGATCGACATGTTGTGGTTTACTCATTGCAGGCAGAACCTTGAGGGTGAAATATCATACAATTATGAAATAAGTGTGATGAAGCTCAAATTATTTATAAGTCATTCCTAGTGCTTGTTTCTGATCTTATAGTTTTTTTTTTTGCGGCAATACAGATTGATTAAAATTGCAGTCAAGCGATTGTATCATATCATCATCTCATTTTCCTTTTGTACTATTGAACAAAAGAAAGGGATGGTTTAACAGAAATAAAAAGTATTTTATTTTTATAGAATTTCCTATCAACTGTTTTAAGAGTTGACTTTAGTAACATGGATATCTAAAAATATATATGAAATGATCATTTCTTTAATACTGTTGATGTATTATGTGGGAAGTGAGAGAAAAATCTGCAGTAGTTAAGGAACAAAATATAACGGTAAGGGAACAATGGTATATAAAATATGTATAATTGATCGACAAAAAAAACAGTGAAAATATTCACAAGTTTTTATTTTGTTTCTCGCAAATAACCAAGAAATAACTTTTTTCTGCTTTCAATATTTTTCTTCTTTTTTGTACCTCTTATCATCATATAGGCTATATTTATCGTCAATGATACACAAAAAGAGGAGAAAACTGAATATATTATGGTACAATAATTGTATAATGCTACTAAATTGATGCCCCAGACAAGTTCATTCCAAATGCTACTATCTCCGTTAATCGAAACCCAAGAGAAAAGATGAAATTCATAGTTTTGAATTGACGTTGTCTACACAAGAGAAATTAGTGAAATAATGAGTAAAAACAGTGTGCCATTGGTACTCTTTAATTTAGTTAATACCGTTTGAGAACGGAGTCCAGCCTAAGTAGCTTAATCCCTCCCCGAAGTATGTAACACTTTTTGCCTGCCAATTTGTTGTAAAGGGCTTCATTAGAAAATTACAATGTTATTGCCAAACGAAATTAAATATAAGGGTTTCTAATTTGTCACGTCACCCTGCCACCACTTATCTTTTTCAAAAGATGCTTTATTATTACATGTATATCATATTACCAATTCTTTCAACCATATATTTTTGCCATGTCATTCAAGTGTATCATGACTAGTTCATTATCCATGACAACGTAGCTGTTTTTGCAAGGCGCCAAAAATTGCTATCATTAAGGCTATAGAATGAAAATTAATTATGAAAAAAACTTGCTTCGTACCTCTGAAAATTAATTAATTCCCATGAAGCTTTGAAACTTCCTACAAAAGGTATGTTTTTCTTCTTCTCACAAGCAAAACCTTTGTGGCTGACAAAGGGCAATGCCCATCACATTAAATATTTATAAAGACTTCCAATGATGGATTGACAAAAACTAATTTTAAAAGAGAGTGAAATAGCTCATTGCGTTAGGCGTGTTCAACTCTCAATGTTGAGGGCGCAGGTTTTGTCTCTCGAGAGGGGAAGTTCAATTTTGGTTAACCTCATTGATTATATCCTAAGGCTACATAGACTAATTTACACTTTAGAATGCTTATTTATATTCACACGGATGTAATTCTATCGAAGAAAATAAACAAAAAAATGTATTTCCATTCATTTCATTTAAATATGTATCTAATATTTTCAATAAAAGAATAATTTATAATCTTTCTATATATGAAAATTAGTGTAATACTTTTATTTTGTGGGACATTACGTTTTCATTACATTGTTAAGCTCTAAGGTGTGATTTTTTAATATTTTTCTGGTGGTTTAATAATTAATTAATTGGTGGAAGAATTGGAATAGGAAGATTCAAGATTGTCTCCATTTTCTGAACAATTTATAATTAATATAATTTTCATAATCGCCCAATTATTATTCGTAATTTTCTCTTAAAATGAAAATATAAATTAAATATATATTTTATTAAATTATTAAATTTGAACTATATTATATTGTCTGTAAGAAAGATTTCAATTCATTACTTACATAGTTCGTTTGCACTACTAAATTACTTAGGAGCCATACCAATAATTTCAAGTGGTTTATATGATAAATTATGTCAAAGAAAAAAAATTATTGGCAGAGGAAAAGGATTCAACTAACACAAATTTAAATATTTGGCAAATTATTTGGGTATACAGGGTCAGAAACAAAAACGCAGATAGTTTTTAAATGCTAATTATTTAATTAAGGGCATATATATATATAAATAATAAATATATATATATATTATGTATCCTCATTTCAGGTGGTCAAATAACATATGGTACATATATAATTTTCGCAGGATTCGAATACGTTGTTTTGCTTTGTTTTGACATATTAGAAAGGAGACAAACCGGACATTTCAATCCCACGTGGACTTCCTGCAGGCCTCCATTGAGTATAATTTGATCAATTTGTTATTAAAGTTAATCATCAACTACTTTAAGGGTTCAGCCGTCGTTTAGAGGCAGTCATTTTCACCGAGGAAGACCTAATTAAGTCGCATGTTCACAAATACCTTGTCTAAGAGATTTGGTTCATTAAAAAAAGAAATATAAAATAAAAGAAAGTAAAAATACGAACCTTTAGCTGAAAGTATTAATTCAGTCCACGTTTTTCTTCCGAACCCTGTATATATAACGACATTTTAAAAAATAACAGAAGGACCTTGATCCATTTTCCTCATTAACGTGAAATTTAATAACTTAATTATATTGCATAATCACTACCTTATATAACATAATAAAAAATCATGACCACATATTTGTATAATGCACTAATTAGAATGCCTCTATGGCTTATGCTTTGGTGATTCATTATTTTTCTTCTTCAACTCTTAAAATGCTAAACCCCATTTTTACGATGCATTTATTTAAAAAAATATATTTGGGTTACGATAAGAAATTATTAACTTATAATTAGTATCTACTAGAGTTATATTTTTATATTTTTTGCACATAAGGTGTTTGTTTACATAATCATATAACTTTATGCAAGCAATTTTCTGCTCCCTAAATATCTCAATATGACTCAACATATTCCACAAATCTTAAAAAATCTTGGAAAAAAGTGTTACGCAACGGCGGTTTTCTTAGTCATAAAAAAGTGATAAAAGTGTACATACAGTTTCACAAAAATAAATTAAGTAAAGTATGCTTTTTTGTCTTCTTGAGCAAGAAGTTGTCTGCATTATAGTCTTTATTCACTAGGCAATTAACATTCATGTTCATTTTTTTGTAGGCGCAACACTTTATCTTGGTGCGTCTCTTTTTTAAATAGATATATTCCTTCAACGATATTCTTCCAACTTTTTAAGTGTGATGCAATGTGATAGGCTCTAATAAAATGAACCAAGAACGAAGAACAAAAACAAAGTTCATGCTTTTTTTCATAATGGGAGGTAGACTTTCAAAGCTTGTTGGATGTGATTAAATGTAATTGGTTGAAAGACAAAGAAAGTAGAAAAATTTGAAAGAAATTGATTTATTTGTTGGATTCAATAGAGAAGACCTTTCAAATTTGTGTAACATTGTCTAATGTGGTTGGTTGAAAGCAAATGACTTAAATAGGAAGAAAACAAAATTAAGATTAACACTCGTTTTTTCGATTAATGTCCCATACACCTTACAAGTTTATGTTTTGTGATCGAATGTGATTTAACGAAAGACAAATTACTATAGAAAGAAGATTAAACCATTGGAGAAAGACAAATAAATTATTTGATGTTTTTAGTACCTTTCAAGTTCTTTTGGAGGGCGTAAGCGAATATGATCGGTTGAAAGAAATAACCAAGGATAAGAGCCACAAATTGATACTTTTTAACACCTTGAACTTGTTCCAAGCTAAAAAAGTACGACTTAAGCAACCAAGACCATGTATTCTATTAGGAGGTACCTAATTATTTTTATAATGAAAACAATAAGGTCATTTCCAATTATATGTTACGTAAACATTTCAGCCATTGGTCTGAAGTTGTCATTTCACGTCGATTGGTAAATAAATAAGGCTTTGATATTAGTAAAGAAAATAAATAATTCAGGAGATGTTTTTTCCTTTTTCTAAAAAAGGGAATGGAAGTTCTTTATTGCTTACAAAATACAAGGCGTCCTTGTCTCGTTTTTTTTTGCATGAATATCGCTGAGGTTAAAGGTTAATTGCATAACACTAAAATAATAACAAATGGCGGAACATCAAAAAGAAAAGATAACACCTCACAATATATTATATATGTATAAAGCCCATTGTATTGATTAATCAAATGAATATTATCTGTTAATGTATCGTTTGGATTAAAAGATACTAAACAACCCGGTAGCTCATCTATCTCACCACATCTTCAAGAAAACGTATGCTTAAAAAGTGTTTGAGAAAGGGTATATAAAAGTTTCAGCTCGCCTTAAAACATTGCTGCTACTCAAATCAGTGTCTCTATGGGAAGCTTATAACTATTGTCGCTCGTTGACAGCAAAATATATAGCTTGCATTGACTCATTGGAATAATTATATACATAATAAGAATAAATATTATTTGATAATTATTATTGATATATATTCTACATTAAGATATTTACAGTTTCGCAGTTTTCTACATTCCTTTAACCCTTTTATTGTGTTAGAAAGCTGTTTACACCTGTGGTGTTCGCGGGTCAATTTTGACCCGTGATTTGAAAATGCTTTAAAATGCTTAAAATCACCAGTTTTCTTCCAATATGTTTTTCAAGTCATTGTTGGCTTAGTATACATTCATATAAATGGAACCAGTGTGGGAATTTCTTTAGTTGGCTCCACAGACACAGTGTTTTAAAATGTACCACTCGTGTAAAATGTGTGTGTGTGCCTGAATGCGCTTTCTATATGTGTCTGTCTGTGCATGTGAAAGAAGCCTGTGTGTGTGTGTGGGGGGGGGGGGGGGGGGGTGTGTGGTGTGTGGCCATAACTGGGCATATTGGGCACAATTGATCCTCAGAGCAACCCATAGCTTTTAGGTGATGCATCAAACAGCCAGTATTCTCTGCCGGGTCATTTTTGACCCGTAACACCACAGATGTATCTTTTTTTTTGGAGACCTTTATAATTTACTAAAATGGTGAAAAATGATATTTCTGCATTCAATCGGGTGTGTCTGAGGATTAGATGAAGCCTCATTCCAGAGCAAAAAAGCAAATGGTAATTTTTACACATTCAAAGTAGAAAACGGGTCAATTTTGACCCTAACACAATAGAAGGGTTAACAAAGATTGAACAATGTCCGGACGTTCCAACAACGCCCAAACGGTTAACAACAGGATTTTCTCCGTCTTTGAATGTTTTTCATCCTTTAGGACTACATGAAACCAGATTATAGATAATAAAGAAATTCAATATAAAATACACGAATCTAAAAACTTGGATAAAATCATTATTATTATACATATAAGATTATTATATTATTTTGTACACCAGTACAACAATTTTATTCTCGTTTATATCTATGACAAGACATTATCTACAAAACTTTCAAAAAATCGAACTTTATAATAAATTTTAACTAAAACATTAACATTAAACTGTAGGGGGGAATTTGTAGGGGGGCTCGTAAGATATTGTGAAAAAATAAATTTGTATAAATAAAACAACCATTAAGTAAAGATATAATATACAATGGACAGAAATTATGTCAATAGTTTTTATTGTTCTATCGACTATTTCTTTAGAATTTGGGGGTATGGGGATTCGTTCTGTTCGCAATTTGTATATAAAGAACTGGGTCTTTGCCATGATAAAATTAACTTCTTCCTGATGCAGACGGTATAAAAGAAGAAAAAAAAGCTTGTACGCCGCAATTGTAATCCTAAAAACTAAAACATGAACATTATATAAGAGTATTTATATTGTAATTAATTACTTTTATAAAGGTTAGTCGTGCTTTCATATTACGAAGTTCATGGTTTATTTTTATAATAACTGAGGCTCAGATAGAAGATCTCCAAGTCTATAATAACAAAAAATTATTAATGAGAAAAAAGACATGCCCAATTTAACTATCACTGTATGTAGAATTTGACTCGCAAGCATTGTTTTTTGTGCCCCTCAATGAAAAGTTGGAAAAAAGCGGTAAAATAAGATGATAGTTTAATTTCTTGCTGAGCTGCTCTTGGAATAATGTTCAAGATAGCAAGCGATATTTAAAACATTTTTTGAACATGAAAAATAGACAGTTTTTTTTTCAACAACGATATTTTTCTTTTGGAGGTACGAGCAAAAAGATACCAATAAGATATTCGAATTGGTCATACAATATCAGTTCTTGTGTCAACTTGATCATACACGTGTGAAGTCCAGGATCTTTTCATAAAACTCGCCACAACAATGCCACAGAGATGACCAACGATTGTGATTGTATAAAAGACAAATTTGGGTCATCTTGATTGAGGCTGAAATATTTATTATATTTCAATTGTTGATTTTGCAGGTTTTATTACGTTGACCATATCTTGGCTTACCGATCTTACAATTTAGATCAATGTAGTCACCACTTTTGTTAAGAATTTTCATAATTTGCAAGTGTATATATTAGGGCTGTTCTTATTTTTCAAATGTTTGAAATGTTAGCAACATTGTGGTTTTTCTGTTTCTTGGTGATAAAAGAAGACGACATACAAAGTTTGAACAAAATCGGTCAACATTACGAGGTCATGCAACGAGGCCAAAGTTTTTTTTTTTGTAAAAATATAGTTTTCCTCAAATTTCTTGAAAATGGAGGACGTTACAGACTTCAACAATAATTATTAGTCTAAAGGAAATCTAATTTACTACCAGACGTATGTTTGATGTTTTTAATAAAACAAAGTTTTCAGTAAAAACAAAGAAAAAAAAGAAGTGTGTAATGTTAACATATTTCATAGCTTTTTTGTATCAATTAACTTCACTCGCCTGTAGAAGATGACTTGTTCGCTTCAGAGTAAAATAGTATTTTTAAGTTTAGTAAACCTTTGAATGATAAATCCAAAAATGACCTTGGTTGCATTCTATCAATTCAGATTCAGTACAATCTGAGTTTACACCATATGATTCAGAGCCTGTATTGACCTATAATAAATCGATTATGAAAAAAATAAATAATAATGTGTTCTTAGATTTGCGTCAACGTATCCTCTCAAAATTTTACTTTGTCTCTGACGCATTTATAATCCATTATATGCGTCATTTTGTACGCGAGATATGTTTTTTATGTACATATAACTCTCGACTTTTTCAATTGACATGATTTAGTATACCAAAATATTAAAGCTGGTGTACCAAGCTTTCATTTGATATGTTGGTGCTCTAAAATCGCTATACTTTAAGAGAAATAAGCAAATACATTTTTGCACGTACTCTCCCAAAAAATTGATCTTGGATATGAGAATATACAATTACCAATTTGTAAAAACTGTTAGTGTTACCTGGATAGAAAGAGAAAGAAAAGGGAGAAAGTATTTTGCCTCATTTCTCTCCCTTCTTTTTCTATCCAGGTAACAGTAACATAGTTACCAAGTGGTAATTGTTATTCTCATATCAAAAAGATCAATTTTTTTACTAAAAAACTTTGTTTTATTAAAAGCATCAAACATACATCTGGTAGTAAATTAGATTTCCTTTAAAACTAATAATTATGGTTGAAGTCTGTAATGTCCTCTAATGTTTTCTAAAGTTGGCCTCGTTGCACGACCTCGTAATGTTGACCGATTTTGTTCAAACTTTGCATGTCGTCTCTTTTATCACCAAGAAACAGAAAAACCAATTTTTGCTAACATTTCAAACATTTGAAAAATAAGAACAACCCTATGTAGTATTTATAAATAAATATAAATATATATATATATATACTTATATGAAAGTATTTCAGAACCCCAATATATTTCCTACAAATAATTTAATAAAAAGCATATATTTTTGGGGAATATGAGTTTATTTGTACTTAAGAAACAACCAAATTTTGTCACATTTGGTTGGTCAAGTTTGTTAAAGGAATTCCTTTGTTGAAGAAACAAAATCTCCTCTAACATTTTCCAGGACTCTGGGAGGTTCTCCAAACATTTGTATCATGCATTATTCCTTCAAGGATTAACATAGATTTCTATTACTTTTACTTTCAATTAGAAAGTAAACTTTAATATTCCAATGACTTCAATGTCAAGGCCAAGCAAAATTACTTAGATTTTAAATACGTAAATCCCTCCACTTTAAGAATCATAGCTTGTTATTATCATTCAGATCAATTTAGACAGAGACATATAATACATAGATGAGGGCGAGGCTAATTAGATTTTTACGATTGTATAAAGATTCCAATTTATAGTTCAACTGACTTTTGTTCTTGGATATTTTTTTGTTTTGTGTATGTTCCTTTTTTTGTTGAAAAATAATGAGTGAGGGGTTCTTTTTGTAATGTTTTAACTATGATATTGATTGGTATATACGTTATATCTCAACAAAGTAAAAATAAGACAGAAATGGATGTGGAAAAATATTCACATAGAATGAGTTTAAAAATCAAATAGATTTTATTAAATTATTTTATCTTTCAACGGTTCTTTTTTCTTAATTGAACTAAATGTTTTTAGTAAATAGCTAAATTTTCATTTGCATGTAATATCATAATACAATAATTTCAAAACTTTTTATGGTTTACATATACTTTTTTAATACTAAAATATGGCTTCATGGGTCAGATTTTATTACATCAAGACGATTGATTAGCTTTAGGCATTTTTTAGATATCACCAGTCATTGCCGAGCGATGATTCATGAGCGTCGTTTTTGTTCGCAGAGTGTTGAAACGTCATGTAACGTCTTGTTTGATTTATTTATAAAAAATCATGATAGCTTAAGGCAGTTTTAATGAATATAATCCAGAGCTAGAGCAAATTCTTTCAATCTTCGAAATGGGAACAGTGTTTACCTGTTTGGCTACCTGAGGAAATTGACTAAAGGGGTTGTTTGTTGTAGGAGATTATCTAAAACTGTTCAAACAATTCTGCAGTAAATCATAAGCTCATTTTGAATAAATATATATTTCATAAAAATAGTTTTAATTTCGAACGTTCTTCCTTAAATTGCTTGAAACTCTTCATAAAACTTATTCAAGTATTGAAACATTTGAAGACTATATTTCATTGTTTCTGGTAATAAAGGAACGTATCGTGCGCAGAGTCAAGACTGTAGATCGAATGGCACAACCCTCTACTTATGGACGTCAAATTTGAGCCGATGTGTGGTCCCTTTACGAATAGACTCGTCTACTCTCGAAAATATATATTATTATATACTCAGGTGATAATGCAATATCGAATGTTTACTGATGAAAGAAACACTAAAGAATACTTATCTCATGGTATGTCACATAAGGATAATATATTATCACATTAATCGTTTCTCATATTAATCTAATGATTCGCTACATATTCAGCAAGGGAGTGCTTTAGCCGTGTGCGTTAAGGCGTATTCAACTTTCAATGTTTGGGGCGCAAGTTTGAATCCGAAGAGGGAATGGTCATTTTTGGTCAACCTCATTGATAAGATCCTAGGTTCGAGTGACAAATTTTAATACTATAATGTTTATTTATATCCTGTCGGATGCAATCTATGGAACCATATAGCAAAAAAATGTTCTTTATGTATTTTCGTAACTGCCTGGTTACTCTGTTTCTGTATATAATTTTATTTTTTACACTGTATAAATTTTCACACTTAACCAAATAAAATGTTTTTAACCGAACCAAAATAATTAAGCATTCACGCTATTTTGAATGTTTAAATGGAATAACCTCTATTATTATTTTCATTTGATTTTATGACTAGCCAAGAGGGTGTTTATTTACTTCTCTAAATACACAATAATTGCTTGTCATCTTATTCTTAAGTTTTTATACACCCACGCTCATAAATCTTTTTAACAATAAAGTTTACTAAATATTTACATATGCAAATATGTCTATAATGTGAAACTAAAGAAAATAAAGTTGCTCACATTTTTTGGGATCGTGCATGTCATAACTCCTATAACAATTGATTTCATTATGTGAAGATACTGTAAAAGTTGATAACTGATCAACAACAACTCGTGATGAAAAACAAGTAAAAAGTTATATAAATTGTAACACATAGAATAAGTACAAAAAAATTAAAGAATTGATATGAAAAACATTTTACTAAGGACACAAAATATATATAATATTAATGAATACAAAATAACATTATTTTTTTATGTTATTCAACATATTGTTGGTGAGAGATTTCTACGTATTGATACAAATTCATGCTCAGGAGATTACTTTTTATTCATGCATTGACAAAACATGAAACTCACTACAAAATTCGACATTTTTTTAAAAATATTCCTGTAAATATGAGAATAAATGAAATAAATATGAGAATATATATATTAGTTAAAGTGGATAAAAGTAATAGTACAAAATAGTTGACGTAATGGAACATAATGTGTTTATGAAGCTATCTTGATAGAATATAGAGTGACAAAAGAAGATTAATTTTTTTTTAACATTGAGTAACAAAGGCACTATGCTATGAAAATGGTGAAAAAGTAATGTTTTCAAGAGTCCAAAAATAAATAGTCATAATCAACTGCCATAACCGTTCAAATGTTAAAAAACAATAGCTCTGTATCATTGTTATTGTTGGTATTATGACATCATGATTTGCTTACATTATATTATTTAAGAACCAATTACCAAAGTATTATGCACACAATCAAAACTGCATGCAAAAGAGTCATAAATTTTAGTAGAGTGATTATTTGTTTATGCCCGGGTCATTGGAGGAGTAATATTTCTCATGATTGAGCGTTGAGTCCTTGGATATTGATTAATTTGACTCATTTTTATGACATACTCATAAATTCGTAACCACATAATAGATTAACAATAAGGAAAAATGCAACTTTGGATTTACTCTTTTCTGGCATCATAAATGCAGTGTTGTTATAAGAAATGAGTTGAAAGTGAGTAACAAATAATTGGTAGAATATAAATTGTAATTTTTGTTCGATGGAGCTTAAATACATTTTTTTGAGGCATTTACTAATTTTGGATAACGTTTAAATCATCAAAGGTCAAAGAATTCGAATTGGTTCTATTTTTTATGTTTCTCTTTATAAATCTTTTTAGATTTTTTTAAATAGACTTTATTGAGTTAGAGATATTACATATAACAATATATAAATAAACATTATCTTTTTCTATTATGACATCACAAATCTTGACATATAGATTTAAGATGCTATTACATTTAATTTTTTGACTATAAATTGAATGCATTTGTTAGTTTTTTTCTTCTTTTTCAATGAATTAAAATATACGTTGATTGATAAACAAAAAGATTACTCATCAAATAAACAAACACTACAAGCAAAGTCAAATTATTAATAATTAAAAATACAAATTTAAGAGATATCATATATTAAATTGGTATCTTTGATGTTTTTTCTACTTTCATAGTTTAAGACATCTTCGAAGCGACTTTATCAAAACATTAAAAGGATTTTTAAAGAGCATTGTAAAATATCGTTTATCCCGTCAGATCTGGATCAGCGGCCCTCCATCATTTTTTAGTTTCTAAAGAAGGGAAAGCTGACGACCTAAAAGCTATTCAATTCTTCATGGGAGTCTAGAGGAGTTGATTTTGTGGCACTATTTAAGAATGGCTCCTTTTCCAGGGACTCCTATATTCACTTTAAAAGTCCATAGTGATTAGGAAGCTATACTCAAGTATAATTCATTCGTACATTGTTTTTGTTTATTGGTTCCTTCGACATGGTCGGTGATTGGCACTGATTACCCTCTCTTCCTTCTCTCCCAATCCCCTTTTTCTCCTTCCCTTCTCTTCATCTTTTCCTTCCCTATTTTCTCTCTCTTTTACTTGAGTATAGCTTCCTTTATCACTATGGACTTTTAAATTGAATAAAGGAGGCCCTGGAAAAGGAGCAAATTCTTAAATAGTGCCGATTTTGAGGCTTAAATAATTTGCTGGATGCAACAAATTGCTTCCTTTGTCTTTCAAGAGTTGGAGCGTTTGGGAGTGAAGAAAATGAGCCAACCAGCTCTTGACAGCGTGGCATTCAATGCCTTGTTTGTTCAATTTCGTAAAAGCTTTACCTTTGGAGCCTCTTCATGCAATCTGCAAATAAGTGCCTGAAGTTTCGATTCTATTTAATTATTTTTTTCCTCAGATCCTCTTGTGATTTATTGTCAAATAGAGATTAAGTTGCTAACCTATAACGGTCTTTAATATTTCTTATAATATGTGTTTTTTTAAATAATATGTCACTTTATATACTTTCATTATTGTGTGTTTAAATTGATTTATTTCGTTCGTTTGCCAAAATATTAGTATTATTTGACAATGTCTCTTTACGTATATACAACATTATGTCATCCTTTAGAAATTAAATATGAAAGGAAAATAAGAAGGGACATGCAAAATAACTTTCTCATTTTTCAAACAAATAACTTTTAAATCCTATTTATACAAAGTCGTTATAGAAGATCTCCAAATCTTAACAATAGAGCTTGAAAGCACTCTAACAGGGTGTTTCAAAGGAAATCATGGGATTTTTAAGTACCTGAGTAGCGCATAATTTATTTTAGCTTCGGTAACAAACAACATGTAATTATTTAAATATAAGGGATATATATTTTATCAATTGAAAACTGCGCAATTATTATCATGAGAAAATTGATATTATATAATGTAAATATGTGATTTGGATATCAACAATAAATGATTCCTTCCTTTGAGGAAAGACTTTATCTCAATTTAAAAAATATTTAAACATACAAAATGAAATACTTGTAGTTCTTATGAGTTAAAGGCTGAATTGGCATTTTGTTTTCTACGTCAAAGTGTTAATGTTAGTCTTCAAGCTTGGGAGCTTTTATGATATCTACCATTGATATGTTAAAATCATATTTTTCTACCATGTTATGGAATATTGTAACTTTTTATATATTGTATTTGTGATTTGTTTGTCTTTTTTAAATCAATTATTTTATTGATAAGACAAATCTATTTCATAGAGTATACATTTCAATGTATAATGTTAACTTGTGATATTTATTTTTACTATATTTATTTAATATTTTTGTTGTATATAATAAAACTATAATCGTGTATTTATACATTAACGATTAAAAATCATAATTTTAGAGATTGAATTTTAAAGTTTATCTATACACTATATGAAACATCTCTTCTCATTTATTGAAAAAAGAGAACTAACTTAAGTTTGGATTTGTTTGAAGAGAATTTACATTCACTTCATTGAAACATGCTCAACTTTCATTTTTGTGGGCACAGGTTCGGCTACCGAGAGGGGACGTTAATATTGATCATTCTCATGGAAAAGATACTACTCGTTCCCACGAGTAATGTTATAATACTTATTTATATCCTTGCAGATGATATTCCATAAAAAAGTATTTAACCATTAATACCGTACCAACAAACACGCAACCATAAAAAGTGGCTTTATAAAAACGAAACTGTCAAGGACAATGCTTCCTCAGATACTTAAAGCCCTCTCATATTACTTTTTCCATAATACATTTCATCTAAGATTTTTCTCCTTCTATGTGGAATTTTTACGTTTTTTTATTTTATTAAACTGTTCACATATATACAGTACAGGTATATAAAAACATTTTCAGATGTACAATGGCTGGGCAATCAACGAATGCATGACTTGTTTGATTATATAACACTCCACAGTCCTTACGGGGCCTGTAGAATTATATGAGTCCTGCCGAAATTTGAAATTGTGCCGTGAACTTTCTTCCATCACAAATGTTTTTGAGTGAGGGTAAAATCTTTTTTTTCATGTTTGGATGTAGAGAATATTTTTTTGTTAAAAAAGCACACATTTCTTCTTTATCATTTTCAAAACTCATTGAAATTTTTAAATGCCATGGGCATAGAGTGTTTAATCCTCTTGTCTTTCTTTGGAGAGGAAACAAGAACCTTCCATCAACAAAAAGAGACCCAGAGCCTATATCATGCAAAGAGAGCACATTTTTGTCCAGAGTCATTTTTTCCATGGCAACAGGATCTCCAAGGTTTTTGAAGAATGCTTTTTATGGCAATTCTGCCGGATGATATCCACCACTGAGTCGTCAAGGAAATTGGGAGTACATTTCCATAAGATTCGCTGGGCTGCCCCCCAGAATGGGGATATATTTGACGTAATGTTATTGGTCAGGTTCGATCCAAATAGCAGTTGTGTATACAGAGGACCACTAAAAGCCAGTCTTCTCCACTCCACTGTAGGATACTTCGTGCGGCTTATGAAGATTTGATATACAATTTTGGGATTATTTTTCTCAATAGAGAAATCCCTCCACCGAGAGCTGCTCTCGGACGTTTAATGGCTTCAATATACGACTTATGAAAAAGGCTCCCAAGCCAAGAGTCTTCTTCTCGTATACAAAGTTCTGCTAGAAAGGGAGATTCTGTGGCTTTATACAGGACCAAGGGTACAATTCTTGAATTGTACAGGTCTATTCTCTTTTGAAGAATCAAACCTCTCCATTCGTTTATGTTTTATATACTTGAGCATTTAACTTAGTCCAATTTGAAGAGTCCACTCCAGTTCCACACCAAGTCATTCCTAGTATACTTATTTTCCTTTTAACCTCCGATTTACCGACTCTAAAGTTAGGTGTCGGATCCCAACGGCCTAATGGGAGGATAGAGGTCTTACTTTGGTTTATCATTAAACCAGCTCGTTGGCCAAACTTTTTAAAGTGGTTAGGGATAACTTCAATTCTTTTGAGCAATTGGGGCTCTGAATTGGCTTCGATATAGAGTGACGTCATCCGCATAGAGGTCCAGGATATGCGTATCTCCTTGAATGGAAATACCAAATCCTTTATATTTTCGTAGAATGGAGGACACCAGGTCCTCTATAGCAGCAATGAAGAGCAGTGGGGCCGAGGGGCAGCCCTGTCGGCAGCTTTTCTTCAATTCAATTAATGAACTTTGTAGGCCGTTTAAAGAAATTGTTGAGCTACCATTTAGAAGGAGAGCTCTTATAGGGTTGAAGAAGCGTTTGGGAAGCAGTTTTCGAATCATTTTGAGCACGTGTGGATGTTTACTGAGTCGAATGCCTTGGAGAAATCAACTGCCACAATGGCTCCAAAAGTTTTCCTGTTGCTTACTGAATCTATCGCAGCCTGGACATTTCTCGAGACATCCGCTATATTCCTTTTCTTCAGGAATCCTTTTTGAGCGTAGTTAATTTGTTTATTGAGTAGCAGTTCCATTTCTTGGGACAAAACACCTCATAAAATCCTATAAGCCACATTCAAAACAATTATTGGACGCCAGTGGTTGAATGATGTTCCGTCAATTTTCTTAGGTATAAGGACTATTCTACCCTTGGACAAGTTCTTCGGCATTTTCCCGGTTTTCTCTATCCAGATAACATTTTTTGGAGAAAAGAAGCTACTTCTTTTGAGCAACTTATAAACAACTCCCCGATGATGCCGTCAGGCTTGGCTGCCTTGTTCTATTCGTAAAAAATAAATTCATTGTGACGATTGATTTTACGTCTCTTGGGAAATGATTCTCTCTGATCATCTACGTCTTCTGAAAGTTTGTATGGAAATAATTCAAAATGTCCAACGGTTTTGATGTTACTGCTCCATTATTAACTATCCAATGCCAATAGCCGAGGGGAGGTTCTTCTGTGGTAGGACATTGTATCGTATCAGTTTGTCTTGTTCTGTTTGTACTTTTCTTGCCATTTCCGATTCCATAACATCGGCAATCCGTAAGGACATTACAGTCTCATACGTTACTGTCCTGGAAAATGGAGAATTACAATTGAGAATTTGATCTATTTTGTTCCGAGTGTTTTGTTCTCTTTTCCATTCAGTTCTTAGGTAATTTAGTGTAAAATATTTCACTGTACCTTGAAGAACACAGAGAGTTCCTTCAGCAGATCCTCTGTGTGAAAAACGATCTTTTAGCCTTTTTCTCATCTTCCTCAAGAAGTTATCGTCCTGCAGTAATCTAAGCGGGACAATAAAAGGCGAGTACTGCTTAAATGATTGAATTTCTATTTCGATCATTTTATGATCCGAAAAAGGTTCATTTTTGTAAGTGGCATTCTTAAAGTATTTCAAAAGATTGCTTGAAATAAAGGCATGATCAATACGGGACTTTTGTGTGCCTATTCTCCAGGAGAAATCGTCCCCTCATTAAATTGCTTAATGGCATCAAAATGGCAAGTTTACGTTCCTTTGTGAGCTATTGTATTTATTTACCTATTTCGTTTATCTCTCTAATAAAACATGCGGTAAAAAAAATAATTAACACTACAAATGATTTGAAAACTTTATTGACATAAATCCTAGTTATTCATATTTGCTGAGCCGAGCTCCACATAGGAGTAATACTTGTCTACTTGAACGCAATACAGGGGGCAATAATCTCAGGCAAATAGCACCCAAGTGTCAGTCAACCTGATGGCGATTTATAAGGGATATAACTTTCTAAAGACGTAATTGTTGAATTGTGTCTAAATTTATGTTGAGAACGACAAGTAATATGATGTGGAACAATTTCCTGGGGGAAGTATCATCTTATCTTATTGCTATATCAAACACATACTTTGAATCCTTCTTTTTAACTTTGCTGTAGAATAGGAATAAAACTATAATTATTTCCTGATTGCATCAACGTAGGGAGAAAATATTTATAAAAAGTAAATGATATTTTGTATCACTAAAAAATGAATTCTTGCTTTATAACAGTAATTTCTTTTATAGGATATATAAGTAATTATTTGCTACATTCAAATATATTCAAATTTTGTATCGATTTGAGAAACAACGAGCTCATAATAATGCTGCCCATATTTAGCCGTAAGCTTTCTTAAACACTTTCACAATTATTTATCTATAGAGTTACTTGCTCTAGCTTTTATAAAGAGGAAATTTAACATCTTTTCAATTGATAAAATGGATAAATATTCTATGTCCATCGAATTTGTAGGAAATATGTAACTTTCGGTACTCATTAAAATGATTTTTATCATTCGAAATAATTAATTGTGTTTTCAAAGACCTTAGTGGACGATTTTAGGCGGCCTTTTTATATTGTTGGATGAAAAACTAACGATTATTTGATTTCAACTAAGAAATATATGTATATATCTTGGATTGGGGGACTATTTTGAATTCGCAATTTTAATTATTCCAAAGAAGTTGGTGCCCTTCAAACAATGAGGGGATGCATAAATAATTAATGAGATACTCTGCATTATCATAATTATCTCAAATTGTGTTCACTCTTTACCTAGTTCCAAATATTTCCTATTCCAATATATTATCAAACAAGGCTATTAGTAATAGCAGTCACAGTACTGATAGACATAGTTAATCATTATAATTTTGATAATAATCAGACGTACATAAGTTTATTAAGAAATGAAAGGGATATAAAAATAAAAATATTTTTTCTAAAGTAACATCATCAGTTAAAAAATATTTTTTTAATTTGATTCCATTCTATTATTCTTTGTCATGCTATGAACTTCTTATAGCGTATAAAATATATTTTTAAATAGAGAATTCAACGACTCAACTAATCCATATGTATAAACATCTTAAATCCTCCAATAGAGGTATTTTTAACTTAATTATTATTCATAAGCTAACGCCTTTTTATTACCTCCGCCGAAGGAGTATTGTTTTCACTGGCGTTGGTGTTAGTTGTTGGTTTGTTTGTCAGTAGGATAACTCAAAACTTTGTGGAAGTTGTTGAAAATGCCAAAAGGAACAAGTGATTAAATTTTGCATCTCTGAGTTCTTCTTTAAGATGCAAAATGAGCTAAATACTAATAAATATTTCAAGTTAGCCTACTCTGCCAATAGATGTCGCTGTGCTGTGAAATCAGGTGCCGGGAGCGTCTTCCTCTCGGCATTCCGTCGAAGGGAACCCTCCCCCGTCCCTCTACGCCGCCCCAGTCGTGAAAAATCCGTCTCGTTTATTTATTATCAAAATTCAATACTATTTAAGTTCAAGTAAACATACAAGGTTTTTATTATTCTAAATACATAACTTAACATTTAATTGAAAAATACTGTTCATTTTCTAAATTGTCCTTTGCGATAAAAATACATATTCGATACCATACATGCATTAATATGCGTACGCGATAATAAGGCATATTATTATAATTATCATTATGTATTCCAAGTAACAAAGAATCGTTTTTCATAACTTTCATATTACAAATAATCAATGGCACACCTTTTGTGCTTGCTAAATATTATGGTTGTACAGTTCTTTTATTACCGCTCTGATTATTATTATTTATCTAAATGATCTTTCTCCTATATTCCTTAAGTTAAACATAAGATAATAATATTGTTATATCCATAGGGTAAAAAATGTTTTAATAAATACTTAAGATACTTCATACTAAAGCCCCACTGTATGTAGTTACAATTTATTTATTCGTGAGTAGCAATGAACCACAAGAAATGCCACGCTTCTTGTACGTATGCCTCCCTTAGCCATATGGATGGGTGGATTCAAGGCGACGCCGATTCTAATTTACGCATATACCCATCGCTGACTCAGTAAAAAAAAGGAGGGAACTATAAAAGCCCCTGAGATCACAACCAAAGGCATCATTCGCCTTTGTTTCAGTCTCAAGCTCAAATCAAAGCAAAGTAGTCAATATGAAGTGCATTGTAAGTTAGGAATAACAGAGATCATTAACATGATTACCTACTGACATTTTCTCTTTTTTCAGGCTCTCGCCCTTGCCCTCTTCGCAACTTTCGTTGCTGCCGAACCCAGCTACGGGTACCATGGCTACGGTTATGGTGGCTATGCTCCCTACGGATACGGCTATGCCCACATTATGGAAAGCGATCCGCCGAGGCCGAGGCTGAGCTTCCTACGATATGCTCCCTATGGTAGTTATTGGATTACGGTCCTGGATAGGACATGGATACGGCTACAGGACACCACTACGGCAAGCGATCCGCTGAGGCCAACCTGAGGCTAAGGCTGAAGCCAAGGCCGAGCCCGAGGTAAGGCTGATGCTGAGCCTTCTTATGGCCTTGCTCAGGGATACGGCTATGGTTGATATGCTCCTTATGCTCCCTACGGATACCACTACGGAAAGCGATCTGCTGAGGCCGAGCCTTCTTACGGATATGCTCCCTACGCCGCTTACGGCTACGGTCATGGATACGGATACGGACATGGCTACGGCTACGGACACCATTACGGCAAGCGATCTGCTGAGGCTGAGCCTTCCTAAGGATATGACCATACGCCCACGGTTACGGTTACGGCCATGCCTACGGTTATGCTCGTCCTATGGATACTACCACTAAGCGAACAAACTTCTCCCGCTTAATCCT
>CP045900.1:1698263-1719395 GCA_013387185.1 Caligus rogercresseyi | reverse complement strand
AAATAAATAACTTCTACATCAAAGACTCATCACTTTATGGGGCTTTTCTCCTCCACGGTAAGGTCTTTATTCAGCTTAAATGTATACGATAAACATGAAACTGAATATGAAATAGGAAAATTGTGTTAAAAACATAACAAATATAAACCAATAATAAAATAAGTACGTGATTAATAAAAAGAGTCATCAAAAATACCAATGTATTTTAAAATCTAAATACCTTAAACTTGCAAAATTGAATATAAAAAAATCATAAGATTCTAAAGGGATTTTGTTGAGAAGTTTTAAAATCCTCTTCAACGCTTGGAGATGTTGTGCAGAGTTTGAAGGGAAGTAACGTAATATTCTAAACGCATATGCCCAGGAATCATCATGGACATCGGGGATCTTAATTTCCAGGCACAATATCTTGCTGCAGCGGGTACTATACCTAATTGATCTTAAGTCAAACATTCAAACACTTACCATTGGTCCCTTTTTGTCCTAAAACAGATTTAAAATTCCTAATAGCTAATGATAATATAGCTTTTCTTCTCAGAGAGTTATATTTGAAATGTGTAAAAGATCTAAAAGTATAGATGCTTTCACAAAGTCAAATCTAAAATTCGAAATAAAAACTTAATTTGGCTTTAAAAATGACATCAAAATAATTAATATGGAATAATCGACAAAACTATGAAAAAGTATCATTGTATAATTTACCACGATTTTTACATGGACTGAAAATGTTTTTTAAAACAGTATTCCTGATTCCTTATTTCAGGAAGATATATTTATATTTGCGTTACGGGGAAATCTAAAATAAAGTGGAAACTCTAATGTTCTTGATTGTGAGCGAATAATTTGTTTATAATTTTATTATTCATAATTAAAGCTCTAAAAGTTATTATTTACACAGCTTAAAATCTTATTTGTTAAAACATTTACTTCTAAACACATTTTTTTAAATATTTATTACTTCATTAATATAATTGGATCTAGTATTACAATATACATTAATGTAATTTTATGAGTTTGACAGAAGGATGATTGTAGCACAAGACTCTATTTGCGTGGTAACAGTCACTTTGAGAATATTGACATAACCAAAAATATTGGAGGTATAAAACATTGAATATTTGTTGTGTCTTGGATTATATTGACGAATAGAAAAGTGAGGTCGATATCATAAGCCTTAAGAATCACTTACCTGTCTAGTGCCGTTTTCTGCTGGTTCAAATAAATGGATGTACGGTGACGATCTGATTAGGAGCCCTCATATAGAGATATAAAGACATAGAGAGCTTATAGGATTCTCAGAGAAAATACGTCATTGTGCCCAATATAAATTAATTTTTCTATCTCCATGATCTATTTACGATGACGTTGTACAAAGAACACACATTTCAAAGGATATCATCCATTCTATTGGAAAGACTTTTAAAATATAACAGTCTAATGTATCATATTATTTTTGAAATATCCTTACTTTATTGTATCTCGCCCTAGCATTATCCCGATCAAAATTTCTCCGGATGTACATCATAGGATTTATATAGGAAGCTCTCTTTCATATTCTTTTAAATTTCATCATCTTTCGCCCGAAAAAAAGTATGCCGTACAATCTAAATCCCCTTCTCGAGGCAGAAATATAATTTGTGAAGAAAAAGCAGCCTGGGTACGGGGGATGGTTGGGGTTAAATGCGTTAAATGCTAAAACAATTCCTCACATAAATGACATTACTACCTGTCTTCATCATTCGAGGATATTCAGCAAAATCAATCTCTAGCTGTATTTTACAACATCCTTGCAAACGAAAAGACAAACACAACACGGCAATTACAACTCCATTCGGTCTGTATGAATTTAATTATATGCCTTTTGAACTGAGGAATGCTGGCTACGTTTCAATGATTTTTAGGAACAAGATTTTACACAAATATTATTTTGCATCTGTTTATTTTGTGACATTTTGATATTCAGTCAATCGAAATAAGAGTACTTGAAACATGTGGAATCTGTATTAAAAAAACTTTAAATTATGTGATTCAGAAGACCAATATTAATTCTTAAATAGGTTATATATTTCCATGCCGTTGAACTCACCAAAAATAGTATCATGCTATCAAAAAACAAAGTTTCAATAATCAAATCTACCTTTAAAACCGTTTCTCTCTTCAGAGTTAAGGCGATTCTTTGGAATGGTCTGCTACACAGTTAAATATCTTCAAAATTGATCTTTTAAGACTCAATAAGGGTGAAAACTTCTTATAAAAGCTATAATTGTTTATGTTTCAAAGCTAAATTTATAAGCATTTTCTTTTAATGTTATGAACAAAGATCTTATCATGTCCATTAAGATAATATTCCCATAAACCGTCGAAAGAAAAATTCAAATCCAAGCCAATTACTTTTTTTGATATTTATAGGGTTATTCTTACTTACAAAAAAATGTGTGTTTGGGTGATTCAATGTCATGATTAAGCACTTTATAAAAGAGATACAAATGAAAAAACAACAAGTATAATAAACATAAGTGTATATGGTTGGGTGGATTTGGACCCAATTTGTACTGCCACCAGAGAGTACCATTATATAAGCCATTAAAAATAAAACAATGGGTCTCTGTAACACTTTTTTATATGAAGCTGTTGTGATGGTAACTAAGGAGTAGTAATTTACTTGAGTCCCAAAACATTCAAAGTTGGCACGCTAGTCTAAATGTCATAGGAGCCCTCCCCAAGTAGTCTTGTATATGTTAAAGTTAATTATGTTTCATAATTGATTCCATTCTTTTTTCTTCTACAAAAGCTATTCCGCTGCTTTAAAAAAAGGTTCATTTTGCTAAAATATCAAAAATCTTTGCTATCTGAAAAACTAATTCGAGAAATTTCATTGTAAAATATAGGACAATTCAAAGAAGGCGATATTTAAACCAAACGGACACTAGTCCAATAATAATATATATATTTCATTGGGTTCGGAACTTATCGAGTAATCTCAAGTAGTGTAAGCATTATATTTAATTTGAATGTTGGTATTTCCTTTAAATATAAATTAATGATTAAGTTTTTTTTATATAAATTCCACAAAAAATTATTAAAAAACTGTTACTGTATACTAGCCAAGACTTAAATAAGCCAAGATTCAAGTTTACTTGATATTATGCTATATAAATGTTGAATGATTAGTTTGTTGAATAAAACATTAGTACAGAAGTTATTTGGTTTCTAATGTTGGGAATATCGACAGTCTTATGCAGTTTCCATAAAAATTATTTGAAATTAGTTTGTTGAGGTTCAGGCTATTTATATGAAAAGTAATGCTTTTTATTCTTTGTTTAAGGCCCAAAAAACTTTTCACGTAGTTTTGGCTGTTAAAAAATATACTTTTTAAGCTTTGTAGGACCTTCAGTTGCAAAACAATCTTAAGTAACCATTTTGGAAATCTAAAGTATATGTGATTATATTTATCAACTCTGATATCGTAATAAAATTCTCTTAGCAAAGCTCAAGTACAAAATGAAGCCTTTTCATCAGTTGAACAGGGAACATGATATCACTTGGGCGAGAGATATGATCAATCGTACATATACTTGTGTTTAAAATACGTATTTAACAGGTGCTAAATAAGTTCAATGAGTTTTTTAAGTCTTATAATTTGGACAAATTTGATGTTTCTACAACTAGTATAGCTTAAAAGAATAATTCCATGGATCTATTTAAACTCACTTCTTTATATAAAACTAAATTTACTTCTATTTATTATTTTAATTAGACACAAATCTTAGATGCAATTCGAATCCATAGGCTGTATACGCATATTTGAAATTGTATCAAAGACTGGCTCAATTTATGTATTTTTATATACTAGATCAACTAGTCATCCCAATAATAAGTTCAATATTTTTTTGAGTGTTTTTATTTTTTTAATAAGGTGAAAATGCGATCACTTGATAAATAAATGATACAGATCTCAACTCTCAAATATGAAATTGATCCAAGCATTGATGGAGGCTGCTATTTGCGAGGTCGAGGCATTAAGCGGGAGAAGTTGGTTTGCTTAGTGGTAGTATCCATAGGGACGAGCATAACCGTAGGCATGGCCGTAACCGTAACCGTGGGCGTAAGGGGCATATCCGTAGGAAGGCTCGGCCTCAGCAGATCGCTTGCCGTAGTGGTGTCCGTATCCGTAGCCATGTCCGTATCCGTATCCATGACCGTAGGCGGCGTAGGGAGCATATCCGTAGGAAGGCTCGGCCTCAGCAGATCGCTTGCCGTAGTGGTGGGCGTATCCGTAAGAGTAGGGAGCATATCCACCATAACCGTATCCGTGGGCAGACCGTAAGAAGGTTCAGCCTCGGCCTCAGCGGATCGCTTGCCGTAGTGGTGTCCGTAGCCGTATCCATGTCCGTATCCATGACCGTATCCATAACCACCATAGGGAGCATATCCGTAGGAAGGCTCAGCCTCAGCCTCAGCGGATCTCTTTCCGTAGTGGTGGGCATAGCCGTATCCGTAGGGAGCATAGCCACCATAGCCGTAGCCATGGTACCCGTAGCTGGGCTCGGCAGCAACAAAAGTTGCGAAGAGGGCAAGGGCGAGAGCCTAAAAAGAAAACAAAAACAAAGATCAGTTGGTATTCATAGTGGAATTATATTCGTAACTTACAATGCACTTCATATTGACTACTTTGCTTTGATTTGAGCTTGAGACTGCAACAAAAGCGAATGATGCTTTTGGTTCTGATCCAAGAGGCTTTTATAGTTCCCATCCATGTTTTCCATGGGCTTGTGCCCAACACACCTCTTTTTCCGTGTGTGTGTTTACTCGGTACTTACGTAAAAAGACATCGCCCTTTTTTCTTTATTCACCCGCCCTATCTGAGTAGGAAGATCTTCAACCATACGCAGAGGTGTACTTTTTAATACTTAGTGTTGATAAGTGTCTTATTAATATACATAATGGATAAAATTATTGAAGTTATATACTAATTTTAATACTTTGTTTAGAAAAATAAAGTTTTCTTTCATTTTCATCTAAATTTTATTTCTAAAAGAACCCCAAAGTTCTTAAATTTTATTTTAACAAATTAAAACAAAAGAAATACTACTTTAACTGATATTTCAGCTAGTTGTTTGTATACAATTTTAATATTAACTTTCTAAAGATAAATTTAAATGTGGATCTGGATAATTTTCACATGGGACAGAAAAAGGCTAGCGTTGTAATTATCTTTGAAATTGCCTTTGAGCCATTATAATACACGGAAATAACCTTTACTGGCCTTTTTTATTGATTATTTCCCTTTATCCGTGTTTGGCTGAGTAATCAGTTAAGAATATCATAAACACCGTACAAACGTGGATATATTTTGTAATTAGAATGGAACAGAAGCTTAATGAATTAATATAATCTATCATTCAATCACAGTATTGAAATGTTTATATCAAAATATTTATATATATTTTATTTTATCCGAAGCAACAGTCCATCAAAAGCATAAATAAAGAGTTTATTACTACTATGGTTAAAAAAATCTGTAAATTTTTCGGCCCTAAAATTTTCCCCGAGGCTTGTTTTTTCGGCCACCAAATACTTAACTGCCGTTAAAATTATTGCCCATAAATATGTCGGCCGTAAAAGTTTTCCGAAGGCTTTTTTTTAGCCACCAACTCTTTTGAAATCATCATACTTTTGATCTATTTATATATATTTACATACATTGACTACATGAATTCCTTCTCAATCATATTGTTTAATCAACGTTTGAAAGAGTTCATTTGAAAAAAATGGACCCATCATTATTATTTAAAGGATGATTTCTTCTAAAAAGCTCATTCTTTTGTATATATTTTTTTTGAACAAGGCATATTACTTTGGGAAAATGGAATTATGTAATAGTTTGATTCGTATTATATAAGATAGAAAATTTCTACGTGGTGTTGGAGAGATCTCTTATACAAGCCATATTGTTTTTTTTTTCGGGTATAAATTGTTTATTATGTTATCTAAAAACGAGTAAATAAGATACAACAACAGATAACAATAAAATAAATAAATATATTTTAGACAGTTGTGTTTTAAATAAAAACATATTGAATAATATCAAAAATTATAACCTTATATAAAATGCACAAAATTATTTTGTCCGTAGCAAGCGACGATGACTTTTTAAAATCCTCTTTAAAGCATTCATGTGTTCTGCTGCCATTGATGGCACATAACGAATTAGGTCTCCAGCCCACTCCCACGAAGAAGATCCTGCGTTTGGAACTCTTAGAGAAAGAGCCGAATAACGTGCCGCTGCCCCAATGATGATTGAGCGTAGGTTGTCGACCGCTAAGTAGGAGTTCGCCGCAATTTGTTTTGCAATTAAAGATTTAATATTACTTAAAGCAAAATTTATGGCTTTTTGATAGGGGGGAGCATTTCTTTTTAATTTGAAAGCACCAAAAAGTACAAAAGCACTTAAAGTACCGGGGGGAATCTCTTTACTCTCACACACATTCATTTCAACAAACTTTTTACCAACTTGAGCACGGGCAGTCTACGAAAGTATAAAAAATGTCATTGTATAAACGCCCACAGCTATTACAAGGCCTAAAAACTTTATTAATTGTCCTGAAATTTGGAATTGTGCCGTAAACTTTGATGCATCATTTATGCCCTGAGTGGAGTGGAGAATTCTTTGCTCCCATGAAGGAGGCAGACAAAGGATATTAATAAAACTATGTGATATCGACTTTGCACAATCATATTTATTTTTAGGAGTATTCCATTTTAAAAACCAAGGCTTAGCAGGGAAATAATTATTAGCAGCACGAAAGAGAGGAAAACGGAACCTAGCTACATTTAAAACGGAGCCGACATTCAAATCATGACTAGTAAAAACCTTATGATTGAGAGAATATATCTCCAGAATCCTAAGATCACCAAATCTCTGGAGAAATGGTTTGATTTCTTTATTTTGGTATAAAATATCAATAGTCGTATCAGAATAGAATTTGGGCTCTGACTTCCCAACCAATCTTTGAAGGGAAGATAAAAATGGAGAAAAATCTTCCAACTCGGGGTTAGTTAAAAGTGATCCCATCTGTATCCAATTAAAAATTCTGAGGACGTATAATAAAACCTCCACTCTCTGTTATGATAAACACCCATGTCAGCCACTACTTTGCGATAATATTTTGGTAAAATATTCCTAGGAGGCACAGCCCTCCACCAATGCAGTTTTTAGGACGTTTTAGAGAAGAAATATACGATTTATGAAAGAGAGAGAGTTAAGCCAACGTTCTTCTTCCTCTAATGCTAATTCAGCCAGAGATGAGACAGAAGTAGCCCTATATAAAACAAGAGGATTGTTTTCTTTGGGTGAACTGACTGGTCTAAAGTGCAAATACTCTTTCGTATATACTTTATTTTCTATTGGTTTAAAACTTTATTAATTTAAAAACTCCTACATTACATTAATAGAATCTATATAATTCAGGATCATGATCATCAAAATCATTAGTAAAATTACACACACACACACACACATATATATATATATATATATATGTTTTTATAAGATTCGATAGTTTATAGAAAATTGAATGTTTGTGTCTTTTTATATTTTATTCAGCTGGATGTTTGATATATCAACGATTTCTTTATTTGCTGTTAAAATTCATTCATGTTAATATATGAATGAAATTCGATGTTGTTATAATGACCATCACGTGCACGTTTTACAATGTCAAATCGTTGAACACATTTTTTTTTGACAATTTTTCACTTCAATTGGCTGAAATTGCAGTAATTTACGTTGAACCTTATGTTCTGAGTTCTTCTAACGTCGATGGATTATTGGTCCATTTCTTGAGATAACACGCTCTCCAAACTTATTCTTCAATCAATCGATTGTAACATTTGCTTTTTGTGAAGTGGCACAGGTGTGTTCAAGCCACTTATCGTCCAAATCCATATTTTCAAATTGAGTCCATAATCGGTTATCATGGAGCGGTATCGATTTCTATTCACAGTAACGTAACAATTGTTGTTGTCGACAAAAAAGTACGGTTTAAGGACGGCGCCAGCATGCCATCCAAAACAATTAGTATTTTTTCAGGATGTAATGGTGCCTCAAGAACCACGGTTGGGGGTTTTTCAGCACAATAGCGCATATTTTACTTGTTAACAAAGCCATTCAGGCAAAAATGTGTTTTATTGCTCAATATGATTTTACGGTGAAAATTAAGATCATTTTCTAATTTTCCTCTACCGGGTGAAGGAGCAAAAAGGGCTGCGACGGTTATTTTAGGCTAATTTTTTGTTTTTTGTCCCATGGAAGAGTATTAAACACCCCTAGAAAGTACTAGTTTTGTTCTATTATGTGATTGAACCAGTTGTGCTATATCATCTTTTAAAGAGCTGTAAGCAGCATTCTTCTAAAACAACCAAAATTCAATCATGCGCATTTTAAAATAATGGCTCTTCATCTGAGTTTGGACCTAAAGGAAGGCTTGTCAAAGATAGTCGAGGATGATGAGGTGTCAGAAGCTGCTTAACCTGGTGAAGAGGAGCAATTCTGGTATCATAAGGTTCACTAATCCCTCCTTCCTGATGCAAGCCCTTTGATTACTCCGTGTGGAATGAGCTCTCCAAAGTCGCCAATGAGATACCCCCATAACACCCTGGACTCATTGAAGGCCTCAATAAATCGTGCCTGGGACACCACGATTATTACATACAATACATTATTAACAGCGGCAAGGCATTCAGGTCAAAATTAGAGGGGATTCTAGCAAATGGAGGCAGACCTCTTAAACATAAAGAAGGAGTTGCTGCAGATAAGGGCCTGGTTGAGTGGGATCATCAAGTGAAAATGGCTCAAGCGAATTGAGCAAATGTTTACTACAGTTTTTAAGTTTTGATTTGTAAAAAAAGGTAATAAAATTATTTGTTTCCTGCTCAACCATAATCATTTGGGTCCAGATGTGCGTCGCCTGGGAGTCGCTCAAAATTGGCCTTTGTTCTTATACTTGTATGTGTTTGGGAATTTTATATTAATGGTTTAATCATGTCTGTAGTAGATCTCAACCTCCGAAAAAATCAACTTAATTCATTAATTTTATCCAGAGATATAGTTGAACTAAGTTATTCATAAAATACGGCCCTTTTTGCTCCTTCACCCGGTACCTCATTTTACGAATTCCAGACGTTTGAAATGGTTAAAAGGATTAAGTTCTTGTGCCAACTTGATCTTATACGGGTGTAGGCCAATATCTTTTCGCTAAATTCGACAAAATTATGTCACAGAGCTGCTCAACGATTGAGAACGGTACATAATAACAAATTTGGGTCATATTGAATTAATACGTAAAAAATGTTTTTTACATTTCGTGCATTTTTTGTCTCCTTGGCACAGGAATATTATGTAGTGTGTTTTCGGACTCATATTTTTTTAATCAAACGTTAAATAGTTGATATCAGGTCGATTACATTTACCATAAATTAGCGTTGACGTTATTAAAGTTTTGATTAAAGACTCAACTCTTTTGATATAATTGCAAGCGTTGCTCGAGTGTGTACTGCTCCATGATGAAACTACAGTTATTTCTGAGCATAGCTATCAAAGAAACAATAAGAAATAATGCGTCCATCTCAAAACCTATCAACGTTAAGTGTGAGCGTCCCTATGGAAAAAATGTTTATAACTTTACAATAAAAACATGGCCAACACAGTGTTTTATCTTCAGTAAAAGCGTAAAGTGGTGATGTAAACAAGGCCAAAGGCTGCTCACAAGGTCTATGGAGTAGTTCTTCGACGTCAATTGGATTCTTAGAACTTTTAAACCGTTAGTCACTAATTAGATATTTGTATATGCGATTCTAGCCTTTTTGAGTGGCCCTTTTATCGATAGTTAAGACACAATGAGAGCCTTCGTACGAATTATTATAGTGTATCATGTTTTTGTTGTATTTTATTGATTCGTTCCTTATTTAAAACCTTTTAGTGAAAATGATGTTTTTAGCATAAACTCCCCTCTTTTTATGCATGTTAACATAATAAAATAAACTATATAATAGGTGTAGTAAAAGAAATCTATTATTTTGCATTAAATTGGAGGTTTTATTTAGCATAGTTAAAAATGATCCGATTTAGGTCAAATATGAACCGTTTTGTTAGATAACTTGTTGCCACTTTGAAGGTAATTTCATAATGCCTTTCTCATATAAACCCTCGTCCCTATTGGCAAAAATTGGGACAGTCGATTTTCATAAGCTTCTCTTGAGGCGAATTTTTCACCAGCAAAATCATTCGCCATAGATAGGAACAGGTAGTAATCACTCGGTGCCAGCTCCGAAATATAAGGAGCTTGTGGCGAGTCATTAACGATGTGTGTGGCCTGGCGTTGTCCTGATAGAACACAATTCCTCTCCTATTGACCAAAGCTGGCCGCTTCGGGGCGATTGCTTCCTTCAAACGGTCCAATTGTTGACATTATAGGTCCAATTAAGAGTTTGGTCGTAGGGGAGCAGCTTATAGTAGATGATTCCCTGCAAAATACACAGCAAAAACCTTCCTGACCGTCAATCCTGGTTTGACCACCGTTTTCGCCGGCTCACCGAGATTCGACCAAGACCGTTTTTCGCTTGACGTTGTCGTAAGTGATCAACTTTTCATCACCAGTAACCATCCGCTTCAGAAATTGATCGATTTTGTTGCGATTCCAGTAAATTCGCAGATGGAAATTCGGTCTATGAAGATTTTTTATGTTAACTCTTGTGGCACCCATACATCGAGCTTCTTTTTTATCCAGCCGTATTTAAGTGGTTCAAATGGTTTTTGTACAATGTTAGCTCCTGGGCAATCGAAACAGTGCTTACATGACGATCAGACTCGATGATTCCCATTATTTTATCGATATTTTCGAACAATTGGCCTTTCAGAGCTGGTGCATCTTTGACATCAAAAACCGGAACTGAATCGACGAAACCAAAATTGCGCGTGATTGGCTGTTACAGTATCAGGACCATAAACACTATTCACATTTTCAGCCGCCTGGCTTGCATTTTCGACTTTAATCGAAGAAAAACTGTAAAATATGGCGTATTTTTCTCTTTGCAGATGTCCATCTTTGACGCGTGCTCAAACAATACTGAAATCAAGCCATCATAAAACTGGCTGAAAAGTTTTTTTTAGTACGAAATCTTATCTTTCCAACACCATCTAGTGTAACCCGATTGCACTTATACAACGCGAGATACAGATTAATAAAGCTATCTATTGGCAAAAATATGGATTTTCTTTTTTACTACACCTTTTATAAGTACATAATAAGGAAGAGATTTAGTAATATTGTAGGTCCGCATATGATTACAATTTAATGGTTTGTTTTAATTCCACATAATTTTATATAGTTTTTCTTTATTTAATGTCAACAGTGTACGTGAACATTTCAAAAACTTAAAAATGCATAAACGCGCAATCAAATATTTAAAATATTAGTTTGTTAAATAAAGAAAAAATAATTATGGGTAATAAAGATAAGGGTAAAAATAAGTATTTAATGTCCCGTATCGTTTGCCCCGTCATATCTGGGCCTCCGTCATTCTCCCAAGTGGGAAGGCTTATGATTAATATCTTCTCGATATCATATAAGACTGCAAAGGAGTTTGATCTTGCTGCGTAATATTCCTATGATGCAATAAATTATTCTCCGCCAAGGAGGTATGGGTTTCACTTGCGTTGGTGTTTGGTTTGTTTGTCAGCAGGATAACTCAAAACTGTACGGAACGGATCGGATGAAACTTTGTGGAGTTGTTGCAGAAGCTTAGGAAAGGAACAAGTGATTACATTTTGGCATCTCTGAGTGCAGAATTGTAAGATGCAAAACGAAGTAAATCACTAATAAATATTTCAAGTTAACCTACCTGCCATAGATTGCGCTGCTGTGTATAAAATCGGGTGCCGGGAGCGTCTTTCTCTCGGACTTTCCGTCGAGGGGAACCCTCCCCCGTGTCTCTACTCCGCCCCAGTCGTGGAAAAATCCGCATCGGAAGGCATAAGACCCCGTGACGGCGAGAGTTTGCACGCACTTGAGTGTATATGCCTCGAGTTCCTTTATTTTCCAAGGGATGGAGTATTGGGGATTGGGAGTTGAAGAAAATGAGCCCATTCAGTTCTTGAGAGGGGTGGCTTCGAATGCCTAAGTTTATTCGATTTGTAAAAACCCACTTAAGGAGCTACGTTATGCAATCCACAAATAAGTACAGCCAAAAAGTCCTGGATATATTGTGTAAGACCTAGGAGCCACCTTTAGCTATCTGCAAATAATGGCCTAACGTCTCGATTGTGTATTATGTTGAAAACTGGTGCATCTACCTATGCTCGTATCCTCTTCTGATTTGCTGACAAATGGAGAGGAATTTTATGACACCTTCTTCATATTCCATATAATTTCATCGTATTCCATGTTGTATTTACTTTCATCAATACTGAAAGTTTGTATTTTATGTTAAGCCTATAGATATACTAGCAATATGCTATTACGATTGAATATATCATGGCTTTTACTCTCTATAATTAGTTTAATGCAGACTTGCAGATATGCCGTCATTTTGTATCGTTCGTCATTCGCGAACGACGAACGACACGACAACAAAAAAAATCCTTTGTTCATTGTTCGTTTTGGCGCCAAAAAAAAAACGACAATATATATTTATTTTTCATAGGCAAGATTCCCTTTCTAAAAAAACGTCGTCAATTCTTTTAGGATGATAATCGACAAACGAACGATGAACGACAAAAAATTCAATCTTAACGAACGACGAACGATGTCTTTTGGTGAAAGACAAACGAAACGACAATTTGTAGCAAACGTCAACAAGTCTGGTTTTATTGTATAAAACCCATTATTAACATCGTTTGAATGTATCAAGACCAACAGCTGAAAATAAGTTAAAATATATCCGCTGATGAACTGTTTTGGGCGAGAGCAAAGCTTATACCGAAAACATTTGTATACATAAAAATGAAGAAACATAAAATTATGTGTGCAATACTTTTAATTAAAATATTCCTGTAATCAAGGCCCATTTTGTAATAATGAAAAATAACAATGACTCGTCTGGAGCTCAATTTATATGCTGCTTTTATTAGTTAATCTTAATATTAGACAAGGTAACTCTTATATGTTTATAGTTGGAACAATTTTATTTTCTGACTTCTTGAGAAAATAAGTATAGACAGTTTTTTTTCTACTAAAGATATAATTTTTTTTTGCCAATTGGGTTAGAAAGAAATACAATCCGATTGGATGTAGATAAAAGTTTTAGCGTTAAAACTGAACCATGGAGCCTCGAATAATATAACTGAGGTTGACTTCCTCTTTCGGGAGTCGAACCTGCGTGCACAACATTAGAGTTTAAAACGTCTTAACACACTGAGCTATTCATTTTTTAGGCCAATAAAGTAATATGTTTAGGATAAACTAAAAAGGGTGCGAAAGATAACTTTGTTTTTCCAAAAGGCAAATGATACAATTGATTAATTATCAATTGATATATTTAATATATTCTAATACGAAATTTAAAAAGTTAGTGAAGAGAAATATGAAACCATAATGTCTGAATACACTTATTCCTGGTATTGCCGTTTCCATGTATAAATTTGCTATTTCTTCTCAGATTTTGGCCGTCAAAGCCTTCCAGGCTATTCATACGGTTGGCATGAGTAAGGGATTTAAGATATTCTCCCAGTAATTTTATACAAAGCCATGGAATGCATTCCATCAAAACAGCCATCGACATTGTGGATGTGTGAGTCGTTCTTTCGTTGTATTGAAATCAAATATCCTCAAAGTTTAAATGAGTCAATTTCAGGTATTTAAAAAAAATACCTGAAATAAATACACGTAAAAAGGTTGTTATGTTATGAAAAGAGACTGACGTCACAGAAAATATATTGCAGGATTTCCATATTTCTATTCCTTAACTTATATTTGACCTCCAAAAAACATTAAGCAAATTTTTATCTCTATTTGATATCCTGACGTTATATACGTCAGTCAGCTAAAAAAAACTAATGCCAATTTAATCAAAATCAATATATGAAGTACCAATATTTAATATCTGAATGATCACTATAAACCTGACGTTTCTATTTAAGTGTTGATTTTATAAATCTACAATTCATGTCAAAGAGAAAAATAATGCTAAAAAAAATCCTGGAGAAGTTATTTGTAGATATCTGTCTTCTGACAAGATTGATTGAAAACATTTGCTACTCATACAAGTAAGTCAAAAACAAATATCAATTATGATGAAATATAGGCTCATTAGAATATGCAAAATATCATGGCTCATAGCTTATAGTAATCTATTCAACTACTTATGGGGCTCCTATTGGAAGGGATTTTTGTTTTTGTATTCAATTCGACCTATTGAACCCACTTAGATGACCCTTTAGATTTCCTTAACAAGCGTTAAGAGATCAAAGATATTATTCTACGTGTAAGGGATTGGAATATCATTACCGTAGATATTAATCTGACATAATTACGAAGGATATTGTTAATTAACAATATTGACCTTCCCGTCTCGGGAGGCGAACACTGAGCTAATTCACTCCTTTAATATACAAACTTTTTTATATTCCTGAGGATATGAATTTATATGACTTTGACTGCTCCAGGAATAACAATCATTCCATCTTTCTCTTCAGTAATTCTTCTAGTTCAAAAGCATATTGTACAACCCTAAAGCCTTTCGGACAAATCGTTTTCTCTCAGCTGTACAACTCTCAGGGTTCTATGAAACTCTCCAGAGTTAAATAGAACAAACAAATCTTGGGAGAGTGTAGTCAAGAAGATGGAGGTTTCGTAACTATGTTGAAGTCTTTTCTCGATTTTTAAAATATAGCCTGGTAGAACTCATAATATATTGTAATTTTTTAATATGTAATGTTCCAAACTTGCATTTTTAATTTAACAGGTTTGATCCCAATATGTATTGGAATATAAATATATAATAAAACGATAAAATAGATGGTAACTTAAGACACGTTATATCGATGTCGTAAGTTCGGTCAGTGGAAAGGTCGACTATCTGATTTTCCACATTGATATTATTTGTCGAAAATTGATTACTATCTTTACTGTTGCACTGTATCAGAAAACATAAAAAGTAACATGAAAAAATAATTTATAGCGTACTATGTCGACATTATATTTGTTCTAGGAAGCAAATAGTATTGTTTACTTTCTCCAATCTAATTATATTCCTGTTCTAATCAATATTTTAAAAATAATTCATTCATATGTCTTTATTCTACTTTTATTAGTTTGATAACTTCAATTCGGTATTTTTATTAAATATTTTCCCCAAAAAAATAAGTTATATTTGAATGATAATCTTAATTTAATACTATTGCTTAAAACTTAAGAATCTCTGAACGCAAGATGATCTTTTCAGTTACGATATTGAAATGCATGCTGATAAGTAAGTCATACGGTTTAGTGCCCTGCTTATAAGGAGGAATTTAAGAGGTGCAAGAGGTATGCAGCCTTGGTGACCTTTAAATGGTAGGATTTGCTAAAATATATGTCTGCGTATTAATGTAATTTATACGCTTGACATGCATGGATAACTGTGGGCTTTTCAACTCGAGCTACAATTTTGGGCGTGACAATTCCATATTATAAATGAATTTATAATGATATGCAAAGATTCTGCATTCATATATAGGACTCACCGGCCATTTTAATAACTGGATACTCAACTTCAAAGAAACGTTGAACACACTTGAATACGTCATAAATGTAGTTAAAATGGCTGCCATGTAAGGTGTATAAGGTAAACAATGAGCTACATTGTAATATAATACTAGGGGAATAAAGAAAGTGTTGTTCTGGGATACCGTAGAGAAGAATATAAATAGTATCGGTATATTTATATCCCAGAGTAGTCACCAATTAGATTGCACGGATTGAATTGATGCTAAATAAAATCAAGTGTGAGAAGGTCATCACCTGGAGGCTACTTTATTTAATCTGTACAGGAAAAGAGGAAATATATACAGGGAAGAGGAAAGAGTGAGGCACACTTGTAAGAGTGACGTCAGGGACACAATAAACACTAGTGATGTAACTCCATGTTGATACTTTAGAAAAAAAAACATTAATGTTATTTATTTGCCGTTGCGTCATTAGTTTAAATAGATATAAAATGATATAAAGACTTATTCCCTTTAATAGTAGAGAAACATCGTTCAGCTGTCACCTGTGACCAATATAAACAAAGTAATTTGTTCAACGTCATCATCGTAAGTTGATCATAGAGATATAAAGATTTGTTTATATTGGGCAATATGACGTATTGCTCTGAAGAATCCAATAAGCTTTAGATGTTTTTATATCTCTATGGCAAGAGCGCAAGCATAGGACCATTTATTTTTATGAGTATTAGAACGTTGATCAGGAGGACGATCTGTGTGATGATAGTTTCTTTCTATATTGAACAAGAGAAAACGGAGGGTGACATGAAAGTTCAATGAGAAGATAAGGAAAGAGGAACGCTTAGTTGGTCAGCGTTTGCCTCTTAGAGAAGACGAGAGAAGTGGAGAAAAATACGCGAGAAGTGAAAATACCTCTCAGAGTATAAAGTCCTTTAGTCCTTATTATATTCCCAGAGTTTCAAAAAATTGACCTGTACTTTGCGAGTTTTCCAAAATGGGTGTGTCAATGATAGCGAGGGGGTTTAGGAAGTCCCTCCAAATCCAACGATGTGATGGAATCCTTAAGGTTAAAGCTTTGTCCGGAGTGAAAACACATACGTCTTCCCGTTCATATGGAATGAACACGAGCGAATACATGCTTATATGTAAATACAGGATGCTTGCCTTTTTGTTTCGAAGAGATTATAATGTTCGTGCGAATATGAATGACCATTATAACATTTCCATTAGACCATCAAACTTGTTTTTTTTTTGTGGAGACTGTCCGATAGTGAACATACTCTCACAGGAATTGAACATGTGATATATATATATATATATATATAAAATTTATTTTGGTTTCACTAGCCAATACTAAGATAGTTGGAGTATAAATACCCCTGTTTGATACTTTTGAATTATATAAATATATTATTATCATTAAAAGTATATCAACTATAAAATATTTGTAAAATAAACCCACTATCATTAATTTATACTAATGAACATACTTTAATCTTTAAACTTTAATCCACCTTTCATGCAAAAAAAATGCCCATTCTAAGGCTGATAGAATGATTGTGCTTTAAAAGGGCTAAATCGTGAGGACCAACTTTTGAAAATAAAAATTTGAATCAGCTATTTTGGCAAAAGGTTTTAACCACCCAAAAAATTAAACTACTTTTCTTATCCGTATATTGATTATGTATATCCAATATAAGATTAGGGCGTGCGATAGCCATTTGCGTTAAGGTGGATTTACTCTCGATGTTAGGGGACGCAGGTTCGAATCCGAGAGGGGATTGTCACTTTGGTCTACCTCATTGATAAGATTATAGTTCGATAGACTATTTTAATGCTATATTGCTTATTTATATCCAGTCAGATGCAACTATAACGAATCATATAGGCAAAAAGAAAAGAAATAAAAATAAGAGAAAAGAAAATGTATTAGTAACAGCAATAAATAATTGTTGTTTAAAATAGGTCCGATAGCTTCCAATTCCAATGAAAATTTATAAGTTCCTAAAAGTGTATAAAATGCTGTCAAATGGGAATACACATATAAAATAAATGAAAAGGTACTTATAGCACTTCTTATTGGAGCTATTTTGAGGTCTAATAGGAATATATATATATATATATATAATATATATAGTTAAAGTCGTTTAACTCTCAACACGAACTCCTCATTTCAATTTAGAATACGACCCTAATGAGTTCTTCTCATACACTACAGTCAAGCATATTTCGAATATGAACAACGTATTAGGCCCCCACACCACAAGCAGCTCTGCTTCTTCTTCTGAAATCCCTCTAACCTTCCAACCTTATCTACAGATATTAAAATACATGAGTTAGAAGAAGTGTATATTGTACACCATTATAGGCATCTTCTTATCTTCTTGGGATTTGTATGCAAGAGCAAGAAGCTCCCTCATGAAATATCAAGGACAAAGGTCTCGTTAGAGCTCATGTACAAGGAGCTTCTTCGCTTATTGTTATTTGACATATATACCTACGACTTGGATGCAATGGCAACGTAAACAATAGAGTCAAACCGTTCTAAATGCAGATTGCACTTCTTCTGTTTCAAATGGATTTGTTACTCATTTATTTCCTTATTTTAAAAGTTTTTTTTTACTTGTTGGTATTTATTTTTTTACTATTGATATTACGAGAATCTATGAGCACATCTTTGCAGGGTTACTACGAAAAAGTTATTGTAAATGAACAATAACAAAACATAATAATATAATGGGAAATGCAAGTTTTTTGTTTGTTATTTTGAAGATAAGATGTCAGAGAACTACGAATTGAGATTGTACCCTTGATCTGAGGCGGAATCGGATATACGATCTTAGCCCCTCTCTTGGAACAAACCATTTCCATTTTGTTCATTCATTCTATCTCCGAAAGATAAACTAACATATGATATCGACTTTGTTTTACCGCCATGTTTGATATATTAGATATTAACCTGTGTAAGAATAGGACAACATAGTAATTATTATAAGTCAATGTTGATTCCATAGGCTTCTTAGAATGCATCATATTTATCTCATATCTGTTAACGTAAACAAATAAAGTAACGGCTAAGGCCGGAGGAAAGGCTGGGTAAATTTGAAGATATTAAGTCATGTTGCATGACGTTGATAAATGGCTCTTCACATTTAAAATTAACCTTTTTTAACCTGATATTTCGTCATCTATTTATTTGCATCCATCTACTATCTATATATTATTTCACCAATCTCTGTCCGTCTGTATGTCCGCACGCTATCTCCTCCCACATTTATGATCAGATTTGAACTTTGAAGGAACCTATGGAATCCTTGGTTCAAGACAGACCTAATAAAACTATTTGCAAAGTGATGGGACAGAAATGAAGAAGAAAAAAATCAGACCTTGTCTGATTTGAACTACCTACTCTTCAAGGTAAAGAGAGGAAAAAAGAAAAAGAAAAGGAGGAGAAGTTAGACAATAGAAAAAGAAAAAAGCATCTCATGTAACTTAAAACATATTCGTTGTACGAAGTCAAACTTTTTATGAGGAATGTTTGTACAAAACAGAAAATTATTTTCTCTCTCCTCTCTTATATTCTTTAAGGTCTGTTTCACTCACAACTAGCTCCAAAACCTACCAATACCCGAAGGGCGAACATTTGGGCACCGTAGGCGACCAAATATGCGAGTGTTATCTAATCTAGTAAGGTTTCTCCTTTTAATGAAAAACCCCCAACAATATTAAACTTTAGGAAACGTCACTTTTATTCTTTATAAAGGCTTAATCCCACTACTTGCATGATTGTGCTCAGAAGAGAATACCTTTTGTGAATATAATGAGTTTATAATTGTCATAAAACTGAAAATATGTGAATAAAGGAAAAACTATTCCTGAAAGCTAACCTTAACCATTGATATCATAGTGTTATTCGAAGCTATATATAAATCATATGCGAGAGTTAAGCGAAACATATAAATGGAGGGATTTAAAACCCTAGCATGAAAATGCAATATTTGATTGCAAAATTAATGGTTTGTAGACGAAACACCAAAATAACAAAATATCAATAAATAAAATAAATGCCCAAATAGCCTCCGGTCAGAGGGCAAAAAAATATTCCTCATTGTTTTTTAAGCCTTGTAACACCAGGAACTCATTAGTTTAATGTCTTTTAAGAAAAGAATGATTTTTTGCCTATATGGTTCGATAGAATTGCATCTGACAGGATATAAATAAGCATTATAGTATTAAATTAGTATATCGAACCTAGGATCTAATCAATGAGGTAGACCAAGAATGACCATCCCCTCTCGGGATTCGAACCTGCGCCCCCAACATTGAGAGTTGAACACGCCTTAACGCACACGGCTATCGCACTCCCTTGTGAAATTTGAACTGGTCTGATGCACAACACACCCCCAGGATAAAATTACATACATCGACTTTTCTTGTTGTTATTACAAGTTGAAAAATTCATAGCGTGGTAAGAGTTGTTTCGAACAATTAACCATCAAACACGTTTTTGTAAATGACTTGTATATGATGTAATTTGCTAAAAAATAATGTTAATTTGCCAAATTCCGTATATTTTACGTCACATGAGTTATAGAACATGTGTTTAATCAATTGTTTAAAAATCTACGTTTGAATAAGTTATAAACTTGACAAATATATACCTTATACTTCTACAACATATATTTTGTTATATTTAACTAAAGTATCATGATCTTTGGAATTGAAAACTGAAAATCATTTCGTTCAGAATAAGAATTTAATAAACTCTACAAGACTATATTATTAGGGATACTTCTTCCTCATTAAATCTTAATGAGCATATCAAGTTACCCTAGAAATGCTTATCTTGGCTATCCTACTCAGACAACAACAAAAAAAAATATATATATTCAGTGTTCTAATTAAAAGAGTACATTATTTACGTATTTGTATTACCGTGAGTAGGGGTATGTCCTTACCACACCTTTTGTATGCCTTAAAAAAAGAGAAGGCAATATTCTAAATGAGGACACCCAAGGATTCTCTTAATGGCTTTTATCCATGTAGGATCAATGCCAAACACGAGATATGATATATATTGTTTATAAATATATATATACATATAGGTATATATATTACATGTTATATATATATATATTATATATATAAAGGCCAAACTTGTTTCTTCCATATTTAAGAAAAAATATTTAGAACAAAAAAACAATCCCTCATCATGGACTAGAGTCCTCGAGCTTTCCAAGCGGGTCACGGTGCCCAGGACATCATCAAGCCCTCTACTACCCAAGTAGGAGATACATCTTTCAACAGGATTCAGCTCCTGTTCACAAGGCAAGAGGTTCAGGCATGACTTTTGGGAGCTGTGCTACACTTCTGGAAGAGCCCGGAGTAGCCCCCTAACAGCCCTGATCTGAACCTCTGTGACTATTACT
>CP045900.1:1680023-1698163 GCA_013387185.1 Caligus rogercresseyi | reverse complement strand
GTATAACATTATCACATTAAATTAACAAGATTTAGTACAGTTGTATTAGACTTGGTTTCACGGGGGCTTATATGTACATTGGTATAAAAATGTGAGTAAGGGAGGGGGAGGTGATAAAAACACATCAATAGTGAACACTAAAAATCGTAATTTGGAATCACAAGCTCCTTTTGTATGTCATAAAATAAAATATTAAAACTCTTTTATCTAAATTTCAAATGCGGAAAATTTAAAATACGATAAAAAACAGAAACGATAGCATTAATCATAAAATGTTATTCCAGACATTTAAAACTCTCCTAACGCAGGTAACGATGCCTGGAGGGATGTGGCAACCTTGCGATCTGCAAGCGTAGATCACTCTCTGCACTTTTGCAATGCAGGCCTCTACTTTGAATTTTGACGGATATTTTGAAGACGTCGCGATGAGCCAATCCTTTTTGGACGGATAAACCCCCAGTTCTGACATAGCTCTTCATTTACTTGGCTCACTAAAGGGTGGACGAAGGAGCAGTTATAGAACAAATGTTCTGACGTTTCTACTTCAAGTTGGCAAAAGGAGCACTTAGTCGAGTCCGAGGACTTGTTTGTGAATATGGAGGATGTGGCGACTCTGTATCTAAGCCATTTTTCACCTGTGTTGTTAGGGGATTGGCCATAATGACCATCGGATCCAAATCTCTGTTTTCAACACCGACCCTCTTACATCGTCTTGACACAAGTGTTCCAGCCGAACTGGTTCTCTTCTGAGAAATGAATCCCTCCCGTACTCCTCTCGAGGAAGTGCCTCCGATAGCATGATAGAAAGGTGAAGGGGGCCTATCGCTTTCCTTGTAGATTATCCGTCAGTATTCTGATTCGGTGATGGGTGAGAAAATTCATTTCATATACTTCTTCGCTGTGTTGCCAGAATTCTGCTACTGAAGTTATCAGTTTTGATGCACTAGAAGCCTGACCAGAACCAAACCGTGGGTTGTGGTTCAGAGGTTCGTTAGGACCCAGGAGAGGCAGTACAGAGGCTAAGATTGACATCCACGACTCCGACATTTTCCCCCAGTATGTGTCAGTTTTTTTAACGACTCCAATCAGTTCGTCCGGTCCAGAGTGAAGTTTTTCGCAGAGTTCCACGCCAATTTTTTTGGAAAACCTCTCTTTCAAACGGTGAGCCCAAAGATCACAGCTAAAGGGTAATTTCTTTAGCCAGGACAGATTCAATGATTTCCACATTGCTTCTAGGTCTACCGAGCCAGACCCCATGTTTTGGAAGGTTCTTTGGTGTGACACGTATCTCCTTTTCTTTCCCACACAAAGCTGCTCTTTGAACTATCAGCTCTTGAGCAAATGTCTCTGTTAAAGGTGTATACCTCAGAAGATGTATTACTTTAGGTAATATTACTTTGTCCCATAAGCGGAGTTTTTCTAGGCGGCATAGCTTCCATTCCACAAACATTTTGCTCCCTTTTTCAAAGACATCCTCTATACGCTTATAGTTTAGATTCATAGCACTAGCCTGCCCTGATGTTGAAATTGCTACTCCTAGAAGGACAGTAGAGTCACACATATTGTAACAAGGAAAACTTTTTCTAGATCTTGATTCACAGAGCTTAGTATTTCAGATTTCTCGACGTTGATCGTGAGGCCAGATTTCGCTTTAAATTTGCAGAGTATCCGCTGGATACTTTTAATACTTTGTACTATCTCTTCCGCAGAGCCTGTCATAAAGACTGAAACGTCGTCCGCATATAGTAAAATCTTTAGGACTTGTCGTGCAGTTTCAGGCCCTTTACCTCAGTACTTGAGTTTATATATTGTAAAGATAATTTATGGCAATTAGAAAGAGGGAGGGGGCTAAGGGATCACCCTGCTTGCATCCCCTCTCTATAGGGAATTTTTGGTCGGACCCGTTTAAGTTTATCGAAGCAAAGGAGCGCTTTAGAATGCATGTAATTAGGTGCACGAAGTGGTTAGGAAACCCTGTCCTCAAAAGTTGCTTTATAATAAAGGAATGGTCTATGGAGTCAAAAGCCTTTTGGAAGTCAATTAGCAGGGTTGCGTAATTTTTGCCAAGCTCCTTAGCTGCCTCCATGGCATCTTGTAGAGTCCTTGGTATTTCCTCTGCGAGCCTTCCTCTCATAAATCCCTTTTGAGCCCGTGAAATTACATATGGCAGAGCTGTTTTTAGTCTTTTATTAAGAATTCCCGTCAAAATTTTGTACGGGGTGTCAAGTAGAGTGATAGGTCTATAGTTGGCAATAAGTTGTTTGTCTTTTCCTTTTTTGGGAATTAAAACAATAATTCCCTTGTTCATAAAGTCCGAAACCTCACCTCTTACACTTATTTCTTGAAAAACTCCCTCAAGGAGCTTAGCTAGAGGATACATGAACTTCTGATAAAATTCAAAGGAATACCCGAAGGGCCTGGAGCTTTGTTTTTCTTGTTGAAGCTTTGGAGGAATTGTAATATTTCACCTTCTTTAATAGGAGCATCAAGGCGTGCGCATATCTCCCTCGGGATTTTCTTCTTCTTCTTGATTTTAAAGTCCTTTATATTCAGAGAGCATGTTTGGCATTTGGTTATATTGTTACAGGTGCTACAGTTGTTTTTAAAGATTTTGGAGAAGAATCCATAGACCTCTCTCGCAGTTTCATCTTGATCTGAAGTAACCTCGCCCGAGGACTTTCTGAGTGAAGAAATCAGTTTTTCGATTGACGTGCTCCCTCCAGGCGCTTTAGGGGAAGTTTCCCTGACAAATTGGACAGTATAAGGTCGGAGTTACATCGGATGAGAGCCCCTCTCGCTTCATATTCAATCAGGTCGTCTAGTTCATCTCTAATGCTTACATCATCGCTCTGTTGTTCCTGCATTTTTTCTAGCCTTTCACGTACCGTCCGTCTTTTTCCCGCCGCTTCAATGCCCTTTTTCTTCAGGAGTTCCCGGAGAGTTCTTCAACCTTTGACAAGGAATCAGTTGCAGAGCACATTTTTTGTTCCCAATTGTTGATGCTGTCCTTGATAATGCCTAAGATTTCCATGGAGGTTTCTTCGGCATCTAATAAGGAGACATTGATCTTCCAGAGAGGTCTAAAAGATCTCCTAGGGAGAGCGAAGGAGGCAAAGACGGGACAGTGGTCTGATAAATGACATGGTAAGGTCCTAAACTCCTTCATGAGCGCTGCAATTGAAGGTGAGGCAAAAATGTAATCGAGTCGACTGCTTATCTTTTCTTTGAATTTTGAAAATCTAGAGAACGTCATTTCGGGGAAGCTTTGTTGAAGTAAAGTCCCAGGTCCTTAAGTCGAAAGGCGTTGATCATTCTTTCAAGATCTGCAGCGTTTTTCTTGTTGTGGGAACCTCCATACCCAATGGCGTCTCTCTTCGGATCCCGCGTTATGTTGAAGTCACCCATGAGGATAACATCTCTATCAGGAGAGGTATATTGTTTATTATGTGGCTAAAATAATCGTCAATATCTTTATTAGGTCCATAGAAGACTAGCAGATCGACCCGCAAAGAGACAAAATCTATTTCGATGACGAGGAAATTTCCTTCTGGATCAGAGGCCTTCAAGACAGGATTTTGTGATTTTCGGACGAAGCAAATGATGCCCTAGCAGGGTGTGATACTGCTCTAGAAGCTACGGAAACAAATGTCTCGTGGGAATTCGGGAAGAGATGTGCGACTTTTTCAAACTCAGTAACTCTTGTATCTACAAGGGAAACTACGTCCGTGTCGTTTATGGCCTTGATATATTTCAGGGTACTTGAAGCCCTCTGTAAATTGGAAATTGAGTTTACATTAAAAGATAGTAGAGATGACATGGCTTATTGATGTGTGTATATTTAAATAAAGAACTGGAATAGCGGAAAGGACTACTTGGAGGAGCTGTTTCGTCTTTTATTTTGTTGTGCCGCCATCAAACCCCCTGTTACCGTTCTAGTACGTTCAACATTGGGAAGGGGCCACCAATATCAAGGGGGGAGAGGGAACCAAAGTTAGTTCTTGGTCTCAACATACTCTTCAATGTGCTCTCCAATTAAGATTTGCCTGTGGAACAAGTGAATATCAAATGTTGATCCACAAAGGATATCCGTTTCCCAGCAATCGTTCGTTACAACGAAGCTAAAAGCGTACTAATTTCCTGCCTTGAATTCTTCACAGCGTGTTGAACCCTTTCCATTAGAAGACTCCAACCATGGACACAAGTGAAAAACATTGTAGCCTAGTCATGGACGAAATATTTTATTAAACAAGCCTTAGAATACGACGTTGGTGATCAAGTTGTGCGAAGCTACGACACTCTTCAGCCCTCTTGTGGAGAATTAACTTCACATGAATTCGCTTTCCCACTTGTTGGCATTAAAAAAATCGTTGGAAACAAGTCATCCCTTACCACTTGACAGAGTTAATTTTTAGGTTAAAGGATGTTCTTAAAATACTTAAGGAAATCATACCGTATGTCACCAATCTGGATTGACAATCATAAACATTACGTCGGATATGGGACCAAGCAACCAACGTGTATAGACAGAATTAGGAATTTTAGTCGAAAGAAGTGAAAGTTTCTATAAAATTAAAAGTCCTTTTTCTTCGTAAAAAAATATTTTCATATTTGCAGATGTAATACATCTCAAAAAAATATCTGCAATCACTTAACTTACGGTTAAGTATCACTTTTCCATATGAAACGATTCACTATCTTGTCGGCAATTTCATTATAACCGTTTAACGTGATCGAGAGCTCAAAATTCAGCCTCGTCTCTGATAAAAAATATTTATTCCGGAAATTTAAAAAATGAAGGTTTATTTGATTTTGGACCTTCTTAGTCATGCTAAGATCAGTGTTCTTCGTTTTTTAGTCAAAAAATACAAATGTCCCGAAATTTACATAACATAACAGCATGGTTTAGCGAACAAGTCTGCCATTGCTATGACTTAATGACCTCAAGATCCCTTGGAACAGCTTTAAGCAAGGCCAACACTGAAAAGTACAATAAAGCTGTAGCTTTTCTGCTAGATTTCTGTAAAATCATTCGAACCTCGAACATTAGCACTAAAAATGAGCAGATTGGAAACCGGCATAAAAAGGAATAATTTTCAAAACAAGAAACAAGTTATGAAGACGACCACTCAATTATATAAGTATCTTTAGAAGAATCGAAATTACTATAAGAACTTTAAAATGAAGTTCCTTAATGAAATTAAAGTTAATTTGTTTGAACCATTGGGGATAGCCGAAATCAATTCATTAAATGATTTAGTTGGTTACTGCTAACGAAAAACAATACAGTCTCATGATCATTGTGAAAATTGTAAGCCTTTTTTATGATAATGAAAAATCATATAGGACTTTAATACTATATTTTATTTGGAAATTATTCTTCTTCTAGTGGATGGATATTTTGCTCAAATAAGTTTGTAAAAGGAGTTTACCAAGGTTGAAGGCATATTTAAATCATATGTAATGGAATTAGTAAAAATGAAACAAACATGATCTTCAATAACAGAAATGGCAGTTCAAGTAATTAGTATATCATTGAAGAATATACCACAATGTCATGATTTATTACAATTATTATATCAAGGTATATAAAAATTCGTTTTAAGAGAACAGACGACTATAGTAAAAAATACGCCCAATAAAACTCCAATTATTTGGAAGTCAAAGTATGTGCATGAAAAAGTTATGTAAATAATTATCGAAATAATTATATTATATATTTTTTTTAACTACGTGTTGTAAAATATATTTCAATTATAAAAAAATGTATTATGTTGTCATTAGTAATTATCATTACACTTATCTGGGATACATTAATTAGGTTCAATTACAAAGCCAGTTCATCCACCAAACCTTTCAATATTATGGGATTTTTCAGACAATTGTCTCGTATGGACATAATTTTTTATCCAGATCAGTTATGATAGAAAAATAATTGTCGTTCTCTCTTGTAAATAATGTAAAAAATAAAAAGTTTTATCCATAAGACAGACTACTTAATTACTGAAATAATGCCCCAATGAATGAAAAGTTTTATAGATACATGTTTTTACATCGGTTCCAATTTATTAATTCCAATAATATCATTATATAATTCCATGTTTAGTTTTGAGCATGACATGCTCTTTCACCAGGTGGTGCTCCAGTCTATCGTCGTAATTCTTCTTAAAGGGGTCTGTATAAAACAAGTCAGGTCTGCTTCTTTTTTCTATACACACATCCGGGAGAGTACTTGCAGCTGCCAAAGAGGTTAAATGTCCCAACGCCCTCCCACCAACTGTATTGGTAATTGTGCTATATCTATTTAAAGTTGCCCCCTATTTTCCTGGTTTATCCCAATAGCCGTGCAGCTAACTACAGTTACTTTTCGAGATATCACGATAGTCGGGATCCGAAAGTCCAAACCGGGATAAATATGAAGTTACGACGATACATTTTGCTCGCTCTCTGTTCCCACCATCTGGATTCAGCAGATAATATGTATGGTATTTACATATTTAAAAAAATCGGGGTCCATGAATTGACCTCGAGTTTATGAAAATCATGAAAGTCGAGCCGTGAATATCACTTAATAGCATGAACTATGGGATTGTTAGTTTCTCACCTAAACAATGCCAAGATAAAAAAATATATGTAAGTTTATGGTATTTAGGTGTGTACTCTGTTCTATCGATCTTGATGCAGTTAATCTACTTTAGGATCTTCATCTAAAACAAACTTAATTGTCTACAAAAGAAGCAGCAGGTCTTGCAGATTTGGTTTTAGCAAACGCGAAGCCACAAGAACAAAGTGCAAAAAGTAATTTTAGAGTAGAGGGCAAATTAGATATTAACCAATATATAAAAAATAAAAAGATAAATGAATCTAGACCTAAATTCTTGCAATGGACTCCACTCATAACAGTCAAACATGAGATGTATATTCATCACACCTGGTTTTGTGAGATATAGGGACTCTAGGATGGAAGATAACGATTTCTTAAAAAGTTTTTATATACCAAAGCTATTTATATAACCATATCGAATTAATTTTATCGATGTACCGTTTTTTTAAACAAATAGATTGGTAAGAGCAAATTCAAAAAAAAGAAAAACTATACTTTTTATCACACAATTAAAAAAGAAAGCGCATTGGTAGAGTAATTTAAAAAATCAAGAAAAATAAATTTTCTTATAACGGATGTATTTTAAGCAATATTGGTAAAAATGAAATAGGGATAACTTCTACTACCGTATTTGTAAATTACAACTAAAGGGCTAAAGGCTTTCACAAAATAAAAGATCGGTTTAAGAATTAAAGTATGAAAATAGATTATAAATCATTTTTGCAAAAAGAATCTTCATTTATTAGGTATTATAAATAAATGTATTTTTTCTGGGGCCACATGCTTTTTGAGCATTGAGGCTGTAATCATAATATTCAGACTCTTAATTCAACATGAATTTTTAAAACCTTAGGGAGCAAAGTAGTGTAGGCATGGTATTCTTGGTGAAGCCACGCTTTTTTGTAAGCAAGAGCGTTCAACCAAGCAAGGAAAAAGGTGGGTAAGGGCGACGGCATTTTCGAAGCATACAAACCCCTCCTTGACTCAGAAGAAAAATAATTATATGTATAAAAGCTCTTGAGCTCACAACCAAAGGCATCATTCGCTTTTGTTGCAGTCTCAAGCTCAAATCAAAGCAAAGTAGTCAATATGAAGTGCATTGTAAGTTAGGATTAAACAGAGGTCTTTAACATGATTACCTACTGACATTTTCTCTTTTTTCAGGCTCTCGCCCTTGCCCTCTTCACAACTTTCGTTGCTGCCGAGCCCAGCTACGGGTACCATGGCTACGGCTATGGTGGCTATGCTCCCTACGGATACGGCTATGCCCACCACTACGGAAAGCGATCCCGCTGAGGCTGAGCCTTCCTACGGATATGCTCCCTATGGTGGTTATGGATACGGACATGGATACGGCTACGGACACCACTACGGCAAGCGATCCGCTGAGGCCGAGGCTGAGCCTTCTTACGGTCTTGCCCATGGATACGGTTATGCCGGATATGCTCCCTACTCTTACGGATACGCCCACCACTACGGCAAGCGATCAGCTGAGGCTGAGCCTTCCTACGGATATGCCCTTACGCCCACGGCTATCGGTCACGGATACGCCCACAGCTACGTCCATGATCACCACTACGGCAAGCGATCTGCTGAGGCGAGCCTCCTACGGATATGCTCCCCTACGCCACGGTTACGGTTACGGTATGCTAGGTATGCTTAGTCCCTACGGATACTACCACTAAGCAAACCAACTTCTCCCGCTTAAAACCTCGTCCTTAGCAAACTAGCAGCCTCCATCATTGCTTAGATCACATTTATATTTGAGAGTCGAGATCTGTGTCATTTTTAAAAATGATCGCATTTTTACTTTATTTAAAAAGATATAAAAACACTAAAAAAAAATATATTGGACCATATTAAGGTGCTAGTAGTTGGAGATATAACAATACATAAATTGAGCCAGTCTTTGATACAATTTTAAAGATCCATTTAAGCATATGGATTCGAACAATATCTAAGGTTGTGTCTAATAGCATAATTAAAGAAGAAACTTAAATTTATCAAACAGAATTATTTTACGGCCTATTATCCTTGAGTTTCACAAATCACAGTTATGGTTTACAGGGGTTCCTTTAATTCAGGGGCTTAGTAAGTGTAAAAAGAATAGATGCAACTCTCTCGTTGGAAATTTTCTAAACACTAAATGAACAAAAAAAATTTATTTTTTTTTTTTCCTAAAAACACAAGATAAAACATAGTTGAGTTATCCCCTCATATTCAAAGTGTCTTTATTACTAAAGTGACCGGTATATAATGTATGGTGTTTTTAGAAACAATTTAAAAGCCTAGATTATAAGAAGATGGAATCTCATCGACTAATTATTAATCCAATATATAGTATATATATATATAGAGAATAATATATATATTTGTTATTAAAGAATAACGAGTTGCATCTATCCCATGAAATCCTGAGAAATGATCGAAATGTCGATAAGACGTTTTCTATATTAGGACTCTAATCCCAATCTACATTTTTGTTCATTTTTATGCTCGACATATCTTCATTTGTTTTGAAGGACCAATAACATTTTAAAATGTTGAATTTACTGTTAATTCAGTTTACATTGTACGTCAATGAAAATAGCAACCATATTTTGTATCCTAAAACCACTCCAAATCCTTATGTTGGTTTCAACTGTTTATCAAGATATATTTGAGCAGCAAAAATATATAATGTGCTGAACAACAGCTCTTTAAGTAGCTCCTTTATAAACTTATGGTATCACTTTTACACCTAACTATTTAACACAGCGTAAAAAGACACGCCAATGCCTTTTCTTTTGATAAAATTACAGTGTCAAAAAATGAATTGATGCCTGCAATATAAAAAATATTTATATTATCATTTATTTCATTGGTTACTCTTATGATGGCATCATTGACACAACATATCATCGAAGATTGGAAAACTGATTCAGCAATCTGCTGTTAATGTTAAAAAATAAGATTTAAATTGAACTTAAGATGCTCTAAAAGTTATATGTGTCGGCCTCATGTAGGTAACAAAAAAAAATATATCCTGTTAAAAGTTGATATATTTTATATGAAGATCCTTGTTTTTTTAGTTCGTTTGAAATTATTATAACGTTTGAATAGTTCATAAAGTCGCTTTAAAAATCTGAAAGAAAACAACACGCATCACCAATTTCAAAAGACCACTATTTTCATAATGGATTTTTTCTTGATATTATTAATGGTTCAATTAAAATCTACTGGCCAGGGGCTGTGTCGTTTTACAGTGTTCTACGTATTTAATTGAATGAATGAATAAAGGTATCAAAACATTGAATTCTAGTCAAAATACCCACTTTTGCTATTAATATATTTGTTAAATATAAAATGTGATAAAGCTTTGATTTTATTTATGTTCAATTATAAATTTTTCTGGCCTATGGTTATGTCGTTTTATCAATTTACACGTATTTCAACCGAAAATCTTCGTACAAACTCCGAGTCTTCAACCAAAAAAATTGTCTCAATCAAGAATGAGGTAATGAATAGGGGGTTTACTTGTTTTTTACACTCCTCTTGTCTTTAAATCAGCATAAAAAGGCATTCTGTATATGTCTTATAGATATTCTGTATATTTATCGTATTCAATGCACAGACTTCTCCTGGCACGGAAACAAAAACTAGTTTTTGTTCATTCATTGGGCTAAAAATCAAAATGGTTGAAAAATTTCTTCGAGGCAATTTCCAGAAACAGAAAAAGATTTTTCATGGTAACGTAAGCCATTTAACTTCCTACACAAAAGGCCTATCAACAGAAACCGCCCTATCACAAGCCGCAGACATAATAGAGAAAGCCATATTCCAAAAAGAATGTACTCTCGCGGTCAGTCTTGACTGCACAGGTGCTTTGATAACGTAAGATTTCTCTCTGCGGACTATGCAATGAAAAGACTGAGAATTCCAGAGAGTATCAGATTATGGTATAAAAATCTTCTTAGAACAGTTGAAGCCGAGTTGAGAGTCGAAAAGGTCATCATCAATCCAACGTGTGGCAGCCCACAGGGAGGAGTGTTATCCCCATTAGTCTGGAACACTATAATGGACACCCTACTGGCGAAGTTTAAAAAAGGTGCAGTCAAAGTTGTTGTTATGCTGACGACATCTTATTACTAGTAAGTGGAAAAAATCCCACCACACTTGCTAATGCAATGCAAGTGGCAATCAACACAGTTGTTGAGTGGGGAAGAAGAAATAGCCTTACCTTTAATCCAATCAAATCAAACGCCACAGTATTCTCTAAAGCATACAAACTCCGGTCTAAATACTTCCCATGCTTAAAAATAGATGGTAAAGTAATTGAATATTCACCACGAATGAAATATCTAGGCTTAACCTTTGATCAAGGACTAACCTGGACAGAACATCTCAAACAAAAGGCAGCAAAGTGTGCTCGTATATGGAATATGTCTAAGGCAATCATAGGCCAAAAATGGGGCTTAACTCCGGTTAAAGTTTTTGGCTTTATGAAGCATGGTCAGACCAGTCATCACATATGGGTGCCTTACTGGGGACATTCTATTACTGCAAAGAAAAACGGGATTAAGATCCTAAATTCAGTTCAAAGAAAATCACTTCTGTCAATGACCCATACACTTTGCTCAACAACGACTGCAGGGAAGGAAGCAGTACTGGGTATAACTCCTCTAGATATATATGTCCAAGCGCAAGCAACACAATCAAGATGGAGAACAAGACATTTCCTGCGGAACACCTGGGATGGTATTGGCATCCTTCCAACACGTCGTGGACATAGGTTCTCTAGCGACAAAAATTGGAGGAAGCCATCACAAACCATGAAAGTGACTTCATTAAGGGACAACTCATTTGGGTGGACAACCTTGAAATCCCCAATCCCGATACAATTATCTACACGGATGGTTCAAAAGATGATAAAAGTAATACTGGGTCTGGATGGGCAATTACTAGGGGTGACATATCAATACACCACTCAATGGTATCGTTGAACACAGAGGCATCAGTATTTCAAGCAGAAGTTGTGGCAATTACAAGATCTGTAGAAGATCTCCTTAATCAAGAAAAATTCTCCAAAAATATTATAATTAGATCAGACTCCCAATCAGCAATTGCAGCTCTTCTCAACCCACTACAACTAGCGAGGTAGTGAAGAACTGTAAGAAGGTCCTGATTGAAGAAAAAAAGAACAAAAACATTCATTTTGAATGGTGCAAAGGTCATAATGACATAACGGAAATGAATTTGCAGATCATCTAGCAAAATATGGAAGTGTGAGCAAAATCCGAAATAGTGTCGGTGTTCCTCCAAGTTATATAAAGAAAACACTTAACGATTTCTTTTACGACAAATGGTGTCACCGATATATAAATGACCAAAAGATGAAGCATACACGCTCCATGCTTAAAACCCCGAAGCCAAACCCATTAAACACCGACATCAAGATACCCAACTTCTTGTCCAAGCCTATACCGGGCATGGACCATTTCTCTCTCATTTGAGTAAATGGAAAAACACGAGTGAAATATGTGATCTCTGTTTGGAAGAACCATAGACTACTCATCATTTAATCTACAAATGCTCCGCTTTGTCCGACGAAAGGCACCTAGTTTCGCAAGAGGAGGATGAGGAAACAAAAATAATCAAATTTTCAAACTGTACAATGATAAAGAATGTTATTATGAATTTTTTAATTTATAAATATGATTACTCTAATATACTGTCGTAACACAGATACCCCAATGTGTGGTTTTTTCTTTGCTTTAGTTTATGTATATCTGTATATGTTTGTCTATTGTAAACAGTAATAAATTTCTAACTAACTAAGCCATTTAACTTGAAAAAAATATGATATATTTATATATAATGACAAATGAATTTAGTATCACACTTTTCATATTCTGTCTCTTCTCCTATCTAAATCATCTTCTTCTACAGATTAGGCTTTTGAAATTTCAAATATCCCATGAGTTGCAAGTAAACTAGAACAAAATTTTTTGGAGGGTTTTTATTTTTAAATATGGCGAAAATGCGATCATTTGTAAATAAATGACACAGATCTCAACTCTCAAATATGAAATTGATCCAAGCATTGATGGATGCTGCTATTTGCAAGGTCGAGGCATTAAGCGGGAGAAGTTGGTTTGCTTAGTGGTAGTATCCATAGGGACGAGCATAACCGTAGGCATGGCCGTAACCGTAACCGTGGGCGTAAGGGGCATATCCGTAGGAAGGCTCGGCCTCAGCAGATCGCTTGCCGTAGTGGTGTCCGTAGCCGTAGCCATGTCCGTATCCGTATCCATGACCGTAGGCGGCGTAGGGAGCATATCCGTAGGAAGGCTCGGCTCAGCAGATCGCTTGCCGTAGTGGTGGGCGTATCCGTAAGAGTAGGGAGCATATCCACCATAACCGTATCCGTGGGCAAGACCGTAAGAAGGCTCAGCCTCGGCCTCAGCGGACGCTTGCCGTAGTGGTGTCCGTATCCGTATCCATGTCCGTATCCATGACCGTATCCATAACACCATAGGGAGCTATCCGTAGGAAGGCTCAGCCTCAGCGGATCGCTTTCCGTAGTGGTGGGCATAGCCGTATCCGTAGGGAGCATAGCCGCCATAGCCGTAGCCATGATACCCGTAGCTGGGCTCGGCAGCAACAAAAGTTGCGAAGAGGGCAAGGGCGAGAGCCTGTAAAAAGAGAAAATGTCAGTAGGTAATCATGTTAAAGACCTCTGTCAATCCTAACTTACAATGCACTTCATATTGACTACTTTGCTTTGATTTGAGCTTGAGACTGCAGCAAAAGCGAATGATGCCTTTGGTTTTGATCTCAGGGGCTTTTATAGTTCCCATCTTTTTTTCTTCTGAGTCAAGGATGGGTTCGTATAGTAGGAAAAATGCCGTCGCCCATACCCACCCTTTCCTCGCTTGGTTGAACGTGCATGCGTACAAAAAGTGTGGCTCTACAAAGAACACCATGCCTAAGTCATTGACTCCCAAAGGTTTTGAATATCCTAATAAAATAAAAGTTGAATCGTAATTTAATGGAATATATATATTAAGAATTGCATCCATGTGGATAAATTTAAACAATATGACATTTGTCATAATTGAAATTGCATCCGTGTGGTAATGAATAGGCATTATAGTATTGGAATTTGTTCATAAAACTTAGAATATTTTCAAGGAGGATGATCAAAAGTATCTTCCTCTGTAATAAGTCTAACTTCGCTAGTTGTAGACCCTTTTTGCTTATTTGGTTTGATAGAATTGTTTCCTTGAAGAATATTTTCAGTACTAATATTATTAGTCCATACAATTTTTTATTTTGATATAAAAATACCTTCCTCATATTTTATTAATCAGGCAGTATAAGTGCTACGCGTATGAAACGTTGGATTCGTTTAAGGCTAGTAGTTTTTGAGTTATTTATGCTTATATTGTTTCCATTTAACTTTAATGCGAATTCTTTATTTCGCAGATAAATAGATTTCGTCCTCACATAAAGAAACATTTTTGGATTTCAAAAATAGGCCTTTTTTTGCTAGTGCTACTATGTAAGAATATAAATGTAAGAAAATATTTTTTCTTAAACGTTTTATATAAAAATTACTGTTTTTGTCAGAGCTACAAACTGCTTTTATTTTGGAAAATTGATGTTTAGTTAATTAATACATGACTGCCATGTTTTAACCACGAAAGGAATTTGTTTTATTTACAATGGCCCTGATAGCACGGAAATAAATTTATTGTAACTAAAATACAGATTTTGCTATATAAATTAAGAAGCACAAAATCCCCCCTATCGAAAAATGTTTTTAAATATGTAAATAGAATTGTCGATGAGTTTTGATTTTGTTTGTTTAATATTAGTTGTGTAAAATTTTATGTTTGTGCGTGTAATGATTAAGTTTTTTTGATGTTGGTAACATTCAAGAATAAATGTTGTACGAAGGTACAAAAAATAATAATACATTTCTAGTTATATATATATGAATAATACATAAAACAATGTTGATATTTTTTAACGATTATATATTTTTATATCCTTCTACAATAAAAGCGTAAATTTATACACTAAAAACAAAGATACATAAAATGACCGTAATATTTTTATTTGTCTAAGATATTATTATTTCATCATGTGAGAGCCTTTAAATGTTAAAAATTTATTTCTTTAAAATATATATGGAAGTGTCTTTTAAATCGCTATCTGAGTCAAAAAACAATCAAGGGTATAAGCAGCTTTTGTGCCTAAGCTCGCCGATATTTCAACATGGAACAACTAATTCTGTCGGGTTTTTAAATCTAAATCTCAGACTTTACAATTCAAGAATTTAGAAAACTTTTTGCTAAAGCTGCAAAATTGTACGTATGGAAAATATTATGTCGGTTGTAAAATAGGCAACTTGTATATTATATAAGGATGGAACAAAACGCCTCATTCACTTTCAGTAACTTAATGTAAGTATCTTACAAGTTATACCTATATATTGTATATTATTTTTCTTCATCCTTTTAAGACTTTATTGAAACTTATCGTAAATGCATATATGCTATATATAAATAAAGATTGAAATTTAGCGTAATGCATATATATATATACATAGTTAAATATAAAGTTATATTTATTCACTTATTTTTATTGAAATTTATTTTTTATTCATTCATAAACTTTGGTCCTGTCAACTGTACTATAGTTGCCCACATGTCTATTCTTCCTTTTTTTTCTCGTGATAAGCTCTCATAGACAATACGGAGTCGCAAGTTATTCCCCCAGACAATAGCCCATCCCTGTTGTGATCAAAACATGATCTTAAGTATGTATTGGAGTGCATGTACTACCAAGCGGTCTCTTCATTGATAGTCTTCCCGTACATACCATTTTAAACATACATACGCTCTGCTCTTTTAGTAATCATTTTCTGTGCGTTAGTCTCTTAATCACTCTTTCATTCACGAGGCGGATCATTGTCGTGACTCCTGAGATATATTTATGGGTTGGGGATGTTGATGATAGAGGGGCATGAGGGCGGTATTTTAGAGACAAGAATGCTGTACAAATAACTACATGAAACATATGTTTGACTAACCCAAAAATTAACTTGCGTACTCTAAAATGTCCGTTTATAAAAACTATATAATGTTTTATATTTATAACGCTTAGATTGATATGATATTGTGTTTCTATAAATTAGGCCCAGTGATCAAAAATGGAAACAAAATGCAATTATTAAAGGCTCATACATTTGGAAAAGAGAAATATGTTTTAAGTGTCTAATTGACATTTGAATCCGAAACAATTACGGTTCGAGTGTGACGTCATATGAGTTTAAAATTATATATCTGCTGGATTTGTGATCATTATGATCCTTTTCTTGCATTTTTAATTAATCATATGAAGCTTTATATTATTTTAGATAATTGTTGACCAAGTAAAAATTGGCCTTGTGTACACATTAAATTATATTCTATTTATATCGAAGTAAGTACAACAATGGAAGCTAAGACAAAAGAAAAACACAGTGTTCCTGTTTAGTTTATGACAAGTTTATTAGTAAAGATTTGGGACACTTTCATTGACTTGTTCATATGTGAAAAAGCTCCTTTCAAATTCACAATTCAGAACTTGCTGGACCACTTTAAGAAGTATGGCACTGTGGAGAACCTCACGGAAGCAAGATAGAAGCATTCGAGCCAACAATGATTTCCACAAATAACCCTATATAAAAAATCGAGAGCTCAGATCCTGTCTATGTATATACTACTCACTCCAAATTAGACTTTAGACTGATCAATCGATCTCCAAAGTCCTCTTTCAACCAATCTTGGAAGATGTTTAAGGTGTATAAGGTATGAGTTAGTCCTGTTTATTATCCATGGAGACTATTATGTAAGTCTCAAGGGTTTACCGAAGGGCTTACTTCGCTTAAGCACCGAACATGTCGGAGTCTTTTGGAGAGACTCTCTTAGACATTCGGAGGAAATCTGAAGGGAAGAGTTAATATAGAGAAACCCAGATTCATTACAAACTAAGGAAAGCCATTAGGGAGGAAATGAGAGACATTTTATAATCAGTTTTAATCAATTAATGAGGAACTTCGTACTGCACTTTTAGAAATGCTAGGATGGACATCTAGAACACATGCTGCTGAATAACGAAAAAAAATCAAAGATTTGATAATTTTATGAAATAATTTATCAATAATAATTTATAAAAGTCGAAACTTTTCTTTCATTCAGGTTAGAAACTGTTGGGAACCACGGCATTATACCATAGTTCAGTAAATTTTATATTGGCAGCTATAATGTTATCTTTCTTTAGCAACATATGTTTAATATAGTTTCTTTCATGAATGTTTCCAAAAAAAAAATGAACAATAAACTCAATGTTTTATAACTCACAATTTCTGTCCAATAATTGACAAGGAGCAATAGATATTATTGAATTTATATTTTTGGATATCTTTAGAAGCGAGTGTAAAAATTACTTAATGATCAAAAAAATAATTTATGTTTGTGTAAGAGCGTTGAGAAAAAGAAACAAATTGTTGCGTGTTTGCTTAATGGGTGTTCGGGTGTTACCATTATGGGCGTAAGCTCGACTCCAGAGGGGAAAATTCAATATTGATCAATATAACTGAAAGCTACTAAATTCGACGTACATAATTTTATGCTTCATAGTTATAAGAACACAATTTCATCGATCCAAATAGAAAAATTGTCAAATCTTTATTTATATATCTGGAGTTTCTTCCCGGCTTCCATTGAGGATACCTCTCTATCTCCTAGCTCATTCGCAGGCAACCTTATCTTTAGTTTTATTTCTATTTCATCTATTAAGATGGCAGATCATTGACTGAAGAACAAATCGCAGAGTTCAAAGAGGCCTTTTATTATTCGGACAAGGACGGTAACGGTTTCATTTCCGCAGCGGAGCTGAGGCACGTCATGACCAACCTCGGAGAAAAAACTCACGGACGAGGAAGTGGATGAAATGATCCGAGAGGCGGACATCGACGGGGATGGACAGGTCAACTACGAAGAATTCGTCACAATGATGACTTCCAAGTGATCTGCAATGTGGCTCGTATTTTTTTATGATTGAGATCTGCATTTTTGCTTTTTTGTGATGGGACTTCATTCTCTATATTGTGATTTTTTCTCCCGAGTAGTAGTGACAAAAAACAAATCAACCGGAACATCTAGTGAAGTAATTCTTTGAAGAAAAAAAAACAAGGATAATACTAATTATCACTGTTTTTAGGTGTTGTTTGAATTACGGGGGAAATATTATGGACTCGACTTTTTTGTACAGACATTTCCACCCTAATAAAGCAGTAGTTCTTCCTTCACCCACCCTTCAATTGAATATTCTCTCAATGATCTATTTTATCCTTTACTTATCAAAATAGCTACATAATATTACAACTCACCTTCTTTATATTACTATTACAATATAATGTAGTCTCTTTTTATCTATCTCTATCTCTCTTGTAAACATTCCTTTTATACAACCATATAAAAAAGTGACCGTAAAAATCATTGAGGAG
>CP045900.1:1655986-1679923 GCA_013387185.1 Caligus rogercresseyi | reverse complement strand
GTAGTGTATGCATCTGGCATCACTGCATAGTGTCATTTTAGCACATGGCGCCCCTTGCGCTATCGTGTCAGCTATGCCCTACTTCCTCCCTTCCCCTTCCTCCTCTCTCTTCCAGTCATGACCCGGGGCAGTAGTCTTTCTCTGTCTCCCGTGTACACGTGTTGTGTTTAATAAAGATTCCTATATATATATATCTGTGACTCTCTTTTTGCAACGAGTATGGGATTCCTAATATAATTACTATATTCTATATTCATTCTACGAGTATGGGATTCCTAATATAATTACTATATTCTTAATAGGTATATAACATTCTGGCGACGAAGATGAAGAAGACCCTCCTGCGTCTTAGCCTTGGAGAGCTCAGAGCTGAATGCCTCAGTCTGGAGCTTTGTACTAAAGAAGAGGTCACGGGGAAGAGAAAGGCTGATCTGATTCCCATTCTCAGAGAACACTTGTTATTTTGTGGGTGCGACCCAGGCACCTTTGACTTCGCGGATGCTCCTCCTGGTGAGGCCGGAGGAGACCCCGAAGTTCCTGCTCCCTCTAGCCACCTAGGAGTCTCACAGCCCCCTCCTTTCTCCTTGTCGGGTCCTCGGAGAGGACATCGATGGGCCGCTTGGGCTGATGAGTTCGAGATATATGTAACCCTGTTCGGGGATCTCTCTCCTGAGCGAAAGAAAGCTCTCCTCCTTCACTGCGCGGGGCCCGAGGTCCAACAATGGTGGAAGTCCCTTCAAGCCACCCCGCGTGAGAACGAAGATGTCTACCGGACACTCCGAAGGACCATGGAGGACACCTTCTCACCGGTGGATTCGATCCTTTTCGAGAGGTATAGATTAAGCGAAACGAAACAAATAGTTGGGGAGCCCTTAGACGACTTTGTGACTCGTCTGCGGATCCAAGCCCGCTTCTGCAAATTATCCTGCTCCTCATGCAACGCTCCGAACGAGGAAGACGCGATTGTTGGGGCAATGCTGAAGAACACCACCTCTCCTAGGCTCCGTCAGATGGTCTTCGAGAAGAAAATCTCCCAGCTGAATGAAGTCCTCCAGTTGGGACGCGCCCTGGAAAATGCGGACATCCACGCTAAGGAGATGAACAAAGAGGGATCGGCATTCGCATCAGAGTATAAGGGCCCTAAGGGGACGCTACGGTCAAAGCCCTTCCCGAAATTGCGGTCTCCCAAAAGTCACACACAGCCCTCTCACAAACCAGGGAGTATAAAATGTAAGTTTTGTGGAAGAATGCACCCTCCTACACGATCCCAGTGCCCTGCGGTGGGCAAGGTCTGCCTGAAGTGCAACGGCCCAGATCACTTCGCGTCGTGCTGCAAGTCGGGTCAGAGCAGCCTGATAGAAGGAGAGCTCGCAGCGGCTTCCTTCAAATCCTCCAGTCGTCCTTTCGTAAAAGCATGCTTGAAGGGCAGAGCCGTGAAGTTCCTATTGGACCTGGGAGCCAACGTCAACATCCTCCCGAGGGAACTCGTCCCTGAAAAGCTCATTTCTCAGCATCCGGGGCAAATTAAAGTGTTTGGAGGTAATGGCATTCCTATCTTAGGCACGGTGACCCTTCCCCTGTTCATTAATAACTCGAGGAGCCGTCCTCTGGAGTTCCTTATCACTGATGTGTCTCAACCTATCCTGGGTTCCCAGGCCTGCCTGGATCTCGGCCTCGTTTCCCTCCATAAGCCTTCCTTCATGTGCCACCAAGTACTGGGGACAGAAGGAAATGTCGAGGCCCTCAACAAGAAGTTCGGGCATCTATTCGGGGATTCTGGCCCACAAACGGTGAATCATACGAAGGCAGTTGTTCACCTAAAGGAAAACTCCAAACCGCGCTACCTCCGCTCGCGCCCCGTACCCCTAGCCCTCCGGGACAAAGTCAAGGAGGAGCTCCTGGAGATGATCCGTAGAGGTACCCTGGAAAGAGTGGAGTCCTCGGAGTGGGCCTCTCCTATTGTGACCGTAATGAAGCCTGATGGGAATGTGCGCATCTGCGCCGACTATACACAGACCATCTCTCCGGTAATAAACAAATGTCTCTACCCCTTACCTCATCCCGAGGAGCTATTCGGAGACCTGGCAGGATCGAAGTTCTTCACGAAATTGGACTTCCGTCGCTGCTATGAACAATACGAACTGGACGAACAGTCGAAGGGCCTTCTAGTAATTAACACTCCCCTGGGCTTACTTAAATACAACGTCTTACCTTATGGCCTCTCCTCTGCCCCAGCCATCGTCCAGTCTGCTCAAGAAAGGCTCCTGGGTGACATTCCTAATGTTAAAGTTTATATTGACGACCTGCTTATCCACTCGAAAAGTCTAGCTGAGCACATAGCTACGCTCAAATGCGTCTACGAACGTCTGGATGCAGCGGGAGCGCGGCTTAAAAGAAGTAAGTGTATCTTTGCGGCAAAAGAACTTACATACCTTGGCTTTAAGGTCTCTGAATTGGGAAAGTCTCCGGACAAAGAGTTGGTGCGCCCCGTCATGGAATTCCCTACCCCGTCATCCCCTTCCGGTGTGAAATCGTTCCTTGGACTGGTACAGTTCTACAGCCAGTTCCTCAAAGACCTCTCCTCCACTGCTACCCCGTTGTACGAGCTAACAAGGCCTAGTGTGGATTTTTCTTGGACCAGTGAGGCTGAGGTGAGTTTCAACAAAATAAAGCAACATTTATCTAAAGCTCCCGTTCTCGCCCACTATGATCCCGCTTTGCCCTTGTACTTAACGACGGATGCATCACCTATTGGCCTCGGCGCTATCCTCTCAAACGTCGTCGATGGAATCGATCGCCCTATCGCCTTCGCATCACGCAAACTCACCCCGGCAGAGAGGAACTACTCCCAGATTGACAGAGAGGCAACGGGCATCATTTTCGGCCTTAATCGATTCGAACGCTACCTCCTGGGACGCCACTTCGCGATCAAGTCCGACCATAAGCCCCTTGAATTCATCCTGAACCCTCAAAAAGAGCTACCCGCGGTAGTGAGTGCACGCTTGTCCCGTTATGCTCTTCGCCTTGCCGAGTTTGATTACTCCATTTCCCACATAAAAGGTTCATCCAATCTTCACTCTGATGCTCTCTCGCGCGGACCCCTGGATGACCCTTTGCCCATGGAAGATCCCGTGGATAAACTGATGTGCCTTGCAATCTCCTCCAATAACTGCAACACGGAGGACCTTCTCAGCGCCATGTCTCAGGACGAGACCCTCTCTCGAGTAGTGGAGGCAGCCAAGAATAACTCATGGTCCAAAGTCAATGACCTGGCCTTTAAGAAAAAACGTGATTCCTTTTCCGTTAAGGACGACCTCTTGTTCTGGGGTATACGACTCGTTGTGCCGTCCTCCCTACGAAGAAAATTCTTAAACGAGCTTCATCTTTCCCACCGGGGAATCATAAAAATGAAGTCTGTCGCGCGATCCACTATTTGGTGGCCTAAAATTGACCTAGATATTGAAAACCTGGTCAATACGTGTGTGACCTGCCAAAGAGAAGCCCCCTCTCCCCCTGCTAAGTTCATACCTTTCCTTCCTGCCAATCCATGGGAACGAGTCCACATCGACTATCTTCAATTCAAGAAGAAAAACTACCTCATTCTTATGGACTCTGGTTCCAAGTGGATCGAAGCTGCCCCTATGTCTGATACGTCTACCTCGCACACCCTACAGAAACTTCTTTATTGGTTCACTCGTTTTGGCTTTCCTAGACAGTTACACTCTGACAATGGTCCCCAATTTTCGAATCCCTCCTTCAAGTCTAAAATGTCAGAGTGGGGGGTGGAACTGTCCTTCTCTCCTCCTTACCATCCCCAATCGAATGGCCAAGCTGAACGTGCAGTGCGGATAGTAAAGGACCTCCTACGAAAAAACCCTGACCTCTCAATAGACGAACTGCTATTTACATACAGGTCAACCCCTTTGGCTTGTGGCAAATCTCCTGCCGAGCTTATATTCGCTTGGCCCATACGTACTCGCCTGGATGGGTACCTTCCTCGCCGGAAGTCTCCAACAAAGGAAAGGATCGTCGTGAAAAGCTCAGTTTGGTGCCGGAGCTACAACGTTCGCCAACCAAAGTGGGTCCCTGGTGAAACTTTAAACAAGATCTCCAACTCCATATGGTCAGTGAGGATCAATGGAGAAATACATACGCGCCATGTTAATCAACTTCGCCCTCGGCGGTTAGTTGATGGGGGGTGATGTAGTGTATGCATCTGGCATCACTGCAAAGTGTCATTTTAGCACATGGCGCCCCTTGCGCTATCGTGTCAGCTATGCCCTACTTCCTCCCTTCCCCTTCCTCCTCTCTCTTCCAGTCATGACCCGTGGCAGTAGTCTTTCTCTGTCTCCCGTGTACACGTGTTTTGTTTAATAAAGATTCCTATATATATATATCTGTGACTCTCTTTTCGCAACGAGTATGGGATTCCTAATATAATTACTATATTCTTAATAGGTATATATAACACTTTTTTTGCTAAGTTTTAATAAAAATAAAGTTAATAAAATAATAACCTAAGTGGCATTGAATACGTTCTAAATCATAACTTAAGTTTATCCTTCGATATACCTAATAATAGCTATTTTTATTTAAGAGATTGTAAATTTCTTAAATAAGGAATATATATCTCAGGAAACGACCGGACACTTTTTTTCGCCGGGACCCGGGCCGGGACTTAAATTTTTCAAGCTGGGCCGGGATAAAACCGGGACTTCAGTATATTTTCGTTCCTTCGTCATTCTAAAAATGACGACGTTTTTTAGAAAAAAAATTCCCAAAAGTAACGACGTTTAAAAAAAAAGAAATTCCCCAAAAAGTGACGAAAAAAAAGAAATACCAAAAAAATGACGACGTTTTTTTAGAAAATAAATTCCAAATTTTTTATATTCTTGTCCGGCCGTGATTTTTAGGACACCGGGCCAAGTCGGTACCCGTCGTTTCCTGATATATATATATATTCCTAAGATTATCCAGATGTAGCATTCCGAGTTGCAATCCAAATTTATAAAAAAGTTATGAAAGGAGAAAACACGTTATTGTGACCTAATTTGAAACTTCTTTAGTTACTTTCTTATATTCATCGATCATTTTACTTTATATTTAAGTTAAGGAGATAAGTAAATAATGTAAAGTTTTATTGTCTTGAGAAATTACTTTTCTTAGATATTTGATCAAATACTTTATTAAAAGAAATAATAAATATAGATTAATGACCTTCAACTGAATTAGAGTTTAGCAAGGAATTAATATGTATTTGCTTATAGCTTTGGTATATTTTATAAAAGTACATACTTGAATAACGTTTATCCAAAATAAATAAATATTCTTTGTAATTTGGGTTATATAACAATTTTTTTTACACACAATAAATTAATATTAATACAGCTTTTCACAAGCCCCTACAAATTAAAGATTTGTAGATTCAGATCCTTTATTTACAAAATTAAAATTGTATAATTCGTAACAAGAAATACTGTAAATAATTCTAAAGTATTATATTTTTAAACGTTATTTATGATTGGAAAAAGATGGATATATTTAAAATATTGGAGAACTTCTGCTATTGTTCCATGTTCTACTGACTAATCTGTAATTAATGCTATAAGTACAAGCAAATGAAATCATGCTTAATTATTGCGTTTCCCAAAATATATATATTTGTAAATATAACCACAATATAAAATTAAATATTGTTAATTTAGTTTATTTATAAAACAAGTTTGCATTGGTCTAAAAAAAGAAATGGTGTATTTATTCTCTCTAAATGCTAAATAATAATAACTCTAATTTTGAAAGATTCCAGGAGTCAATAATATTGATTAACTTTAAAAAAACCTCATTCATTAGTTATTTATTCGCCTAAGCAAATGCTTTGTGTTCCCTTCGTATCAAAACATTAAATTTTTGCTGGCATTCATCTTCACTAACATGCTCTATTGTAAATAAATCTGATATGTTAGCCACTTGCCACAAATCAATATCCTAACTAATGAAAGTTATCCTTTTGCCACAGGCCTTGCACACATGATAAGGATGAGTCCTTAAATATTTAATGTTCAATTAATAGTATTTATGCCAACGTAGAGGAGAAAAAACTTTGTTAATTGGAGGGATTAAGAGTGTGTACAGCTCTTACTCTTAATAAAATTTTGTGTTCTGATTATATATATATATATAAATACTAGTGGGTGCTATCTGGGTGCACTGCCCAGGATTTTCCAACTTGAAATAGTCTTTGGAATAGAAAAAATCCGAATAATTCTTGAGTGATGTAATTGTAATTGTATCATATTAAAATCACTTTTGTCTTTGTTGAAGAAATTGTAGCATCTGTGGGGATATGAATATAATATTCCCATCGAATCTTGGATTCTGACTTCATGGTCATTTGATCCAATTATCTAAGCACTAAAGTCAATTTTTCATGGTATAATGCTTATTCACATTCTGAATCAAATCATATAGGCAAAAACTGAACAACATATTTGTTGTCCATCGTGCTTAAGGGTTAAATATACTAACACCGCTATTACAGGTTTGCTATTCATTTATTCAAAGTGATATATATATATATGATGCATTTATGCCTAGCAAAAATATTAAGAAGAATTGGGATATTACATCGTAAATATATATTTCACTTTTTAAATGAATCCCCTTTTTATAAGCACATGCCCAGGATTCCATTGTGCTTTATCATTCTAGATATGAATAAATAAAACTACGAATCCATGCTGTTACGATTAAGAAACCTTTCCCGTTTCCGGAGGCAAACTTCTGCTGCCCTTAACTATTATTGTTGAAGACTCTGCAGCAAAGACTTCAAAAACTAACTGGAGTGGTTTTTAGGCTCTAAAATTCTTTGTATCGAAAACAAATTCTATTCAAGTTTAGCCATGTACTAAAAAACTACAACTTCTATTCAGAGAAAATTCCATTTATTCTAATTTATATCGTAATAAAATGAGTTTCCCTGGCGATTTTAAGGACCAAATACATGACTCATTTATTCCTATAATTATACATGTGCTCTTTATATGAACGTTAATTATTGAATAATTCCAAAAATATTGGGTCAATTATCTTTATAGATCTTTTCCTCAACATTGGCCATCCATTGACGAACAAAAATAGTTTAGGCTTGGAGTAGTAGTTTAACTACCATTCAACTATGAAAGGCTTTTTTATATATTATTTATTTTTTTTAATTTGAAGTATGTTGTTTAAGCTAAAGCGTTAAAGTAAGTAGCGGCTGCATAACATAAATTCTTCCTTTTTTCCCAAAAGGAATTGGGCAAAATTTTAGTTCTTCTTTAGTCCGTAAGGGGGCGCTGCTTTGATGCTAGAGCTCTTTGAAAATAATAGTCCTTTTATTATTTATATTTGGAGACGTTTTTCATCTTGAACAAAGTGTTTTTGAGTGTCTTAATCCCTCTAAACCGGTTTTAAATAGGATATTGACGCAAATTCATGGACTAGCGCTATCTAACGTTAAAGAAATTACCAAAATTTTGGACAATTTTTTTTGTTTACTTTTTCCTTGTATTCGCTACTTTACTTTAAAGCTTTAGTTTCAGTTATTGTCAGGATGTACAGATGTAGGATAGTCATTGTTGGTACAAAAAACAAAAAAGATAAAATTTAAACTAAATATCTTACGATCAAACTAATTATTAAAACTGACTATAATGTTAGATATATTAGAATGATTATATACATATATATATATATTAATAAGAATCTTCATTCTTCCAAATTAATATATTTGCTAATATCATGTAATCTATTATTGTTTTAGAATAATTTACTTATTTCTGATTTATGATATTGAGCAATGGCTTCTTAACATATGAAATGCCGTTTTTATTGGTCCTTTGTTTTTCAATAAGTCACAAAGTCTTTTGCCAGGCGTTTCTATAAAAATATAAGAAACATCGGGTCAATAATATTTCGTTAAATGCATCAAAAGTCATAGGATGCAAATCATAACATACAACATTACTTTGTACATATATATTATTTTCCTAGGATATATATATATTATAATTTTTGCGTTGTAATTATATAGTGCCTTCGACTTCAAAAATAGAGAAAGAACTAAGTACGAAATAAGATTAAATTATTCTCCATTATTTATAGGTCTGACGATTTAAAAAAATGAATCAATTGGTTGGAACATGAGGTATCTTTTTATATTTTAGAATACTAGATGGCTTTTTTTTGCACGTAAATACAATTATTATATAATTAGTGAGGATATGAGTAGGTTTCTTTATACAAATATACATAAACACACGTTTATATATATATATAAATCTGCGAGATCGTCCAAATTTCCATAAGCAACGTATCTAGATCTGTACTTGGCGTGAGGGCTAGCAGTTTTGTACAGATCGATGCTCTGCTCCAAAGGCCGGGACGGTAGCAATGGCGATCAAAGTCCGGTTAGCAAGATTTTATTCGGTGCCCAAGGTGGGGTCAGACCTACCCGTTCTCGGACTGCCGATCTCATCCGACCTCCTCTCCCTAAGCTATTTGGAATAACAGTTCTACACTCCACAACGCCAAAACCATAAGGTAAGCTTCTGAAGTGATTAGGTCTATGGCAAACTGTGCCCCTATATATGTGGTAGCAGATGGCAATCTTGTTTTAATTTAATTTTTTTTTTCTTCAAAAACAGTTGTCTTTGGGTTATATATTCAAATTTTAATATTTGTTTTAATTATATATATATATATATATATATATATATATATTGTATTACATATTTAAAAAATTCTGACATCCCAGACTAGCCAAAGTGTTTTGGGCATTCATTGGAATATTTGGTATTTATGAAAGGAACTGGAACAGCTTAAATCGTCTAGTTTTTCAAAGAACCAAAATTTGGAGACTCTTCAACCTTCAAAAGAGATTTGTACAACTCAAAGGTTATTCCTTTGGTGTTGTATAGAGCATTCTCCTCCCCCTTTTTTGCCGAAAAGGCAATCATGAACGAAGATAAGTGGCTTGGATCATTATTTCATAGTTCTTACATTAAAGCCTTAAAAAGAAAGAGAATCCACTTAGGGGGGAACATAGTACAACTTTCCCTTATAATTCCCAACATGTACTTAAAACTCTTCCGTAATTTATTCCAAAACCCTCTTGTAGAGTGGCGCAGATCAGTTTCATTGAGCAATGTTTGCACTTGGATTTTGTTTGGGTCTGAGCTAACAAATCGTCAACCCGGTCTCTTTCACAGGTCTGGGGTTGTGCCCAAAGAATTTTATGGAGAAATGTTCCTGTGTTTGAAGGAAACTGCATTACCGATATAATTAAGTGCAATTCGGGCAAAAAATATTTCTTCAGGAAACTGAATTGTCCCGAAGTCCTCGAGGAGATGGCCATAAAAAGTAACATATTATCATTACACGATGTGACTCCTGTGGGTCCTTTTCGTGATGGCAGGTTTTTATATCCTTTATCAAGAGCTGCTCTCGATTATCAGGTGCTCAGACCCTGGTACCTTAAAATGACTTCTCCCATTCGTTCCGGTGCTGAAGAAAGTTTGAACATCTGTCAAAAATACGTTGACCTCCTCAAACTCCCAGTTTGTTGGAAAACCAGAATTCTTAAATCTCTTATAGGGATTGCTGAGGGGACAAAGTTTACGGCTCAGCTGCAGATATCCGCTGATCTCACTCGTTTTATACTTCCATGCAAAGATTGTGGGAAAATTTATAACACTACTTTGCATGCCTTTGTAGATTGTCATTCAGTATCCATCCTAAAACAATTCATCAGTTTGAATGTCAAAGGACTTCATACCCCAGATACAAACAATTTTTGCAAAGCCATCGGTCTTGGCAGATCTCTTTCTGCAAAATCTAGAGCAATAAATAGCACTCTCTTAAATGCCAAAGCTCTTATAGCTAAGAGGTTAGCATCTCACTCTCCTATCAGTCCGTGGGAGGTAAGGGCAATTATTCTAGCGGCTGCGGCAAGATAGGCGGCGTTGGACCTCAAGATCCCCTCTGTCACCGATGGAAAGTGGAGTTGGGCTGCTGATGTAATTCGCTACTTCCCTTTGTGTTCCCTGCCTTATGGAAAAATTATAAAAAACTTTTACGCCAATTCAAGGATTTAAAATAGACCGGTTTTATTGTTAATTCATGTTTTGTTTAAGATTGTCAAGTTGTTTTATTATAATTGTATTTTAGTGTTCGTTCATATTTGATGTTAAAATTTTAAACTAAAATGTTTAATTATGTTTTTACGCATTAACATCTTTTTATATACATTCTGTTTTTTATGCTTGTATATATTTTATGAACTGTGGAAAAAAGTGCTAAAATGCTTCTTGGGAGAAAATATATACGATTACACACACTATTAATTCTATTTTCAATCCTCCAAACCTTATGACGTTTACATCAAATTTTAGTTCTAACTAGTTTTATTATATATAACTTCCACCATTTTTCATCAATCCAATCTAAGAATAGTTTAATCTTTATAGCCAAATTTATTGTAGCCAAAGTGGTTATTTTTACGTTCATTCATCTCACAAAAAGTAAGCATGTCATTTTTCTTGAAAAAAATATCAACCATAAATTGTCTAGTTTAATTAACGTTTTTCTTCTTCAGCACTTGCCAAGAAAAGAACCTATAAAAGGTAGGTTTAGTAATAAATCCTTGGTTATTATTAAATAAAACAAATGAAGACTCAGAAAAAGTTTAATTTTTCTCCTTAACTTTTGGTAAAAGCATTTACTTATTCAACAATACTTTGTACAAAGACAAGTTTTAGGAAGAATACTTAAACACAAACATCTACTTATGAATCTCAAATGAAATGACAAATTGGTGATTTGATGATACTAATTGATTATGATGGACTAACATTTAAAAAATTATTAGATCTCCAGCCAAGATCTATAAAAAACAAATGAATAATAAATTCATACCCCCGCATGCTGAATTATGAACAGCTTCCCTTATTTTAATTGCTTTTTATAACAATATAATAATACATTTGTTATGCGAACAAATTTCTTTCTCTAACACCAAAATATTATTTTTTTTCTCTTACCCTGACACCAATTTAAAACCCTTCATTTTTACACACATCCATAAATTCCTTTGAGATTTCCCAACATATATATATATATATATATATTTGTGTCAGGATAATAAATTTGAGTCACTCCATTTTCACATGCTAAAATCTACATATTCAAGTGACTATATGACCTTGATGTTTCTCTTCGTTCTAGTTGGTACCTTTGTAGGAATTTGAGTTTGTATTCAGGTTGAATAAGACATTATTTAGGGTTATTAGGTTTTGAGAAACGCTTCAAAAACATATTTAAGGAGGGGGGATATATGTTATATATATATATCAGAGTTGAAGACATTCGCGAAAAATTGTCGTTCTTTGTTCATTATTATTTGAAATTGAATCGTTCTTCAAATGTTTTCTCGCCATTCTGAAAAAAGTGATACCGTTTTTGGAAAGGAAATGTTTCCCATGAAAATGAAAATCTTTGTCTATTTTTGGCGCCAAAAATGAACGACGAACGATATAGAATTTTCCTTGTCGCTCGTCAAAAACTTTTTTGTTCATTGTTCGTGAACAACAAATGAACGATAAATCAACAAGTCTGATATATATAAATAAATAAATGTATATATATATGTATATATTTTTTTATATGGATATATATATATATATACTATGTACGTAAGGTCTTGAAATATGCCTACTAGACCATCTGAATATATGAAATGGAATACTGCCCAAAGAATAAAAGCAACGTTTGATATTGGTTGACTTAAAAACCAACATATATTAATCATTCAAAATAAAATGAGGGCGATGACAAATTTGATTCTTTAATGACATCAAGTTACTGGTGTCGTTTGGCTCTCATGCATCGTATAAGATCTCTGAAGAACCCAATGAATATTAGTATTTTCAACCAGGCAGCCTGAATAACAAAATTAAATACAATGGGATGGAGGCTTTGTCATCCATCCGATTCATTATATTGTAATCAGTACTAATTGAAAGAATACAAAAATATAATTATGAATTCAATTTTATTATATTTTGATTTTTGCAGCAAGGATTATATTAGAAATGAAAGATTTTTGAAATTATCGAATAAATATTGATTTTAAAAATAATAAAGAAATATCACATATACGAGTACTTTCTTGTCAGGGATGTCAAGCCCACATTTACATCATTTTCAAAATCCATACCTATACAGCAAAAGTTTCCTTCCTGCATAAAACAATCTTTATTTAAAAAATTATAAATAAAATCCATACTTACAACTCATCAAAATAACTTTTAAATAATGCATTCATTATATACATATATTTCTTAAATTATGCAATCATCCTGTAAACTTTCCTGTTATCATCTTCCTTCATTAAATAATATAATAATTAAAATTCTATGCATTTCAAATCAAAGGTGCATGCTGTTAGGCTAATATTAGCATTATCATTTCACATAATGATAATTGATAATTTCCTAAGCAAACATAGACCGAGATAAAAAGAGGGAGAGCTCAATCCAAAGTTCAATGCTCTCCATGAAATGTAAATAAAAACCTAGCAACGTTAATCAAATTTAAGAGGGTAAAGCTTATTAAGTTCCAGGGAACTCTATCAGGACTCACGGAGATATCTGCATCGCAAAAAAACAGGGGTGCTCAATCCTTTTGGAGTTAAAATCTACTTTTCAATAGCACCAAAGATCTAAATATATAATCATAATACTTAAACCGACTGGGCAGCATTTTTATCCCGGGCCGGATACAAATCGGAGGGAGCCATTATATATAAAGAGATGAAAAATATGGTATGGTCTTAGTAATCTGTTGTCCGGTGTTTTTTTTAGAGTATGAGTCAAAGTGGGCAGCCCGAAAATAGCCGGGAACCCCCAGTCGGCTCTTTGCGTGTTTGGATTGGTGAAAATGGTTTGTCATGCTTCCAGTTGTTCTTTCAAACTTTGAAAAAGAGGCGTAGTCAATAAATAAGATAATTTTTCATCATTCACATGTTCTTTTAACGAAATCCATTGCTATCGATTTGAAACGAGCGAGTGATTAACGAGAAGTTCGTGATAGAATTGAAATTAACAAGGATCCTCATTATATATATATATATATATATATATATATATATATATATATATATATATTATATATATATATATATATATATATATATATATATACAGGGTGATTCACTACAATTGAGACACACGTATTACGATGTATAATCTTTGTATTAAATTTTTCATAAATACTGCTTAAATATAAATAATAGTATAATATGTAATAAACAATATATATTTTAAAAAATTTCCACGTATCCTCCTTTGGCCTTCAGTACAGCTTTGAAACTCCTAACGGTGGAGGCAACAAAGGCAGATATTTCTTCCTCAGATAAGGAGGCTCATGGCTGAAGCAGTTTCTTTTTTAGAATCTCCACTGATGGTCAGGACTTGCTTAACACCCTTCTCTCCAGAATGGACTATATTCCATAGTACATGGGGGTCAGATCTGGGGAGGATGGTGGCCACAAGTACTTGGGACAAAAGTCTGCAAACAATCATTACAGAAGCTTTGAACCAATTTGCTGGTGTGGGATGGATCCCCATCTTGCTGGAACACTAAAGGTGTCGTTGCATACTCTCTTTGTACCCATGGGACTACTTCCTCGGAAAAAGGTAAAAATAAACCGCTTGGTCGACCTTCAACCCCTCCTCGACGAAGATCAAAGGGGCCCTCTTCCCGTCCGACGTCACGCCCGCCCAGACCATGACGGAGGGTGGCTTCTGCCTTCTGAAGGCTGTCCTCAGCTCCACAGGATGTCCTCCTTCTTCCACGTCAAAATCCGGTCATTTTGACTGTTGTGGGTGGCCTGGACCGTGAAAATTTTCTTATCTGTCCAGAGAACTGATGGCGACCTGTCTTTGGAGAGTTGTTGAATAATTTTCCTCCCACGGATAAGAGGCTTGTTCATTATGGCCTTGTACAGAATCTGAGGTGGCTTCTTCTTATAAGCGAGCATCCTCAGGTCTTTCCTGATCAATCTCCAAATGCTAGTGGTGCTCATGTACTCCTCTTTAGGCATCTGTCTCATGGATCAAGTTGGATTTGTCCTGAGTTTTTCCCTGATCCTCTTCTTCCCAGGCAGTGTCCTCACAATTTGTTTCCGGACCTGAACCTTCCTTGAAACCTTGCCTAACTCCTTAAAGGCTTTTATGGTCCTGTAGACCGTTGCTCCGCTCACTGTGGCCTTTAAAATCTTCATAATTTCAACCATAGATTTTCCATTACGAAATGAGGCCAAAATCAAGTCACATTTATCCTGTTCAGAAGCAATTTTCTATTGGAAGCAGGGCTATCTCACACAACTTATTTTTATGAAAGTTGTAGCTGATATGTCTATCAGCACAACAAAAAAAAATGGAGGGAATATTAAATTTGGGGAAACGTAGGAGTTACCAAAGTGAGAGTCTCAATTCTAGTGAATCACCCTGTATAATATATATATATATATATATATATATATTTGGGGTCCACCTATGTATACAGTGTATGCCCATAATGCCAATTCAGCTGACACTTGTGCTTGCCAGTGGTTTTTAATGACGTCACACCGACAAAGGGGATGAATAACAGTACAATTGTCTTTGGATGACGTGAAAATAAGAAGAAGAATACAGACGTTTCCCGCAAAAAAAAATGCTTGATGAGCACACGAAATTCACTTTTCTCCATTTTCTACACAATTCACGAAGTTGTTTGTCTGTAAAGACTGTCAAACACAAACTAAAAGACCCAGCGTGTTCAAACTTTAACAGAAGTCAGCTGATAGATGCTTGTTGACAGGAGCAGTGTTGACAACCAAATTATATGGACGGAAATACAAAAAGTCACGGACTTATTGACCAACCCTCGTATTAATTAATATGATGAATGACATATTTTATTTGATATTTTATGTAGTTCTTCAATGTTAATAATTAAAAAGAAAGCCATTGAAAATATTAGGAAAACATGATTTCTATGCAGATAACGTATGTTTATACGCTTATGTTACACTAGCAAACTAGGCTACCTGAGAGTAATTCCATCACAAGCTTCAATATTATTTGGAGTTGGAGGTCGTGAGAATTCCTCAAGATTTAAACAATTAACAATGCCCTTCTTTCTGTCAAGACTTTAATAGCCAAACGATTAACAACATATCATCCTTTACAAGCTTCAGAGCTGAGGCCAATATTTCTTTCTGCTGTGGGAAGGTACGCCACATTGGAACTCAAAATTCCTCCCGTCTTTGGTGATTCGTGGACACTAGCCGCCGATGAAATCCGATACTTACTTTCCCGATCCCTGTTTATAATGACGCCATAAAGAAGCTTTAAAGAAATTTCGAAACTACAAAGAGACTTTTTATAATTTTCCGTGTTTTTCGTTTATTTTTGTCATTTCGGTTTTATATACTTTTAATAGATATATATTAAGATTGTTCAGCTAGGATGCTCAGCATTTAAACTATAATGTTTGATAATGTATTTTTTACGCATTAGCATCATATTATATACCTTATACTTTGGTTATTGTATATATTCCATAAACTGTGAAATAAAGAAAATAAATCTTGTTTATTAACAATCCCTGTTTTTGCTTCATGTCTCAATCAAACTAAATAATTTCTACTGAGTCGGAATAAAGAGACAATTTCTAATATATATTTCAACCAATAATTATGACACATTGTGCTCAATTGACAGCTACATACAAATAAAATGTATTTTTTATGTATATATTATTGCAAATATTGTTATGATCATAAATAATATATATATATATATATATAATATATAATAATATATATATACATTTATATATATATATATATACTATATATATACATATAAATACATACATATACATATATGTATATATATATATATATGATACATGAAAAGTCCAGTAAAAAAATATGGATTTTTTTCTTAAGTTATTCCATTCCATGGAAATTAAAGCATAGAACTGTTTGTGATATAGTTTCCTTATTTCCGATTCCACTCTTACGAAAATTAGGGAGAAAAATCAGAATAAAGAAAATCTTTGAAGAGTTGAAACTTAATTACTATTAATGTAGTTGTCTATCTATTTCTTTCAAAAGAAGAAATTAAACTTTTTTTCCGCACTGCATCAAAAATATCAGCATACTACAAAAGCAACAAAATATATGTCTCCATAGATATATATAGTCGAACCAAGCCATATTATCTATAATACATAAACATACAAAGTACTAGAGGGATACGTCTAAATATAATGGACGGAAGTACTAGGGATCGAACAATATATATGTTTGGTCGATTAATAGTCGCCGATAGTACATTTTCATAAGCTACCTGTATCGTCGAATTTAGGCAACGATAGATAAATTTTAATCTACCAACTTTTATTTAACCATATATGTATATGACATTTTGTTCATCTTCTTGTTCAGGTGCCTTAGTAGTAATTAAAGACATTATACCTTAAAAACGTCTAATACGAAGATATTTTCTTTCAATTTTCGTTTGAAAAAATGACAATAAGATGTATTTTTTTAAATGTAAGGCTATTTATTTTATTTTACATTTGTATTTTTTTTTCATAAATATTTAATATCCATTGATATAATGATTCAAATTATATATTGGAGAAACTATCGCCAGGTTAATCGGCTATTGGCTTTTTCTACAGTAAAAAATATGGGTAGCATATCAATCTTCCACTATTGAAAGACCTATAGTTGGGGGTGTTTATCTTTTGGTACATAACTGGAATCCATCCCTCTAAAATAAGCAGTTTTAAGTTCTTATCGTCGTACCATATGTTTTAGTTCATCTCCAATGCTAAAATTTTAAACTATTATGTTTATGTGTGTTTCATTTTAACGTATTAGCTTGGTTTTTATGTATTTATGTACATTCTGTAAAATTGAACTGTGAAATATAAAAATAAATAATAAGCAGAATTAGGATTATAACCATATAATTGTTAACAAGACAAGAAAAACATCCAATGAGTGAAATAAGACACTTACATTTGGCGTGAGAGGTTGAGAGTAAGTCTATGTGGTACCAAATCAAAGAATGATGATGTAATCTTCTCATAAATGGTTTTATTCTGTATGGACACATCAAAAGGAAAGGACCCCTTTTATCAAGGAAAATTAATCAAGTCAAGTATTTTTTATAGTAACTACAGTAGATAGAAGTATTTAAAGAAGGACATATACTACCACAGCTATGTCTTTTTTAATTTGTTTGTTTTTGCCTAGATGTTGATCAATCTTTATATCGCATGATGCCCTCTACTATATATATATATACTATGTATATACATATATATATATATATATATATATCAATTTTTCTTGACTTTCTTTAAATCCTTGCATGCCCATTTATTTGCTCATAGATTTTGTTTTCTTCATAACTTAATATATTAAACTATCATTATTTTTCTGTCTCTTGTTGATTTAAGAAAGTTTATTTGCTTCTAACATTGCTTAAGCTCTTTATCCTTGAAAGGCGGGGAAAGAGATGGTTTTAAAACACTTTTTGTTCCTTTTACGCAGATTTTTAAGTATGTATGTATATGAAATGTAACAAATAATAACCAAACAAGATGCTAAATGTCTACAATTTTGGATCTGGTTTCTTGAAATATCTAAAAATATATATTAACTAAACTCTTTGAATGACTTTTTTGCCTGTGATTTCTATGTCTTAAAAAATATATCATGTGTACACTCCCAATATTTTTTTTCTTCATATTTTTACTTAAACCTTAGACATATTTATTTTTTACTGACGACCTTTGTGCTCATTTATATAAAAACGAATACTATTTCATCAAGCAAAAAAAATACAAAACTAGACTAGAGTATCTATTTTTTACTTCCGTATATTGTAGAAATATGATAATAATAAATTATAAAGCTGTTATTTTTGATGTTTCAAATAAATGTTCTTCCCAGAAGTCATGTTTAGTTACTGGCATGGATTGACACTTTGTGCTCTTCCATATAATAAATTTTCTCTCACTAGATGTTTCTCCCTCAACATCCGAGAGTGAAGCGATATTTCAATCCACAATACCAACTGCCCTTCTTTTTTTAAAATGATTGCCGCTTCGTGTGCTTATAAAAGCTATCCTTACAATAAAATCAAAAGTCCTTACCCACTGTTGTAATGAGACTCAAGGAGTATAGAAATGCGGATGCAAACGTCCAGGGCTGATCCTTCGTCCCAGCTTCCGATCCTTCCCCAAAGTCGTCCTCTCTTCATCCTTCATCCCTTTGTGCGAGCCATGAAAGCTTCTTTTCCCATAGTCCCGCCCAGTCTTCATCAGTTCCTCTTGGAACTTAATGATTTCCCGATTTGCAAGCGTCGTCCAGTTCTCCTTGTAGAGAATATTCAGCTCCTCTGTTATCTTCCAAAGCTTCTCCACGGTCTGCTGGCGAAGAACATGGACGGACTCACCCTGAACTCCGAGGCTCATGGCACCGCCATTGCTACTGGAGATTTTAGAATGGGGAAAATCTAAAAGAATGGTAATTTATCGTTAGTTTAACCTGTCATTGGTTGAGTAGGAGTAAGTATGCTTATAAATGAGTATCATAGGAGAGAAAGTGTGAAATATACTATTTGTAAGAAAGGCAACATTGGTTAAGTTTGTAGATAAATTGATTTTAAAAATGAATGATATTTCCTCCTTTCCATATTTTAGGCCCAAACGGTCTAGCTTTATTGAATCATTTTGATGTAGCATAGCAAAAAACATCAAACAAACAAAACGTTAAAGAGATAACCATTTAAGTATTTTTATGCCATACAACAATACATTACAACTGGTCGATTAATTAGTCTAAAGAGATAATTTTTCATTATATTATCCAAAATCCTATGAAATTTTGAGGTTTGGGTAAGCTTTTAATATGTATTTTATAAATATAAAATATTGTTTTAGTAGTAATAAAATGAGTCGTGCTTTAATGGTGTCCAAATATCAAAGTAAAAACAAAAAGTCCGAAGTAGTTAATAACTGATCTCAGATAGTCTAAGATTTTGGTAATATAGTGCACTCATGATTGAATTGTTTTGCGTCTCCAAGTAGCTCTTACAGAAAAAGCAATGCTTCCGTAGATGCTTCCCAGCGCGCATAAGAGTGTTGGTAAGTACTGTGTACTTAAACCAATACAGGGTACGACTTAATTGACTAGATTGTAGACCTTTTAGATTATTCTTCAGATATGTCTTCAGGCTGTACTTATCCTTTCTTTTCTCAATGTCATAAAATGTTTTCCACACTCCCTCTCGACTATTACATGTCGAAAGTTTTTGCTGGAAATTAATAAAATGAAATTGAAAAAACCAATCCTGAGGTCTATTTCTAGGCCTTTAAAATCGACTATTACTTAAATTATTTTCTCTCCCTAAAAATTAATTAGTGTTAAAGTTATTTATACTACCGAAAATATCCCGTATACATCAACTTTTATTGAAGTTTTAGCAAAAAAGTCCAGTCTTGTGTTCCCCTTGACGGGTTTTTACCATTTCATCCTTCTCAACAATTTTATTCGCCAAATCCCTATAAACCTCCTTATTTCCACTCAAAACAACAACACTATTTTTACCACTTGTTCTTATTTTACCCTATGGTTATAGTTAGTTAGAAATTTATTGCCGATTACAATAGTACATACAAACAATAACCTATGGTTACACTATAATGGTGTCTTATATAGCGTGCTGAGTTAAAAGTGCATATCAGGCCAGCGTTAATATCTGGTCTTTGCCATCTCTACATGCATGCATATAAACTTTAATAAAATTTTGCATCATGCCCCCTACCTTAGTGGTATTATTATCCGTTCTCCTTATAAAGTGCTTCTATACCATTTTGTTTCCCTCTAAACTGTTCTTTTTGCCGAACTTTATTCAGAATAACTTGCTCCTATGGGATGTTATGGAAGCCCGGCCGAACTAGATGGTCTGAAGAGACGGTGATATTGATTTTGTTCAAGTTCTCCTCTTGTTTTACATCAGTATTTCCTATCTCTTTTTTTGCATTCAATTTTTGAAGCTTTGCTCTTCTTTCTTTGCTTAACTGGCCCCTACCTATATATATCTCCTAGTTCTATCCAAAACAACTTAAAAGACCTGCTCGCAACTGCCCTGAATAGTTTTTATTCTGTTTCCTTATATAATTTTATTATTTTTACAATTTATATAACCTTCCGCAAATTTCGAATAAAATCTTTTTAATAAAAAAAGCCCTAATTTATTTGACCGCTTTGCACCTTTAACGCTACTTCCCTCAATTAATTTTAAAAAGTAAATTGACTATTTCTATCCTCTAATAGGGTGTGCTTAGTTTCTAATGATTCAAAGGATGTTTTTGGAATATAAATAAACCTATCATGATTGGAGTCTGCTCAGACAATGGTATGACACTATATTGTGTTAGGAACGGGAACAAAGATTTTTATCATAATTCAAATGTACAATCATTACTACTCAAATTATAATCGTGTTGTAACTGAAGGCTCAATTTATCTAATTATTTTATACATTCCTGTAAATTTGATAACCAATCACTTTTTAGTAGCTAAGCAAATATATGCCTTTCAAATCATTAATAATAGAATTATAAAATATTTTCACATATTTTTTTCTTCTATGTTACCTAATCCAACAAGGAAAGAAAATGTTTATATCAAATCGAGTATCAATCTCTGTTATACATAACAATGCAGATAATCTCTCAAGTAGGATCTACTTGAACGGTAAAGGATATTTTGATTGCATTGCACTTTTAGTATTTTGAAAAAAAATATATAACACTATTTTTTTGTCCAATCAAACAACAACATCTTGTCTCATGAAGGGTTTGTTTAGCCTCCCTAACTAATCCTTCATGTTCTCGTGTCATTGTCAAAATATTGGCATTCATGTACATAATATATATAAGGGTATCACTGCTATGACTGTCGAAGTGAGTTAAAATGTAATATATTTTCTTAAAATGAAGCTGGTCATTTTTTATTACAAAATACGAAAAAAGCGTTTGTTATTTTATGAGGGATGTTTTACATTTTTATTATTGCAACTTTTCGATTAAGTTGCTGGAAAATGCGCCCTTGAACATTTGATCGTCCTTAAAAATCCCGTTAAAAATAAATTTAGCTCCAGTATTTGGTATCCGTAGCTTTATTATTTCATAAACAATAAAATACATAGGAAAATAGAGAAAATAAAATATTGTTTTCTTTGGATGACAGTAAGAAGCATAGAGATATAAAGACATAGAAGGATTATTGGATTCTTCAGAGGAATATGTTTTTGTGCCCAATATAAACAGATCTTTCTACCTTTATGATCAACTTACGATGACGTAGATCAAATTACTTTGTTTATATTGGGCACAGAATACAGCTGAACGACGGTGTTTCTCTGCTATTGAAGGGAATAAACTCTCTACATACTGCATATATTTCTATTTCTATGGTAAGAAGATGTCTGATAAGAACCGGTTAATATACTAGAGTTACTAACAGAAGTAGTTGCTCATCATCTACGACTAAATAAATTACTTCACTTCTTTAGGAGCCAATTGAACATTTTGTAAAGTTTTTTGTCACTATTCGAAGGGTAATATGTAAATATAAGCCTTTTTATAGTTTGTCGATGTGATTTATTTTGTCAGTTGTTGATAAAAGGTATTTTTTAATAAGTAAAACTAGCTAGAAACGGAAAAAGGCGTTTTTCTGTTCTTTTTTTTTCCCCAAGCGTCGGTATAAGAAATACATCATACGTTTACAAATGTTCGCAAACTTCTCATCATTAAGACTTACTGTTTTCACTCCACTCTTGAAGTCGGTGTTTAGACTATATTTGATTGTAATGAGTGCGACATAACTATGTGAGCCTATATATTGAATACTAAATCCCCAAAATCGATCTTGGGTTCATATTCAGTGGCATATTATGGGAAATAACATTCTATTTAATTAGACGCCGATGTGTTCAGTTTCTATACGTCGAGGTTTTTGTAAGTTTCACGCTGTATAGTTTGACTTTTTGTTTGAAGGTTGATGCTTTCGAATTTAATCAACTGGAAAGGGATCCATTGGTCAAAACCAAAGCTTGACTATCAATTGATATTTGGTATTTAAGTTGATCGGTAGAATAGTGTAGTTTTTTTATATTTGAATAATAAAATAAGTAGAATCGCATAAAACATATTTTTGCTATTTATGTATATTGGTTTCGGTACCCTGAAAACTGGAGTGCACACCTTTAAAAAAAAAATCAAAATCTTGATTTCGTGAACATGAAGCCCTCCTAATTTCTTTTCACAATAGGGCTTTTTATCCAATACATTGCATTCAATCTCTACAATAAAAAAAACCCTACCTATCTATGGATTGAACAGAGTTTGTAAAATTTATTGGCTGCATATTTTTAAAACAAATCCAGCTCAGATCAAGATAAAAAAAACAATGAGCTGGAAAAATGACTTATTAGTTTTTATGATAATACTGTTCCTCTTCAAAGAATATCAACAAATAGTTATCGTCTATTTGTTCTTTGCCTAAACAAATATTCTACAAATATAAAAACTTGATTCTTAATTTAAAGAAAATAGTTTTATTTTAATGGACAAGAAAATTCCATTTATACATAGTCAACTAAGAGTTCAAAATTTCAGATTACTAATACCCTTAACCACGAATTATTCGATGAATTAGTTAGAATATAGAAAGTTGTCATGATTGACAATATCTTCCAGCTGTTATTAAAAGTAATTTAATTTATTAATGACAAACTTGTGAAATCCTAATATTCTTTGCTAGGATCTCATATTGAATATTTTTCTTTATATTTCCCCCAATCTATAAAATTTCGAGATAAAGTGTTTAATAATGGCCGACCCTATATTATATATATATATATATAGGGGTTATTATAGAAACCAAATTTAAGATATGAAACGTACAAACTCGCAAAACTATGTCATTAGAAACTAAATGATCGTAAAAAGTGATTGACCGACCTCTGAATGCACAACAAATTAAAAGGAGGACGAGGAAAATATAATCTTAATGAATTTTTATTTAATATTTCTTATATTTTGAAGAAGGAGGACACTCTTCTGAGAGCCTGGCGTATTAGATTATCATTTTTATCTGTAGTTGATAAGGATTTTTATTTTTGAAAAAAAGTCTTCTCAGTTGAGTAATTACAATTGGTCGGTGTAATATTATCTCCTAATGACTTCATGAAAACTTGTTAAGATGATGCCCTCTAATATAAAAGCATACTTACCTGCTGCGAGGAAAAAAAATAGGGGAAAGCATTAAATTCAAAGTTAATGTATATACAAACTCATATAAATGTACTGGATTATGCCTTTACAATGTTGCTTGTATCCGTTCCTTATCGGATGGATTTGTGTCTTTCTCCTCTCTCCCTTTCCGACTTGCTCAACTGTGACTAGAATAACAAGTGGGGCTTGAAGTAATGATAAATAATAAAAAATAATGCCCTATTTAAAAGACCATAAATATAACTATTATTGGAGGCAGGAATAAAAAGAGCTTAAAACCCATCAAGAGTCCCTTTATCTTCCTCAAACGTTCTAACGCACGCTCAAATTAATATTTATCACAAATGGGAGGAGAGGGTTTATAGAGAAAGGGCGCCAAATAGGTATATTCAACCAGCTGAGTATTGTCCAAGTTCAAGCGCCAATGCCAATAAATACAATGTTATATTAAATTTGACTAAGTGCATGTCATGATGCCATTTTAAGAGAAAATAATAAATGTAATAGCAAAGCTGTAACAGAAAG
>CP045900.1:1619617-1655886 GCA_013387185.1 Caligus rogercresseyi | reverse complement strand
GTAACAGTTCTTTTTGGCAGTTTTTCTTTATTTACTCCCGTCAAGTTGAATTCTTTAAAAGGTTATGATAAATCCTTCCTATTCGTCCTTTGTTTCATTATTTATCGACTTCAATACAGCTCTTATTCGTCAATTTAGCATCCAACTTTATATAGATCGATGTTTTAAAATCCTTAAGAGTCCCTGCTGATCAAAAATATTACTATAGCGAGCTTGTCTTTCTCCTTCTAGTCATAGTATAATATGTAGTTATTTTCTTGTTGATTATTATGAATTTATTGTTGATTGAACAAATGTATGTCTCCCATTGGGATTTTAAAAAAAAAAAAATATTTTCCTTCAAAAAAACTAAAAAAAACTTAAATTTATTGGTTGAACCCTTTTTTAAATCAACAACTTTTTAATTACTTTATATATATAATGTTAATAAAAGTTATATAAATGATCACCTAAAAAGTTTAGTTGGCGTTCAAATGGTGAGTCATTCAGCAATAAGGAGCACCAAATAGGTAAATAAGAATTCCAATCTACCAACTGATAAGGAAATCAAATGTATGTTGTTGAAGATAATGGATGATAGATAATCTCACTAACGTCTAATAACGGAATAATTTCCGGTAAGGTTAGGTCTAACATTATTCCACTCAAATATTTACCATATTTTTGGAGGAAATATACACCTAATTATTGTTCAAAACATAATTTTAAACATCTTATTGAGTCATTTTTATCAAAACCTTTTTTTCCTCATACATTTTTTCTCATACCGTTTCTTCCGAGCATTGGATTCTTAGAATGGACTTAGATTTTGATATATATATCTATATACCAAAGTTCCTTGTACATTTTTTGGGTGGGTGAGAGGGGGTTATAGATTCAACAGCACGGCGCTCACAAAGTGCATCTTGGATAATAATTTATAAATTAATGCTTTGCATCCAGCCGGAAGCATTAAAAGCAGTTATGAGTTGAAGTAGATTTCCTGGTAGGGTGTATTTGTTGGGTATATTAAGTATATATTTACCATACCCCTCCCCCTTTAAAATAATTGAACTATACTTTTTATTACCACACATACATGGTATAAATAAAACATACGGAACTTTGAGTTATTTGAGTACATATAACAAAAGAAACTGAGGTTTTTTTATTGCTTCCAGCAAATTAATCAGTGGAAAATATGCATTGCAATTGTGGCAGTTTTTAAAAATTCAACAAGCGTATTAAGGAAACAAAGTCTTTTATGCATTAAATATATAAATTTTTGAGAAGGAGATGATTATACTTAATTTTTAGAGTGCATGATATGGACGAACTTTCAAATATATTTATCAGCTATGGAAAATATCACCAAGGTCTAGGAAATATTATTTTTTTCTCCTTTAGTCAATGCAACGAAAATGGGGTTGGCCCATAGTTTTTTTATGTAATTAGTGTCACAGTCAACATACATGCCAATTGCTGAAGCAACAAGGACCAAATATGGCTTCACATAATTTCATCAAATATCTGGCAATACAATATTTTAAATATTTTGGTTAAAAATCGATTCAAGGGAGCAAATTACTTCGAAACTGATTATGTATCGAGATATAATGAAAAAATCATTGGATCATACATTGGGAAGTTACTCACGTATGATGACACTGGAAAGAAAGCCTCGTTTATTTGTTGTAAATGCAATGCAGGTCTTCACCCTAGATGCTACATAGAATACCACTACGTTTGTAAAGAAATAATACTTAAAAATGTATAGAAAATTGGTCAATAAGATATTTTATATATATAATAATGTTATGCTTATCGTGTATCCATCTATCTATATATATGTAAGAATTAAAAGAAAAAAGGAAAATATTAAAGAAAAATGTATAGTACCGTTTATTCTTTTTTTAGTTAATAAAATCTTTGCCTGTAGAATCTGAGCGTCGATTTTCGACGTTCTAATTTCTCAGTAGTGACTAGTTCAATTTGGTTGAAATTTTGAACAAATGTTCTATGTGTCAAGATAAAATAGCCATAAAAAATTTTCATTGTTCAACAGTCATTACTGAACTTTCGGTTCTAGTGGGTAAAAAAATGTTATAAGTGGTAAAACTTTTTTAGTTTATGAAAATGTAATCCTCTTAGAAAATATTTTTCCCCTTATCTCTCCATCCAGAGCCATTATTTCATCATTGTAGACGGAAAAGGGAAGGGAGTGACGCTGTAGTCTTTGCAGGGCTTCTAACTTGACTGACAGCCTTTTATTTTTAGTATTTATGTATTTTGAGGTCGATGAGTCACGAAAAAATGAAAGATATGTTTTCGAAATATGTCAAAAATACATTTTTCTTAACTAATAACTACCTTTATTACCAAAATTTAACTTTATAATATTTAGTCAGAATAAAAATTAACAAAGCAATAAGTTAATTTATCAAAAACAATTGATATGTAGGTTCAATGCAGAGCACAAGGCAATGCAACTTGAATGCAAGTGATAAAAACTTAAAAAGATTGCAATAAAATATAATCAACAACAAATATCAGATATGATTCATCAATATAATTGGTATTGAATGCAATCATAATGCTTTAAAGGCATTCTTCATTATATAAGACGACGGTTTAAAATTAACAACTTCTTCTATTCAGCTTGAACGAATAAACGTTCTCTAAAAATCCGACATAAGTAAATTTTTGATTTCCACCAGTTTTTCTCCGGGTCTGGCAAGAGGGGAGTTCTGACGTTCATTACTAAAAAACTATCAAGGCCAGTATTTGTCAAAGAATATATCGATGAGGGTGATTGGCATCAAATAATCATTAACCCTTCTGGATGCACATTTTCTATATTTAATATCTACGGACCCAATATCCGATCTTCAAAGTTTTTCCAGTCAATTTTAAACGCCCAAATGACGGCGATATGCCTCTTTTAATGATTGGCGATTTTAATGTAGATATTGACGAACCCACACATCTTTACCCCAATTCTGCGATTCTTTTGAAACTAATAAACAAACTACGGCTTGTGGACTTAACCAAAAATTCAATCCGAAGGATAATATCTCATGGAGTAGTGGCAATAAATCTTCTAGAATAGATTTGGCACTAATTTCTAACATCTTAGTAAGAAATATTAAAGACGCTTGCTATAGAGCTGAACCATTTTCCGACCACAAAATGATTACTATTACGTTGCGCTATGTGCCAAGGAAAAACCAATTACATGTTCCAAGATGGATATTTGGTGATAATGACTTTATAAATAATCTTAAACAAAATTTCTCGAAAAATAACGGTATGATTACCCCAAAAAATGCATACTCACTTCTCGCTCAAATTGCTACTAAAACGGTCAAAAGGTTTATTAAATCTTTTAAGAAGAGATCTGCAAAACTTCAGAGTGAAATTGAGAGTCTTCTGAACAGCTCCTCTATTTTTATTAAACAATTTTCTTCTGATCTTTTCAATTCCTATAGAATCTTTGACATTGTGGAGTCAGAAATGCTAAAGAAAAAGGAATATGAATCAAATCATAGCCTGAGGATAAAGTATTTGCCCAGAACGAATACTGGTTCTGCTCCAATCATACGGAAGATTGTTGTTAATAATATAACTATTTCTAAATCTACTGATATTTTAGACTATTTCCATCTTCGTTTCTCAGATATTTTAGGTGGTCAACGAGTAGATTTTCCAAAACCGAAAAAATCATCAAAGACTAAAGTTTTTACAATACAAATAATAGAAAATTTTATAGAAAAACATTTTACAGATTCAAAATCGTCAGGCCCGGATGGCTTAGCTGGGCCTATCTTCTCTCTTGCTCCTAAGGAAGTTGCTCCTTACCTTTTAGCTATTGGCGAGATAATGGAAAAATCGGGTAGGATGCCGCGATCGTTATGCAAAGGTAGGATTGCACTTATACCAAAAAAAGGTGATGGGACAGATTTTAATCATTGGAGGCCTATCACTGTTTTAAACTATGCTTATAGAATTTTATCGGGAATTTTAGCTCAACAAATAGAACCTATTTTAAACAGAAAAATTTCAGAGGAACAAAAAGGATTCCTCAAGAAAAGAAAAATCACTGACATATCGCGAAACATTCTTGCAGCTACTGAATCCCTCAACAGAAGTCAAAAATTTGGTGCAGTGATTGCTATTGATTTTAGAAAAGCGTTCGATTCCGTCAACCATGGCCATATTTTAAATTCGATAAAAAAACTTCTACCTAGACATTTTTTTAATCCCATAAGAGCTTTATTAAACAATGGCTCTTCTATCATTTCTTTAGATGGCAAAAACAGTGAGCCAATTTTATTAAAAAAAGTTGCAGACAAGGCTGTCCTATGGCTCCACTTCTCTTCATATGTGCTATAGATGAACTTACACGAGCGCTAAAAAGGAAATATGGGGGGTTTGGAGTTTCCTTCAATGGAAAAAAGCATCTAATAGATCTCTATGCGGATGACATTACTTTGTTTATTGAAGCTTCATCTGCAAGGCAACTTATTGCTCGTATAAACGTTCTTGTGTCCTTCTTCAACAAATTCTCGAACATATCAGGACTTACCATAAACAAAAATAAAACAACCATACTACCTTTGGGATCCTGGTTTCCCGAAAAGTGTATGGAAATTAATGGATTTAAAGTTGAAGAGGCTATTAATGTTCTGGGGATACAATGGACAAGAACAGGTGCGTCGCGAAATAATTGGACAAAGTTGAATATAACTATTTATAAACAGATACGTCAGTGGAGAAATCTTGCTCTACAAACCCGTATTGATCTATATAATTGTCGTATAATTCCTCTTGTTTTATATAAAGCAACCTCTTTGCCGTCTTTAGCTGAGTCTGCAATAGCTGAGGAAGATGCATGGCTTCACTCCCTCTTCCACAAAAGCTATATTCCTTCTCTGAAGCGTCCAAAAGACAGGATTGGCGGCGGATTGTGCCAGTTGGGATTTATAATTCCAAAATATTATAAAAAGATTGTAGGGGAGTTAGGAGTTTTTCCTGACAAAGAGTGGCGACTTTTATATACTTCTTCAGAGTACTATTCTTGGCTACACTTAGGTACCCCCTTAACTAATGAAGTTTTGGAAAAAATTTCACCATTTCTTGCGTCGATGCAAAAAATTATATGGCATGCTACCCCGGAATATTTATCAGACTCTTCGATTGATATTATTCACAAAAACAGGGGTGTCCGACCTTTTATTAATAGATTTGGTGATCCCTCATCCTTAGAAAAAACAGCTCTTGTGAATGGAATTATTACAATCCACGACGTGGGGGCAGCTTCCATTTTCGCAGAAGGTAGATTTAGGTTTCCTCTTCAGAGGTCTGTCAAAACCATGTGCCCTACAATGCCGTGGTTTTTAAAATTGAATCTTGACAGGCAGAAGTTTTATGAAGAAAAAGAAATAATAAGTAAGTTTTTAAGCATTTTTAGTCTTCCTTCCTCATGGAAAAAAAGAATTTCGTGTTCGACCTGGAGTATTGCTGATGGGTCCAAATTTACAGCTCAATTTCAAATCTCGACTCGGCTCATTAAATTTTTTTATCCTTGCAATAATTGTGGCATTCTATACAATAATATAATACACGCTTTTGTAGATTGTCATTTTTAAGGACTGTGAGGTATTTTATTCAATTAAATGTCTTTCCGCAAGAAGATATCGACTCCAATATCATTAAGGCATCGATCTTGTTTGGACCCTTCAGGCGAAAACAGAAGCTGGCATCTCATCATAAGGCAATTGAATATTCGCTGTTAAGCATAAAATCTTTAATAGCAAAGAAATTGACAAATCATTCGTATATAAAAATTGAAGACCTCAGAGCTATAATGATTGGGACAGCTGCTCGGTATTGCGCTATGGCAATTAAAATTCCAAGCGTCTCTGCATCTTCGTGGACATGTGCTGGTGACCTAATAAGGTTCATTCCCTCCAATTCCCTCCAATACCTCAATATCATCAAATCTACCATACGTAGACACCGCCGTTACAGATTGAATAGAGATTAAGTTTGTTTTGTTTTTTAGGTGCATATTATATATTTAGGTTTTTTTTTTCTTTAGACAGTAATTTTGAATTACAATGTTCATTTATGTTTTTGTTTTAACGTAACTGTCTTTAGATTTTTATATTTATATATTTGTTTTCTATGTTATTGTGTATTTCACTATATTTTTTTAGAATAATAAATATATATTTTAACCCAAAAAAAAAAAAAATCCGACATAAGTAAATTTTTGACACTTTCTCTTTTAACTATTTATTTTGATATGTGGCTTTTATGAGCCAGAAACATGTTTATACATCTTATACCTAGAATAAAACAAACATAAGAATCCTTTCATCTCAACGAACTCATTAAGACTTCTAGAGAAACTGTTGACATCTCATCCATTAATAGATATATAATTATCCATATTATGTATATATATAAATATATATTAAAAGTTTACAATATTGGTTCCATTATAAATTTAAATAGATGTACGTTTTGAATACGACCATAAGAACAAACAAGAAAAGATATCCAGTTAAAAAGAAGTTCAAGGTTTTGCCCCTCCTCAGAGAGTCTTATTCCAGTGCTAAAAGTTTATCAACAGCCTACTTAAAGAGGTCTTTCCCAACAACCTTAAGCATTGAAATATTTTTTCTTTATAAAAAACTTAATTCATGAAGACAACTACTACTAAGTGACATGCAATATATTTATCAATTATCTTTTTGCAAAGTATAAAAAATATATCATCATTTGATAAAACTCAACTCACTATATGTCAAAACTTATATGCATAAGAAAAAACTTGGATTTTGAAATTAAGAGTGATCACCTGAATAAACATTTTTTACCCATAATAAAATTAATATTTTTGATTTTCTATACCAAATTAGTTTTTGATTTTCAATATGCTATTTTGCTTGCTATTATTAAATCTAATGTTCTCTTCTACAATTGTAAGGAGGTTCAGCTTTCTTTTTGAATAATTTAATAACTACGATTTCCCCTCCGTTGATGATTAAATATCAATAAAAAATACGTCAATAATAAAAATGTCCAAAGATATCCATAGAATTGAGAATTTTAAGTACTGTAATTTAAATCCAATAAACTACTCTCTAAAGTATTTTCTAAATTTACAATTAAAAATAATTTATAGTTTTTTACATTCACACTCCATTTTTTTGTGTGTGATGATTAAAAAAGGTTGAGTTAAGGGTTTCTTCTATATCTCCAGCGGATCTATATACCCCTTTTGGACTTAAAAATATTTTCCCTCTCCGAAAATTAACGGAGAATATCGTCCGAAGAAATTAAATACTATCCATCGTCTGCACTCAGCCAAAGAAGTTTGATGAAAATAACTTAAGAGGATGTAAAGATTATAAGTAACTAGAGGCATATATACACTCAGAGAGTGCAAACCTCCGCCGTCACGGGGTCCTTATGAGCCTTCCGAGGCGGATTTTTCACGACTGGGGCGGCGTAGAGGGACGGTGGAGGGTTCACCTCGACGGAAATTCCGAGAGGAAGACGCTCCCGTCACCCGATTTTACAGCACAGCGACATCTATTGGCAGAGTAGGCTAACTTGAAATATTTATTAGTATTTAGCTCGTTTTGTATCTTAATTCTGCACTCAGAGATGCCAAAATTTAATCACTAGTTACTTTTGACATTTCCAACAACTCCACCAAGTTTCATCCGAATCTGTTCCGTACTTTTTGAGTTATCCTGCTGACAAACAAACCAACAACAACAAACCAACACCACGCCAGTGAAAACAATACCTCCTTCGGCGGAGGTAATTAACTTATTCTTCTGTAGGGCTTTACGAACTGAAGTATTATATCACAAAATATCACGTTCTTAGACATTTCTGTTGTTTGATTTCATGGATGTGCCACTTACCATTGTGATATTTAAATGATGATTGGTCATTTTTTTTAAACCAATAAAATAATATTTATTTTTTCTTAATGTACTTTATACATTTGCCGCAAGTTTAAAGGCATATCATTTATCGTATGTATTTTAGAACTCTGAAATGAACTAAAAAGTCTTCTAAACTAATTTATAATATAATTTTTTTTAAAGACTTTATTGATATAGAGATATTACATATTAAATATGAATAAAAACATTATAGTTTGAAATTAAGTCTCTAATCTAAAATCTAGCAACACTATCTACAAAAATTAATTATAAAAAAGTTTTAAGGTAACAAAATTTTAATAAAAAATACAGGCATAATAATAATTCACTAATAATGAATAAAATAACAAAGATTGTATATAAGTATTTTGTTTGTCTTTTGGCAAATTTTCTGTTCTGCCTTTTAATCCGTTGTAGAAATAGGAGATGTCCAGCTGAGCAAGACGGATTTATTTCTTAACATCTTCAGGTTTTTATTTTTTTATACTTTGTCTAAAATATGTTTATTTTTATGTAAATAAAAATAATAATTTAGAATATAGATTTTTTTTAATGATTAAGATTTTTATTTATCATCATCAACAAACAGTGTAGATAAAATACACATTAGATAATACGATAATTAATAAATAAAAACATAAAACTAGGCACTTGCGTAAAAACAATACATAAATGAACATTATAGTTCATAATTACTGCCTAGAAATAAAATAAGCTTTTACAAAGGGACAATAAGACAAAAAAGCTAAAAATAATCACAATAAGGCCGTTCTTGACATAAAACGTATATATCTTCTAGCAATTGATTTAATCAGGCTTAGATATTGTGCTGAAGTTGATGGTATGATTTTGATGATATCACCAGCCCAAATCCAGGACGAAGATGCCACTTGAGGGATTTTGATTCCGAGTGCCGAGTAACGTGCTGCTGCTCCTATCATGATGGATCTTAACTCCTCTTCGTGTATGGGACTGTTTATTGTTAGTTTCTTCCCGACCAATGATTTAATATTCAATAAAGCACACTCAATCGCCTTCGGATGCGGTAAAGAATTACGACTCCTCTTGTGTGCTCCAAAAAGAATAATGGCCTTGATTTGTCCCGGCAGCCCGTTCCCATCCACGCCAACAATTAGTTGGATAAATGTCTTAACAATTTTTAAAAGTGGGCAATCCACAAAAGCGTGAACTGTGGTATTAAAATAAATCCGCAGTCCTTAAACGGAAGGTAAAACCTTATAATGTCCGAGAAATTTGAAACTGGGCTGTGAATTTATTACCGTCCGCAATTCTACAAGTTGATCCCATAATTATCTTGCCCCACGAAGAAGGCAAATTAAGTTATTTTTTATATTTACACACTATGGAGTTAGGATCCGTTGTCCGCCCCAAAGGATATAAAAGTTTTGTATGCCATGGTCGGATAGTAAATAAATTTTCTAACCATTTTCATAAATAACATTAGCTTTATAATGTGAATTTAGAAAAAAGTTGTATTTTTTGTACGGCAGAGAAATTGGTTTGGGTGGAAAATGATGCTTTCATGTATTACTCTTAGGCAAATAGGATATTTAAAACTCCCAAAGCACAGGATCTCTCAAAGGGGGTTTACTCATTCAGTCTTCCCTTTTTGGCTCCCAAAAGACCCCAGGGATCACCAAACCCAAGTAGACTAAACTTTCATACTAAGAAGAAAAAAAGAGTAGTACAAACATCCATGCAAAATACAAGAAGAAAAAATCTATATACATGAAGCATGGATTCACATAAAGGAAAGATACAAAATAAATAATAAGCTTTCATTAATGATATTTATTTTATGACAATTTATTACCAATGACTGCATGCCTGTGTATCATTTTGTAAAAAAACAAGAGCCTATTATATAAGAGGAAAGACATTAAATGTAGTTCTTTGTGTTGAAGAACCAAAGGGATTTTATGATGGTATAACAATGGGAGGATTGATTTATGAAAAATGTGGAGAGATGTCCTAGACACACTTATACCATGAGAATATTCCTTTGGTGTAATTAAAATAGAGATTCACGCGGAAAATAAAAGAATATATTAATTAACCCAGTATATCGGTTCAAAAGCTCCTGCATCCGATTAAATTGATTCAAAATAAAGCATTTAAAATATATAATAGCTATGGTGAGGATTTTAAATATTAGTGAGTGCTTTGTAGTGTTACTAATTCTATTGTTCTTCTACGGGTTCATTATTCTTCAACAGTTCGAGGCACACTGTCTCACATATGGACACTGCAAGGGGAGAGAGTGGGTAGTGATGGAACGACCTGTTTACCCGGTTCGAACCCTCAAGACACACTGATCACTCCATATATTTAAGTACATTGTGTCGACTGATTGCCCACTTTTAATACCAACCATTTTGTTATACATACAAAAACCTATTTCATTTGCAAATAAAATATAGAATTCGATGCGTTTTTGTGTAAATTTATGAATTCTCCGTACACAGTTTTCAACTGATAATCGGAGTGATGATCGACATCGACAGATGATGAAAAAAGTAAACATATTTATCTGCAATTTATTTATTCAATAATGAATAGGAGTATTCCATTCTAAGATATTTTTGTTCTTTTGGTATTTATAGTATCGATTTGGATTCAATTTAGCTTCAGCTCTTATATGAGAGCATCCCAAAAGTACAATTACATTTTTGTCATTTGATGTTCAAGTATCCCTTGTTGCTCATGTGTAAAATACAAATGGTATTCAGTATGATGTACTTTTATTTATGATCCTTAGGAGATTAGTCAAATAGACATATACACACAGAGAGATTCACCAACCATTATCACCCAACTGGCAAACAAGTCATTATATAAACAATCATATTATAATCTTCTTGGTTAATCTACACGTCTCTCCAAGAAACTACATTGTGATGGATGTTCAGGATACGTATTGTAATATAACTTCAATCATCAGGTCAATGATCAAGTGGAAGATGAATAAAAATAATATATACTCGTTTTGGGTGTTTTTGTTCAGATATCCTTCGGATAGAGAGCCAAGGAAGATATGTAACTTGTAGATTGAAGGAAATAATGAATTGCAGAGTTCATTTACCTGAATATTAGGCTATTTTCTATAGTATGTTAATTTAATTGAGGATTAAATTATGTAACAGAATGTAAGAAGTCTCCGGTGGAATTATGTTTAGTTCTTGATTCCTTCTGACAGAATCCTTGGGAGAGCGGCCTGCCTTGAATCGCTAAGGTTCCATGTAAACACAATAAAGTCCCTTGAAATTATCATCAATTAATACAATATTTCAAGGATTAGTTGGCGGGGAAAGAACAGCATTTTCGAATCCAAAAGGCAGGGAAACAATATATTTTAATATTATACAAGCATCCTCCTTCCTGATCCATGGGACCACTCTGGTCTTGAGCACCTTGATGTAGTCCTCCGAGGTGAGCCTGTAGCCCTCTTGGAAGAATACTGGAGGCATGGCTTTACCATCTGAGCCAACAACTCCAAGTATCATGATGCTGGCTGGGTGCTAGGTCATGGACACATATTTCTTAGATCCACATGACCAAGGCTAATGTAGCAATAATTTCTTCAGTTGAAGACTGGATCCACTGTAAAAGTTTTTTCATCGGAAAAAATGAGATTTCGGTCCCCCTTGCTTTTCATGTTTTTAAAATCTTCTTGCATTTGATGTATCTGGCCTCCACATTAGCCATGGACAACATGGGACGGGTGGTGTGAACCAAGGACTTGCCCCCAATGTCCTTGACAATGTTGGCAGCAGTAGTCTTACCAATGTTGTTCTTCGTAGCAATTGTTCTGATGCTCAGAAGAGGGTTTCTCTTGATCTGCACCCTGATCTTCTTCTTAGTGGCCTTGGTGGCCTTTAAGACAGGTATCCTACTTCGAGGCTTGTATTCAAGGCCTTCCCCCTTGTCCAACCTCCTCTTGATCCTGCCAATGGTGCTAGCGGACTTGCTGGTGGCCTCAGAGATCTCCTCGTGGCTGATTCCTATACGAAGCAGGGCAGCCAGTTCATGTATTTTAGCTTCCATGTCAAAAACGATTATGAATTTCGAAATGTAATTGGAACAAAACTTGTTAATCTAAATATAGTCTTTAATTTTAATTAAAAAGTCTCTGAAACCTTGAAAAAAGTCATCTAAGGTATCGGTCAAGACTTTCCAGACACCCGGTACAATACCTAATGTTTGGTGCTTGTTAATTTGGTACTTGTTTTTTTTTTTGTAGTATAGCTATTTATGATCTCATATGCTTTTATAGGATAGCAATTTGTAAGAATATCACACAGGAACTTTTTTCTGTAACTTCATTTGCTAAAAGACAAGGAGTGTGAATAATAATAAAAATAGTTTACCATTATGAAATAAGACATTGGTTCATTTGTTGAGTTAAGAACATCAACTTATTTTACAACACAAAGAGCTTTGATTATCTAAAAGAATTTAATGGCACTTACAAAAATTACGATGTAGATTTGACATATGTCTTTGCAAACAAATATAATTGATAATTTGATAAAGAAGATTATTTTTTTCTCTAAGCAAACAAAATCTAACTATAAAATTCTTAGACAAAAATGAAACTTCAGCAGTGACATTTGTCCTTAGCTGTCAACATGATGAAAACAATTTCTGCAGTCCTTCTCCTGGCCGCTGTTGTCAGTGCAGTTTCATCCCAGAGACACATCGGCAGAATTGTTGGTGGAGAAGAAGTGGAGCCCAACGGTATCCCCTTCCAAATCTCCTTCCAGACAAAGGCAGCTTCCACTTCTGTGGTGGCTCCATCATAGACAAGTACACTGTCATCACCGCTGCCCACTGCTGCGCCAACTTTAGACCCAATGAAGTCAAGGTTGTTGCCGGTGAACACGACCTCTTTATCAAGAGCGTTGACGAGCAGGCCGCTAATATTGACGAAATCATCTATCACGAACTCTTCGGATCCCATGGAACCAACTACGATGTCTGCCTCTTGAAGTTGAAGCTTTCCTTGGATTTGAGCGACAAGATCAAGACCGTCTCTCTCCCAAAAAGGACGAGAAATTCAACGGAGATGTCGTCGTCTCTGGCTGGGGCACCCTCTACGCCGGAGGACCCTCTTCCGATGAACTCCGTGCCGCCACTGTCCAGCTTATCTCTGACGAGGAGTGCGAGGAAGCCTATCCCGGACAGATCGATGACACCATGATCTGCGCTGCTGCTCCCCAAAAGGATTCCTGCCAAGGAGACTCCGGTGGTCCTCTCGTCCAAGGAAACACTCTCGTTGGTATCGTTTCCTGGAGGATTGGCTGTGCCTATGATGGATACCCCGGTGTCTACGGGAAGGTCACCAAGTTCCTTGACTGGATTGCCGAGCAAAATGTTATTAAATACTTTTTTGTGCTGAAATAAGTGGCTTTCATAAAAAAATCTTATTGAGAAAACGCTAAATTAGATAATTGAACACATTGAAGAAGACCCAACGCTTTACTTTACTAACGTTTCATCAAAATCCCAGGGGATGTGAGATTTTTAAAGCCGTTGTCAATACCGATTATTTAAAACCATACCAATACTTTTAGACACGTTGGTGAATAGACTTAGAATTCCTCAGCGTTCGAACAATACTTAAAGTTAAATATTACTCTCATATTCTTAAATATATTGCATATTAGATTTTCACAATGTGAGAGGACTGGAGAATAATAAAAAAAGGAATTATGAAAGAGGAATATATTATTTGGATTGACGAAGAAAACTAGGACCCAGTCACTAAAAGCAAAGCAAATCAGTATAAGTATCTTGGGGTCATAATTGATCGAAAACCTCAATGGAGAGCCCATATCGATTATATTGTCAAAAAAGCCAAAGGATTTTTATTTTCTGTGCGGAATTTGATCGGAAGCAATTGAGGCTTGCGGCCTTTTTATACGTAATAGAATTTGAAGGCCTACTTGGAACCAATCATTTGTTACAGGGCAAGCATATGGGCGCCTAGGAGTATTAGTTTGAAAAAATACCATATAAAATTAAGGAAAAATAATAGGCTAGTATGTCTATTAATGTGCAGAGCCATGAGATCCACTCCGACGAAAGCCATAGAAGTTATGTTAAATATAGAACCACTACACATAAGCATAAAAGGGTGGGCACTAAGGCCAAGGTTAAGAGTCATGCATAATGTACCGATAAAATGGCTGACTCATTCTCGAGCAAAAGGTGGAGGAAGTATCATCCAAAAGAATTAGAAAATTTAGAAAATATAGTACTCCATTGGAAACAAATATTTACAAATCATATTCCATTCCTCCATTTGAATTTACCAAGAAGTTAATTGTGGATTCCAAGTGCCTGGATATTGTTACGGATGGGTCGAAGATGAGCGATGGAATTGGTTTTGGCTGGTGCATTACCTTTGGAGATCAGTCCATTCAAGAAGGATTCGGAAATTTTAACATGTACAGCACGGTATTTCAAGCAGAGTTTGAAGGAATTCTACAGGCAGTACGAGCTTTGAATGTGATGGAAAATACCACCACTCCTCAGTGGCATTCCATGTGGACAGTATGGCTGCCATTGAATCTTTATCAAAGAGAAGAGGCTGATTTACATAACAGCAAAATGCAATATTGAATTAAATGAGCAGGTCGAAGAGGACTATATATATATGAAATGGATTAAGGTCCATGACGACAACACTGGCAATTAATTTGTAGATGCCTTAGCTAAGATGGGATGTAGTATGATATCTCCATTTAGCTTCGAAGTCCCTCAAATAACAGTAATAATAGAAATTTAAAGCAAGACTCGATCGTTATGGCTGAAAGAATGGCAGGGTGAACAAAGTTGCCGCCAAACAAAATTCTTCTTGCATGATCTGAAAAAGATGGAAGATACACACTCACACGAGAAAATCAATTCAGAATGTTATAAGTTTTGTGTCTGGCCATATTCGTATGAAAAAACATCTCAAGGAGATGGGATTGGCGGATGAGGACTCTTGTAGGCTTTGTGGAGAGAAAAGAGAGTCTCCCATTCAATATGTCATCAGCTGTGATGCCCTTGTTGGTGTTAGGAGGAACCTTACCGAGGATCGTGGGGACTATCGTTGGAGTAAGGGTGATGTTTCCCACTTCATCAGGGTTCTCATCAACACGCACCAATTCGTGAATGTCTTCTTAGATGACCAAATTCCTTAATGATTTTTTAACAATAGTTGTAATATAATTGATACGAGCATATGTGCTTTTAAACGTTTTATATTATATATTTACTGTTGTTTGTTCACCATTTGTATAGAATGTAAATGAAATATACCTAACCTTTAGGGTGTATGCCTAACGGGATGCTGCATTAAATTGCAGTTTCGGTTACCATATTAGAAGCTTAACAGTACTCCTGTAGGTAGGTAGATAGATTTTCTTTATTATACGGTCAGCACGCAAGTAACGATAAAAGGAATATACAAAGTATAGCTGACAATAAACATCACGTCAAACATAAGGTGCCAACTAAAATACTACTATATAACACTCCCCCATACTAAATTTTTATATATATACAACTTTAATAGGTGATTTTAAAATCCCACTTGCAGGCGTTCAGGAGGTTTTGAAACTCGGTTCGATCGTCTCAATCCTTTCGGTTCTTCCACCTTCTCAGGAAAAGAACAATCATTGGATCTGGAGGCAATGATTTTGGTCAGTGTGTCGCCGAACCACTTCCCCTCCATCCGTCTGGCATTTATAGGACAGAGGACCAGTTTCCTGGCCGGGACCCATTTTGCCTCCTCCCTTTTTGAGTATTTCCTCACCATGACTGAATCGTTCAGGTCAAAAGGTCGTTGTCGAGGAGATGGTCCATCGTGGTCTTTCTTCTGACGGGTTTGACTCCAAGCCACTGTCTCCAAAATTGTAGGTATAGGAGTGACCATGTCTAATCTCGATTTGAGTTTCCGGCCGATCATCAATTCTGATGGAGCAACACCAGTTGATGAGTGGGGAGTTATTCTATAACGGAACAGAAATTGATTCAGTTTTAACATTGTGAAAGTACCGCAGGTTTTTAGAAAGCTTTTAAATATTTTAACTGCATTTTCTGCTTGGCCGTTTGTAGAGGGATGATACAGAGCTGAGTTAGTAAGTTTAATTTTGTTAATAGTAATAAATTTATTAAACTCTTCAGACGTAAAACAAGTGGCATTATCCGAAACAATATTAGAGGGTAGTCCAAAACGAGAAAAGACTGCATTAACGGTTCCCATTTCTCGTGAAAAAAGCGGGGTTTTACCTTGGTTTATTCCTAGAACCCACACTTATCTTGGAGAAGAAAATAAGTTGATTATTTGGGAGACTTAGCTGCCAACCCTTAAAACAAAGAACTAAGTACATCACTCATATTTAATCATGCCTCTGCATCACTCAAAGGGAAACTTTTCGTTCTTACTTACAAAAGATATTAATTTTAATTAGAAGAAAATGCATTTTATACACAAAAATTAGGATTCTGATTATTTAAGTGTCAACTCTACTATAAAATAAATAGGTAGGGGGGAAGGGAGGTTAAAATGCATAATTACTTCTATAAAGACTGCATCAACATCTGCTCAAAGAAATGAATATACAGAAAGGAAATTATCAGTCCTGATTATTATTTTAATTAAATTTTCTTTATTTACTTCTTCCTATTATTTTGTTTCGATGGCATTAACAAAATATACAAATTGGGAAAATCAAGGTGACAGTATATATATATAACATATATATATATATATTTTTTATTATTTTATAAAAAGAAAAAAATACCTTTATACAATACCTAATGTTTGGTGCTTGTTAATTTGGTACTTGGTATTTTTTGTAGTAGAGCTATTTGTGATCTCATATGCTTTTATATGATAGCAATTTGTGAGAATATCACACAGCTTTAGTTATCCTAGTTGTTCAATTCCTATAGGATAGCGGAAGTTGTTGAGGCTGAAATGGCAGAAAAAGTTACTAAAGAAAACCAGTCAAATATACGTTTAAAGAATTTACAAAGTCATGATAAGTGCTCTGCTATGTCATAAGTGTAATCCATCATGAAGGCAAAAAGATTACTAAGCCTAATGACATTCTACACTACTTCTATAACCGATTTCAGGAAGTGGTTAGAGCCGACAGGATTAACTTTCCAAAGAGAAAAAAGGTTCGTAAAATGCAGAATCTTCACTCAAGACTGCATCATTTCTTATATTAAGAAAACATTTAAAGATAAGAAGGCCTCCAGTATTGATGGATTAGTAGGAGAATTTTATACTCTCTTTCCGAATGAAGTAGCTCCTTTCCTTCTTCAGTTGGGAGAGTTGTTGGAGGCGAGGGGTAGACTTCCTAAACACATTACTAAGGGAAAATTGTCCTTGTTCCCAAGAAGAGAAACGGAACGAATTTCAACCACTGGACATCAATTACAATCCTCAACTATTCATATATAAGTCTATCGGGTATTTTGGCCCAAAAATGGAACCAGAGTTGAGCAAAAATATAGGGGTGCCTCAGAAGGGTTTTTCAAAACATAGAAATATAACTGCCGTTTCTCGTAATATTCAAGCAGTCATTGAGGCTGTGAGGGAGAGAGAAAAATTGGAACTGTTATAGGAATAGACTTTAAAAAGGCGTTTGACTCCATTTCTCACGTGCAGATTCTTCGAGCAGTAAAACGTTTGCTCCCAAAGTACTACTTCAATCCAGTTCGAGCGCTCTTGATCAATGGATCTTCAGTGATCTCGATTGGAGATAAAGAAAGCCAGTCAATCGCACTAAAAAAGAGCTGTCGCCAGGGCTGCCCTTCTTCTCCTCTTCTTTTAGTGGCAGCTATAGAAGAAGTAGTGGTCCCATTGACTCGCAAATACAGTGGTTTCGGAGTTGAATTTGCAGTAGATAGACATCTTGTCGATCTTTACGCAGACGATGTCACACTAACTGTAGCAGCAAACTCAGAGAACCAGCTCATTAAGAGAATCGAAGTCCTACTGAATGCTTTTGAATAATTCAAGGAGAGATCTGGATTGGAGCCGAATCGCTCTAAAACATTCATTCTTCCTATAGGGGCATGGGATCCCTTGGAAGAACAGAGCATAGCTGAACGCCAAATAATAATGAAAGTTTCTATATTAGGAATTGAGTGGGGACCCGAAGGAATACACATTAACAACTGGGGAAAAATATCCTCTGGGGTAAACAACCGTATCAACATATGGCGGGGGTTTAATCTACAGAAAAGGATTGACCTTTTTCAATACTCAGGTCGTCCCAATTGTTTTGTACAAAGCCACTGTATCCCCCTGGATAGCTGAAAATGATTTATAGAAGAAAAAAAATGGCTTTTTGTTCTTTTTCATAAGAGATACATTGAAGCTATAAAGCTGACAAGGTTCCTTATCGGGGGAGGATTAACAAAACTTTCGACAATCTTACCCAAAAAAATATATAAATATTTATCAACTTGGCAAAGTTTCCAGAAATGGAATGAAGAAATTCGGTCTCACATACCGATCTATTTAATAGATTAATGTTTGGTACAGACCTTACAAACAATATTACCAGGACATTCTGTGAAGTATGGGCAGCGGCTCAAAGAATTGTTTGGAGTTACGTCCCTATTTAAAACAGTGACTCAACTGTGGACATCATTTGCCAAAATGCCCATAGGCCATTCTTCTTCAAGAATATTGAGAGTCCAGATAAACTTGAGGATTGGGCTATTGCTGATTAAAGCAATTATGTTGTTTGGACTAAACAAGAGGAAAACCAACCAATCCGTTGTCTCGAAAGCAATCGAGTATTCTATTTTAAATGCGAAAGTCCTAATAGCAAATAAACTGACCATGGACGACTTTTTAAGTTCGGAAGATCTTCGTGCAGTCATTTTAGCAGCTGCCGCCAGATATGGAGCTCTTTCTTTAAAAATTCATTCCCCTATTAACGACTCTTGGACTTTTGCATCAAAACAAATTAGGTATTTCCCAACAAAGTCTTACAGCCATTTAAAAAAAATTAAGAGGATGTTAAAGTTTTATTAGACTATTATTCATTTTATAGACATGTCTATTCGTGGAATTGATTTATTTATGTTTTTTTTGTTTTGTTAGATATTTATTTTTATATTTTAGATAATACTTAAGGTTTTCATAGATATTTTTTTAGATTTATTTATACACTAAAATTTAAATGTACGATGCACAAAGTTTTTTAAATCTAGATAATGAATATCAACCACATCGTCTCCTACCGGCAGACTGGTTCCGAACGGTTCTCTCAAAAGGGCATCTTTTAGACGTCCATCAAACACCCCCATCCCCTTAACCATGTTATCCCTACAACTGGATGCATACAGAAGAAATGCAAAATGGAGATGTCTCTCTCAAGAACTATCTCAATCGACTCGCTGATATCTCGCCGGAAAGAATGTGTGCGACCTCTCCGTATTCAGGATTATCACACTCGGCATGATAGAACCTAACCTGAGGATCAAAATTACCTCTTATAAAGGCTTCATAAAGTTTGAATTTATCCTTTAGTATTCTTATGCTGGAGTACAAATTTTATATTATAAAGTCTATTTATGTAATTAATTTACGCATTACTTCAGCCCTTAAAAGAAGTGAACTACAAAAAAAAGACAATGGTTCACTTGTAGATACCTAATGTTTGGTGCTTGTTAATTTGGTATTTGGTATTTTTTTTGTGGTATAGCTATTTGTGTTCTCATATGCTTTTATATGATAGCAATTTGTAAGAATATCACACAGGAACTTTTTTCTGTAACTTCATTTGCTAAAAGACAAGGAGCGTGAATAATAACAAAAATAATTTGCCATTATAAAATAAGACTTTGGTTCATTTGTTGAGTTAAGAACATCAACTTATTTTACAACACAAAGAGCTTTGCTTATCTTAAAGAATTTAATGGCACTTACAAAAATTAAGATGTAGATTTGACATATGTCTTTGCAAACAAATATAATTGATAATTAAATAAAGAAGATTATTTTTCTTCTCTAAGCAAACAAAATCTAACTATGAAATTCTTAGACGAAAATGAAACTTCAGCAGTGACATTTGTCCTTAGCTGTCAACATGATGAAAACAATTTCTGCAGTCCTTCTCCTGGCCGCTGCTGTCAGCGCGGTTCCATCCCAGAGACACATCGGCAGAATTGTTGGTGGAGAAGAAGTGGAGCCCAACAGTATCCCCTTCCAAATCTCCTTCCAGACAAAGGCAGCTTCCACTTCTGTGGTGGCTCCATCATAGACAAGTACACTGTCATCACCGCTGCCCACTGCTGCACCAACTTCAAACCCAATGAAGTCAAGGTTGTTGCCGGTGAACACGACCTATTTGTCAAGAGCGGTGACAAGCAGACCGTTAATGTTGACCACATCATCTATCACGAACTCTTCGAATCCCATAGAACCAACTACGATGTCTGCTTCTTGAAGCTGAAGAGTTCCTTGGATTTGAACGACAAGGTCAAAGCCGTCTCTCTCCCCAAAAAGGACGAGAAATTCAACGGAGATGTTGTCGTCTCTGGTTGGGGTACCCTCTACGCCGGAGGACCCTCTTCCGATGAGCTCCGTGCCGTCGCTGTCCAGCTTGTCTCTGACGAGGAGTGCAAGGATGCCTACCCCGGAATGATCGATGACACCATGATCTGCGCTGCTGCTCCCCAAAAGGATTCCTACCAAGGAGACTCCAGTATCCTCTAGGACCCAGTCACTAAAGCAAAGCCGAATGGATTGTCCCTTCTAAACTCGAAGGCAAAGATATAACTTTATAACAACAAACAGAGATGATAGGAACAACGATTTAGGAGAATTGTGATATTGACTGGAACGTGTTATACTACCCTCTCACTCAAAATCCCCTTCCGTTTTGATTACTCCTGGACCAACAGTAAAGTATTGTAAAGTTTAACCCCATAGGCATAGAGTTACTATTTTAAGATCACCCAAAAAATATGAAACGTTACAACTCAGACTCCAAAGGTAATTTTATTTTGTTAATAACATTGTTTAGTTGATATTGTCATCGTTCCGAGTTTTATAAAGAACTATAAAGTTTCTTATAATGATAATTATTGTTATGATATTATCTATATATATATATAACAGGAAACAAGAGCAATGTTTAAGTCAACAACTGATGAAACAAAGCAAACAGGAACAAATATATATATATATATATATATATATATATACTGAATGAAGCAATAGTGACTAGAGGCATGTATACACTCAGAGAGTGCAAACCTCCGCCGATCCCCTCCAGGTTGTCCAAATGACGTCACGGGGTCCTTATGAGCCTTCCGAGGCAGATTTTTCACGACTGGGGCGGCGTAGAGGGACTGGGAAGGGTTCCCCTCGACGGAAATTCTGAGAGGAAGACGCTCCCGGCATCCGATTTCCCGGGGAGTTCCAAAAACCCACGGAGAGGGACGAGGCGGAGATGGAGGGTTGACCCGCCAGAGCAGGCGAGGGGCTCCACGGGGGGGGGGGGGGACAGGACCTTCACAGGCAGTACCTTGGAGGCTTACCCATTGATTCCTGCGGTTTCTGGGCTGAAAAAAGGAGGAAAAACCCACACTCCAAAAAATTATTTAGGAGAAAAAGCCAGGGCAGATGTCAAAACATATCATTGTTTACACTCTAGAGGTACATGGAAAGAAATGGACTGACGTCATCAAAGAGGAGAGCACAGCACAGCGACATCTATTGGCAGAGTAGGCTAACTTGAAATATTTAGTAGTATTTAGCTCATTTTGCATCTTAAAGAAACACTCAGAGATGCCAAAATTTAATCACTCGTTCCTTTTGGCATTTCCAACAACTCCACAAAGTTTCATCCGAATCTGTTCCGCACTTTTTGAGTTATCCTGCTGACAAACAAACAAACACACCAACGTCAGTGAAAACAATACCTCCTTCGGCAGAGGTAATGAAAGTTTTTTTAATAAGGAATCAGCATAGCCTCGAATCACTGGTATATCTTTTAGGATTTCATTTCTTCTATACCCTAGTATTCTGTTACAATATACATATGAATTAATTAATTAATTTAATATTAGATTAAACTATAATGTTTATTTATGTTTTTATGAAACCCAATTTTTCCTTTTATATTTTACATGAAATGTACTTTTTTATTATATTTGCATATATAATTTGTTTTAATAAAGACCTTGTTGATGAGAAAAAAACTCCTATGAGCGCAAAATAAATATCATTAGGTACATGAGCAGATACGGTTACACGAGGTAAACATTGAAACATTATCTATATTGTAATAGAATACTAGGGTATAGAAGAAATGAAATCCTAAAAGATATACCAGTGATTCGAGGCTATGTTGATTCCTAATATAAAAAACTTTCATTACTATTGCATCACTTAGTATATATATGTATATATATATAATTTATTCCTGTTTTTCTTTGTTTCATCAGTTGTTGACTTAAACATTGCTCTTGTTTCCTGTTATTCAGTTTATTGAGCATCCAATTATTTTTTAGGTCGGTGAAACATATCACTAATAATAAATATTGAATATATTAAATATATCTATTGTTTCTATACCAAAAAATGTACTTTCATATGTTACATTTTTTATTGGACGACATAATTAATGATTTTTTTTGTTTGTTTCAACAATGTGGTAATGAATTATTAACATTATCGATGCATCCACTATGCCTATGTAATTAATTATTTTTTATAAAGTAACTACACTCCATTTTTGGAAGTTTCTCTCCATGTATTTGAGCTTAAAACCTTTCTTGCTATGATATATATATATATATATATATATATATATATATAGCATAAAATAAGCATATAAATGCATTTGAGGTCGACTGAAGTATGAAAGATATTTGTGAACTTATTTAGTCATCATTTGTGAATATTTTGCTTAGAGGAAGGTGTTTATTAGTATATATAACTAACCCATATTTCCAAACAACTTTGTTCGCATTTTTATAAAGCCAACAGCACCCAAGTATTCTTTTAAAACTAGGAAGACATAATTCCAATGGGAACTGTGGATTAGAATCGAAAAAATCTGAGGTATGGAGTGAAAAATATTAAAAAAGGATATAAATTTATATATATATATATAATCCTTAAGACTTGAACTAACTTGATAACAAATTTAAATAACTTGATAACAAATGTAACTATAGGCAATATATAACACTCAGAGAGTGTGTACCTCCGCCGATCCCCACAACATTCCATTCAAACATTCTCCCTTTCACACGCCCGATTTTCTATCTCTAATCATTGTTTCCTCTCTGTTAGCTCATTTTGCATATTAAAAAAGCACTCAGAGATGGGAAGAAGAAGTTTAAGCTACGTCACTGGGTTAACATAGTCCTGAGCTGATATATGAACATAATACGTCAATGAATATTTTTTTAGCGTTTGTTCTTTCCTACTCCCTGAATAGAGACCCATTTCATTTAGTATTTTGCTCATTTTGCATATTAAAAAAGCACTTAGAGATGCCAAAATTTAATCACTTGTTCCTTTTGGCATTTCCAACAACTCCACAAAGTTTCATTCGAATCCGTTCAGTACTTTTTGAGTTATCCTTCTGACAAACCACCAAACGCCAGTGAAAACAATACCTCCTTCGGCGGAGGTAATAAGGATGAAAATATATAAATTATTGCCACACAATTTGAAAATACTACATTTGTTTACAAAATATTACTACAAAATTAATCAAGGCAGTTTTTTTTGTTCTATCCTTTTTATGATTAGTATTTTATCCCCTGTCATAATATAGATACTTCCTAATTTTGGAACCAATAAAGTGAAATTGAGGTTGTTTTTCTATACTGGCAGTGGTAGGTTACACCGCTTTGCACGTACAAAAAACTTCCTGACAACTCGTGGAGAACACCGTTCCCTAACGTTAAATACTATCTGTCGTCTACACATAAAGCATTAATGAAAATAATTTAGGAAGACTAAAAGCTTATCAAAAATTTGTTACTTTAGAAAAATAAAAAAAGTTAAAAAAATTTTCATGTTAACTTTAGAGGTAATTATAAAATGATCAAGCTTAACCAGTTTGATTTTATAAATGTATATTAAGTGGTGATTAATTTGTTTATGTTCACTTTTGAGGTGAAATCGTAAAAACTGCATATTATTTTAAAGATTTGCCTTAATTCAAAGTACATATAATTTATTGCATATATTTTAGAATATCGGAGTAAAAAACCCAACTAAAGTTAACTATCTAGATTAAATGATTAACAAACTGACGCATCTTTGATTCAAAGATATAAATTTCAGCAAACAAAATAAGAAACATGACTCAAATTTATCAAAGATTGAAATCAAATTCAAATCTGTCTACAAATTTTGATTACTTCGAAGTAATTATTTTCATTGAAAGCAAAAGAGGAATCAAACAAAATGAACTCACAAAGTTGCTGTTACTCTCCTACCATAGCCAAAACCCTTTTTATAAGAAAGGCCATATAAAAAGAATTATTTACGGCAATTGTTTTGAGGCTTCTGCATATGTTTGTTTATTTATTTATTCTCATTTTCTTCATGTGCATGACGAAAAAGAATTACTCTAGTATAACCATATATTTAAAATAAATTTGTCAAATTGATCGATTGCTTAATAAATAAAAAGTGGGGATCCTACGCATTATTTTCAGGGCCTTGCTACTTTTACTTGATATTGTTATTATTATTAATACTGCCTTCATTATTGTTATGTATGCTTATATAATATTTGATTTCTATGTACATATATATATATTAATGTTGACGGTATAAAAAGTTTCCTTTTGTGTATGTTTGTTTTCAAAATAGGAGAATGGAAAATAAATCGAGGTTTTCTTTCTTCAACTTTTAACAATATGGATTTTGAAACCCTCATAATTTTTATTTCCTTCCGTTATTTATTACCAAGCCTTAAAGCTCATGCTTTTGGAGAATATATATATATAAATATATATACAATACATACATATATATATATTATATGGTTATTATTTCACGTTCTTCAGATTTAAGATTTTGGTAACCCTTAGAATTCGACCTAGATAATTTTATATATATATATGGTTCTTATTTCACGTTCTTCAGATTTAAGATTAGGGCATCCCTTAGAATTTTACCTAAATGAATAAAGCTATGTACTAAACTTATTTAGTTTTTTAGTCATTTAATCGCCTCAAAATCAATGTTATTTTAAACAATTGAGTTCAAATAATAATTGATAAGATCCCAACGATTCAAAATTAGATTTTATTGTTTTGTGTAAATAAATAATACACAAGTAACTAAATCTTTTTAATTGTCATGTTTGGCCATTTTCCCATTAAAAAATAACTGATTAAAAGCGTTAATGACTGAATTACAATTTTATGTGGACACAAATTGAAACAGTTATTAATTCTTAAGATTTTATCCACCATTTGCACCCAATTGTTTTATACATAAAATAAAATTTGACGAATATTATACAAGTTCACGTTTAAAAAGAAGGATGATCAAAAAACAAGTTTAAAAATTGTGTAATTGATTTAATCAAGATAATGAAGGTAATCCTACTCCTAAAAGTTTTTCAAATGTATCCACAAGATCAACTTTTATAACAGTTTTAACCAAACGCTATGTAAAAAATAAAAATAACTTTTATCGCTACAAATATATTGTTTTTTATAATACATAATTTATTTTTCCGCTTAGGGCGTAATGGAATCAAATCACTGTCAATTGAAGCTTTCATCATTTGTCAAAGTCTAATATAGGTAATTGTCCTGGGTAAGCTTCAATATCCATTCCCTTGTCAAGAATCTTTTATTTCCTCCTTTTTGATTATACTCGTATATCTTTTATTATCGAAAGGAATAAATAAAATGTTCCAGCAATATCAAGTCCGAAATATCACATGCAGGAATCTAGATAATAAAGAGTAAAAAAAAGGAAACTCAATAGTGCAATGAAATACATATTAATTAAAATATTTAATAGGTATTATTTTTTCGATGGATATCAAATAGTGTTTTGCCTTTTAAGTTATTTTTAAATAAAGTGCCGGGTTTCATTATAATCCGGTACAGGCATCAACATCAGTTTTATACATGATACAGCCATTTGTAGGATTTTATGAATAATTCAAATACGACATTTTGACTAAATATAAATTACCTTTAATTTTCCACAAGTAATTGTGCTTTAAGCTAGTGGTTCCATCGATACTCCAAATATGGTAAAACCATTGCTTTGGTGCATACAACCACTGATAACTATATAAATACTTCATTCCCTTCTAAGAATACAATCATCATTTATATAAGTAATTGCTCCTTTCGCAGTTGATTTAAAGAAGAGAAAACGATAGGCTGTTGGTACTCTACCAAATCATTGTGATCGTATTAGAACATCAATTCAAATAATGCAAGACTCTGTCACCATTTGCACTTGACGAATGAACGATGGGAATATAATACGCCTCGTTAGTTAGATCAAAGTCCACGTTGCAGCTTTCGATATGGCCAAAATTTGGAACGTGATAACACAGTTAGATCAGAAGAGGTCTCTGGAGAATGCAGGATAATTGGTATAAATAACATAACTGAAAAATGTTTTTGTTTATAAAGCTGGCGAATCATAAGTGATCTATTAACTATTGAAATGTGTTAGATTGGTTGGATACAAAATATAGATGAATACCATAGAGATATAAAGATATAAAGAGCTTATTCCCTTCAATAGCAGAGAAACATCGTCGTTCAGCTGTATTCTGTGTCCAATATAAACAAAGTAATTTATACTACGTCATCGTAAGCTGATCATAGAGATAGAAAGATTTGTTTATATTAGGCACAAGCACGTATTCCTCTGAAGAATCAATAAGCTCTCTACGTCTGTATATCTCTATGCTCAATACTCATACACTCCCTCCATTTAGCAGTCAATTTGTTCAAAAGACTACTATTTTCCTCTAGATATAAAAGAACATTCTATACCCTATAAGTCCCCAAAAACTGTCACTTCTTGGCAAAGTCTAGAATTCTTTTTCCTTATAGCTCTTTATACATTTATACATATATTTTACTTCTCTTCATTAATCAGATTGTCATTAATTATAAAAACTGAAAACTTTATACAGTTATACATGTATGTATATACGAACGAGCGGAAATCATATTTTATTCTACAAAAATATGATTTAATAATCAGAACAATGCCATGGATGATATAACTATGCAAGAGAATTGAATGATTAATGAAGGGAATGAAGGCGTTAAAATACTTATCCATTATAATAAAAACAACAGTTTATTAACTTACAATTCTTTATATACTATTAACTAGAATGTACATGTAAGTACTTATAACACTTTATGATTAATTGAATTAATTAGATATGGGATAATGAGTACTTTTCTAGAACAATTTAGGGGAAGGAAATAACAGATTAGAGTCATTATTCCTCACATGCTTATAGTATTTGTTGTAATATATATTTAAACAATTGTTCTTTTATTGTATATGGTCCTTTCACCCTTAGAGTGTTTTTTAGAAACTTTTAATGATTTATTTAAACTGTATATAAAAAAATAAGCCTTTTAGTTTAATATTATATCCTTTTTTCTTATTAAGTTAATATAATTGCAGTATCCGACTGGATATAAATAAGCATAATAGAGTGTAAATTAGTTTATCGATCCTAGGATCTTATCAATGAGGTTGTTAATAAATGACCTTCCCCTCTCGGGAGTATTCGAACCTGCACCCTCATCATTGATATAAAGAATCCGCCTTAATAAACTGAGCTATCGTACTCCCTCTATAACGAAAATAAAACGACAAAAATAATTTGGCATCATAGAAATAATAAATAAGTACAAAAACACGCTCTTTTGATACAAACCAAAACAATTCATCTACAATCCAACATAAAACACTAATAAATGTATGTGGAAGTTAATTGACAGCTCAGAGCAAAGAAAATTTAAGACAATTCCCCATTTAATGTATCTTAAAATAAAAATTAATATAATAAATATCCTTTACAATATTTCGTGACATTTTATTAGATGTTTAAAAATAATATTAATTTGGCCGTCGGAGCAGGAAGGATACAATCGAACCTGTATAATTCAAAATCACAATATTTGAATTTGGTTGGGTTTTTTTATAATTATTATTTATTCACATCTTCGAGGACATAAAATCTAAAGTTTTCAAGTAAAAACATTTGAAGAGATGGGGGGGGGGGGACAACTGTTAAAGGACGTGAAGCATATCATAAAAACGCTAAATAAAATATAAATTACATACTTCGTAATACAGACAATGTAAAAAATGGAAAGTTGACAAAATAGCAAGTCTAGGGAGAATTTGGTTTATTAATGAATGAGCCAAGTAATACAGTGCTTTTATTCGTGTTCATAGTTTATGAATGAATGCAAAATAATTTTCACATGATGACGTCATGAGAAGAGCATTATCTTTACCTCCGCCGAAGGAGGTATTGTTTTCACTGGCGTTGGTTTGTTGGTTTGTTTGTTGGTTTGTCAGCAGGATAACTCAAAAAGTACCGAACGGATTCGGATGAAACTTGTGGAGTTGTTGGAAATGTCAAAAGTAACAAGTGATTAAATTTTGGCATCTCTGAGTGCAGAATTAAGATGCAAAACGAGCTAAATACTAATAAATATTTCAAGTTAGCCTACTCTGCCAATAGATATCGCTGTGCTGTAAAATCGGGTGCCGGGAGCGTCTTCCTCTCGGAATTTCCGTCGAGGGGAACCCTCCCCCGTCCCTCTACGCCGCCCCAGTCGTGAAAAATCCGCCTCGGAAGGTTCATAAGGACCCTGTGACGGCGGAGGTTTGCACTCTCTGAGTGTATATATGCCTCTAGTTTAATAATGAATTTCTATTTATATTAATATGTATGCCTATTTTACAGCCAGACTGCATGATTACACAAAAAAATGCTCTCATATTTACCATCATCAATATACATTTGCTTGAAGGTAATGGGATATTTTGTTTTCAATTTTCTGTCTTCGAACAACATTTATTGATAAGTCGTAGTAGCGAGAAATATACCTCCTTATAGTCTCCTTGGAGAAGTGTCCTTTTCCCCACCTCTCGTCTAATTAAATTTCCTTGTTTACCCGCTAAATTTTCAATTGACGGATGATGATGATGTCTCTGTTCCATTTCAAGGAGGTGGTGGAAGTCAACACAAAGTGGAGGGGGAGAGGGTTTGAATTCTCTCTTTTTTATATTTAATTACAAAGTCTACTCACACCACAATAACATCATGACACATCATCATCATTATAAATGTGGGTTTTATGAGCGTACAAATAGTTCAAGAATATGAGGCATACATATCATAAGGCTTCTTGCTCCCTTCAGAGCCATGTTCATTTATCAAGGGAGACATCCCTTCTAATTTAGAGCTTAGCATGAAAATGCAAGGCATTCATTATGGCATTATGATTTATGTCTTTATCTGGAATACAAAATAAATGTTGGATATATAGAGACACAAACAAGTGGAAGACAAAACGAAAAATAAAAGAAAATGGAGTGATCTCTATAAATAAATCGGAATCAATGACAAAGTCCGTGTATCAACCAAACCTTTCATTAATTGAGGGGAATTCTCTGTAAATTAACAGTCTTTTAACTTTTTATTTTCCCCATACTTAATAAAAATTTATAAGATGTATTGAAACAATAAAGCTCCTTTTTATTATAATATGTGCCACTTTCTATAGATAATCATGCATAAAATATAGATGTATATACAAAAGTCAGCCTATACATATCTTTACTAAAATGTTATCCCAAAATGAAAGGCTTAGTGAATACACGTTTTCTTATTGATCCAAATTTTGAAATTAGAAAATATACTCAGCCAAAGGTGAGTTGGATAGAAAAAAAATGCATCCTATTTTGTTTACCAGTTCATACTATATTTATCAAATGTGCACAAGGCAGAAGGAGGCAGAGAAAAGAGCAGAAAGCTTGTGCCCTGGTTGGCCCAGTAGTATTATGTCGGTGATGGGAAAATAGTAGCTATATGATGAATTTTGAGCCAGTTGAGGACTGAGAAGCTTGTGGGACTCGCACATGCGGACATCATGCTAGTGGCTCACTGCAGTACATAGATCAAATTTAAAAACCATCGGAATCGGCTTGATTAAGACCATCCGTAGATAGGACAAGGTTGTTGACAAATATTATATATATATATATGAATCTCTCTCTCTCTCCTCTCTATGTATATATATATATATATATATAAGAATAGCATTATACCATTAATAGGAATGGAAATCTGGAGCTTAGCCTAGGAGCTTACAGATTCTATGACTGTTTTGGCCGTGAAAAAGAGTGAGGGGTAAAGAGAGGGATAGAAGAAGGAAAGAGAGGAGAAGTTTATCTCTCACTTTTACTTTCTCCTCTCTTTCCTCCTCTTTCTCTTCCCTCTCTCTTTCCTCTATCCTTCTCTTTACCCCTCTCTCTTTTTCATGGCCAAAAACAGTCAGTGAATCTGTAAGCACCAAGGCTAAGCTCCAGATTGCCATTCTTAACCATTAATACTAGTAGGAAAATCAAATCTAGGATATTTTCAATGAGATTGCACAATATTGGCCTTCCCTTCTCGGATTCGAACCTGTGCCCTAAACATTGAAAGTTGTTGAACACTTCCCTAGTATAGACGTTCACCAATTTAATCAATCCAGTCCATAGGAGTCACTCAAGAAAACACAACAAAGTGACCCTTGAAGACCGTTTTAGTACTACATATATTTTTCAACTCCAAGGTTTTTTTGCTACAATATTAATGGCAGTCAGATACGGGTTTGGAGGGAAATTAGAAATAAATATTTTTCTTTTTTAAAGAATACATGACACTGAAACTAAACTAAGAGGAAAATCAATTGTTATTTCTTTGCCACTAAGAAGCATTTCATTATCATTATGATCCTTTATTACTTTTTTCCTCGTAAATCATGGATTATTGAAACAATATAAGAGTTTTTAAGTTAATAGAAGAATGAAGCATTTCCCCCCCTTCAATTTATATACTATTTGATAACGGTTTATTTATTGACCAGGGATATATTTATATATTTCATTTTTATTGTTGCCCAAGCTTTCTTGTGTGATAGAAAATAGTAAGTTAATACAAACTTAATAATATAGTAAAAGAAAATAGGCCGTGGTTGACAATTGCCAAATAAATCTAGTATTGTTAAATATAGCCAAAAAGTATATTAAACTAGAGGCATGTATACACTCAGAGAGTGTAAACCTCCGCCGTCACGGGGTCCTTATGAGCCTTCCGAGGGGATTTTTCACGACTGGGGCGGCGTAGAGGGACGGGGAAGGGTTCCCCTCGACGGAAATTCCGAGAGGAAGACGCTCCCGGCACCTGATTTCACAGCACAGCGACATCTATTGCAGAGTAGGCTAACTTGAAATATTTATTAGTATTTAGCTCATTTTGCATCTTAATTCTGCACTCAGAGATGCCAAAATTTAATCACTTGTTCCTTTTGGCATTTCCAACAACTCCACAAAGTTTCATCCGAATCCGTTCCGTACTTTTTGAGTTATTCTGCTGACAAACCAACCAACAAACCAACGCCAGTGAAAACAATACCTCCTTCGGCGGAGGTAATTATATTTTCAAGATGACTCTGTCATTATACTACAATTAAATTTCTCATAACATACTCTAGGCTTTTGTCAACTCTTTACAATCAATGAAAACAATTCTATGGAGGTAGTTACTTATTTTAAAGTTTTAGTAAATTGTGAAAATAATACAATGCAATAAAACGTTTAAAAAACTTTTGTATAAAAAGTTAAAGTGAGTACAAGATGGGTCATTGATTTCTTTATTATAATTTTTATGGCTTTCCTTTGCACCTTGTTGGAACATCAATTACGTGGACGACTCACTTAAAAATAATGAAGCAAAATTTCAAGGCTCTGTGGATGCTGAGGACTTCCATGATAAATAAAATATTATAAGTGTAGGGAATAGTTATTGTTGACGACATATATATATATATAAACTTTTTTTTCAACAGTTCATGATAAAATTTGTATATAAAACAGATGTTAATTACATATTAATATTATAGGTCATAATTTTAGCATGAACCTACTAATAAACTTCTCCAAAAGTAATAATTAAACTATAAACATAAACACTATAAACGAAGTGTAAAAGATCATTTATTTTTTTAAATTTCTTTAAAAGAGATTTTAAGACATTTCTTAAGACGATGTAAAAAAAACTTTTCTTAGGATATATATACTCGTATATATATATATATATATATATATATATAGAGGGTAATATAGAAACCAAATATTAAGATATCAACCGTAAACCTCACCGTAAAAGTAAGTCATTAGAAACTAAATGACTGCTGAAAAATGGATTTGGATTTGACTCCATGGTTGATAAAATATATCCATTACGTAGATTATATTCATAAACTTTTGCAGACGCCTTCGTTACTAGTTTCACAGCTCGTTACACTGAGTGTTAATGGCAAGGAATAGTGTGACGTGAATACTTAGGATTAATTGAATTAGTTCATCTTAGCCTTAGGCAGATCACAGCATTCATCACCCTACATCTTTAAGATAGGCTGATAAAATAATCGTAATAAGTCCCCCTATTCCTTGCGTGTTTTATATATAGTCTTCGTGTAACTTATTTCCATTATTTGAGTGATGAAGAGAAATCATGATTTTTTTTCCACAGTTCATAAAAATATATACAAGCATAAAAAACAGAATGTATATAAAAAGATGTTAATGCGTAAAAACATAATTAAACATTTTAGTTTAAAATTTTAACATCAAATATGAACAAACTTTGTTTATATTGCAGATGGTGCTCTGAATTGGTCAGCTCAAATTTATTCATATAAAATCATTTATAAGTAAGTAATATTAAAGTAGACACAAAGGACAAACAAACAATTATATCGAATCTGAGGCCTTCCATGATGGTCTGTAATTTTTCATGATGTTATGATAAGAAATCCCGTACTGAGAAACCATAGAGCAGGGTCGGCAATTAAGTTTGGACGCAGGCCAATTTTTTTTCAGACAATGACATCGCGGAAAATAGTTGTTGTCACAGAGGTCTGGTGACCCGATTGAAGAGAAAGCACCACAAATGCACGCACTACATACATTGTCTAATTCACCAGAGTTTCCTGCGCCAGACTCAGTGGCGTGCTGACAAGTATCATGGATAAAGTGACGAGAGTCATAGTCCGGGGTGCATCAAGCACACAGCACTGTCTTTTTCGCCAACTTGTTGTTGAGTCAGAGGCCTGCTAAGAAGATCAGCTACTTCACAAGGACGTGCGCCGGTTAAGTAAGGAAAGACATTGGAGTGCGTCTGTGCGCTACTAGGTCAAGGTAAAATATTCCTGCGAATGAGCAAGATGCGTGCTTCAAACGATCACCTGGCCTTCCTAGAGGGTGAAATGACCATTTCAATTATCGCGTGTTTTTAACCGATGTTTTTGGCCATCTTAATTAGCTGAACCTGCAACTACAAGGGAGAGGGAAAACCATTGTGGGCATGATCAAGAAGATGGATTCGTTTACAAGGAAGCTGGAGTTGTTCCAGTATGATCTAGCAAGTGGAAGGCATTTGCACTTTGCAACATTAAAATCACAGGGAGGGGGCCAAGTAACAGGAATTATGACTGTATTCCTCAATAAATGTTTCGAAATTGATAGGATTGCTGAATGCCTTTTTTTTAATATGGGGCTTAAGAAAAAAAATATTTTTTAACATCAAATTAATGTCGTTTCGTGGGCCAGACAAAATAAATGGTGGGCCAAAATTGGCCTGCGGCCACTATTTGCCGACCCCTGCTATAGAGAAAACTTGTGTCTAGTGGAATCCTTCCCTATGCGTTGATTCAGTCCCTCTATCATAGTAGTTATATGTTTTAATGGGGCAGTCTCTGAAGTGTTGTGCGGCAGTTTTGCCCCTCTTTATAGCCCTTGGGCAAGGAAGACAAGGAATTTATAGATTTTTATATATAAAAAATGAGACATTGAAGTTCTTTTTGGAAAGTGAGATCCTTGAAAGTGTATTCATATCAATTATTTACATAATATAACTAGAGGCATATATACACTCAGAGAGTGCAAACCTCCGCCGTCATGAGCCTTCCGAGGCGGATTTTTCACGACTGGGAGGCGTAGAGAGACGGGGAGGGTTCCCCTAGACGGAAATTCCGAGAGGAACACGCTCCCGGCACCCAATTTCACAGCACAGCGAGACATCTATTGGCAGAGTAGGCTAACTTGGAAATTTAGTAGTATTTAGCTCATTTGCGGCCTTATTCTGCACTCAGAGATTCCAAAATTTAATCACTTCTTCCTTTTGGCACTTCCAACAACTCCACAAAATTTCATCCAAGTCCGTTCAGTACTTTTGAGTTATCCTGCTGACAAACCAACAAACTAACAAACCAACAAACGCCAGTGAAAACAATACCTCCTTCGGCGGAGGTAATTATAAGATTCTTATATTAGCCATTGGTATGCAAATAAATCAAGAATATATTAAATGTATGTACATATACATATGTATTGTATGGAACATTGTAGATATTATTAAATCAGTATACTTATCCCTCACAGCAAACCGTTTAATTAAATATATTTTATTAACGTGTGAATCCAAATTCGTTGAACTAAAAACCATAATTTAGAAATATATATGATATCCACAGATTGTATGTGATATAGGTGCGGCAGGGAAACTTGTCTCTCCTTTTTTCTCTATGGATGTTCCCGTTTTTGAAGAGAAGCAAAGGAAATTAATTTAATAAGTTGTGGTTTTTTATACTTTCTTATTAAACATATTCTTTGCGTGTGTGTGTGTGTGTGTTTGTCGCCAGTGGCATAAAAGATTTATCATTTATGAAAGGAGAAAAAGAAGAAAGGGTTTTGAGTCATTCTTATTAACCATATTAAATAAATTAAGAGTTATTTATGACAACAACCCTAAAAAGAAAAAAAATGTCTTCCTTTATAAGGCAACACAATCTTAGAAAGCTCTGGCACTGAAATTCATGTATACACTCTGGGATGTTTTACTTGGCTTTGAAAGGTATACATTGGTAGTGCATTCGGTCGCATAGAATAAGAGGATGATTGATAACACAGGCCAACAAATTTTGTCAATCTCCCTTGATTGAATGATAATGTACATAGATAACTAAAATGAGACCTCTTGAATCCAAATCTGGCCTTACTTTTCTGTGGCACATCCAGATTTTTTGATTTTTGAGTTTTTTTGAAAACGGTCACTTTATGATGAGTACAATTTTAAATACGGATTCTTCGTTAGTATATTCAGTTTAAAAGAAAATTAATAAATAATATTTGTTTGTGATGAATTATCAAATAAAAAATTGGTCATTCAAATATTTTCCTTCCATTCAAAGTCCTGGTATGATCTCAAACTGGTGAAAAGTAGTTTCAAATGGTTAATTTCAAGTAATGCCTATAACTTCTTGGATTTTTATGAAATTCTGCAAAAGAGCCCTCGTTCCTATAGTCGAAACCCTTGCAAATCATGTTAAATTATTGTATTATTAGTTTAATCATTTTAACGACATATATTAGCAAATGAATAAAATTAATAAGCGCTTTAATTTCAATTTTTTGCTAGGTTTGGTGACCATTACCAATGGTTGCGGATTTGAAATAAGAAAACTAAGACATATTAAACTATAGATAAACTTAAGTATATTATTGTACTATCTGATTACAATGAAATTTTAAACTGGTTCAAATTTTCTTTTTGCACTTTTTCGTTTGTACATACTTTGTCAGAATCCCTTTGAATCGTCCATTGTTGGCCTCACTTCTACAGGAACATAGTTTACTGGACTCAAACTACAAAAAAGGTTTTTTCATACTACAGAATAGAGAGCATTCTTTGTTACGTTTTTTTTTGAAGAACAGGATGATTTTAGTCTACTGTCGAATGTTCAGGGTCTTCTGCTGCTTTGGGGATGCCAATTATGATCCTAGGGAATGGCGATTGTTTGATCGTATAGTTCGAAAGCGCCTGAAAAAGCGTGCATTCTTCTATAATGGCCAAGTGTGTCATTGACTCCAGTACCACTAGTGATCCTCAGTGAGCTGTTAATGAGAAGATTCTGACGACATAAAATTGTATTGGATCTTATACAATATAAAGAGCACAA
>CP045900.1:1589388-1619517 GCA_013387185.1 Caligus rogercresseyi | reverse complement strand
GTTTTATAAGACAAACATTTGTGTTTATTTTCTTTTTATACTCTGACAAGCATTCAAAGTAAGTCCTTAATGCTTCTTTTAATATTAGTGCAAATTTAGAAAGTATATCAAGGAATCCGAATTAGTTTTTGCCTTTATTTAATTATATAAAAATAACACGTTAATTACTCGTGTTTTTGTATGAATATATATACAAACTAATTTGGAATCTTAATGGATGTACAAATTTGCATGGCTTAACAGTATAATTTAAATATTTTTTAAAAGTGCCTTCCTTTTGTGTTTCTATAAAACTGTCTGAGTGAAACAACTAAGAGAGTAAATACTTTTTTTTTTTTAATTGTATGCAAAAATTAAGTCCTATTTCGTCTGCACGTGAAAAGACATTCCATATTTTCTTCAATACTGCGTTACCTTTCATCTTCAGTCTTACGCGTGCAATATTGAATGTGTTTTTTCTTAAAATTAAAAGATGAAAATGTTAAATAAACAGGCATATTGAAATTGATATTATGAAAAGGATATTGAAAAATTCCCTTCAATACTAGTATCCTCTACTATATTCTTTAGTTCTCTATTTTGATTCTTTGACCATAAACAACTAATAAATATTTATTACATTTGCGCAACGATTCAAGAAGAGAACTGTCAAAAATCAATTGAAGACTCCATAGCTGATTATTTAGGTCTGAAAATTCAAGAGATCAATATAAATATATATATATATATATATGATATATATCATATATATATATATAGATATTATATATATATTATATATATTCTATATCTATATAAATACATATAATATAAGTATATTATATTTATTTCATATATATATATTACGAATTCATGATGACAGATTATATATTACTCTCCAACAGAGGTTGGACTGTATTTTAAACTTCCTAAAAGTTAAAAAGATATTATTCCTCAGATGGAAGATATTTAGCACAAGCTTTATTAATTAAAATGATGAAGGTATGATTGACAGTTTATTAATAAATTCTCTTGGAAACCTCATATGTATTTATAAACAAGTTATGCATTCGTAAAAACATATATTTTCCCTTGTTCGATCAAGGATTACTTATCAACGTGAGTCTTTTCAAATAAAGCACGATCAAGGCATAGAAAGAGACAAGTCATGAAAAAATGACTGTTCAAGAAGAAATCATTGAAAAAAACCCTGTAATATTTTTTGTAACACCTCAAATATCAAACTTTTTAGTGTCCTTAAGCATTCTTTGAGCTTATAAGATATTATCAAGTTATTTTGCTGTATCTTGGTGATGCATTTCTTAATTTGGTGATACAAAGCCACGATTAAGAGGGAGGTTCTAGAGCAGTTGAAGATATATTATTAGATATATATATATATACTTATATATATATATATATATCTATATATATATATCATATATATATCAATATTTGTATTAGTCAATAATTATATCCCACTATATTTTCTTTGCGAGCATTGATAAAGTACAAAACAATAAGAATATATTTTTATGTTTTGATAACACATTTTCTTTGGGCTTATGTAAATATCCATTTTTATTTATTTAACTAATAAAATAACTTGAAGAAAAAAAATACTTAAATGAGTGATCAAGAACGGAGGTTTTGATAAATACCTCACTATAGTTACATAAATTTAATGTAAGTTGTATTTCATAATAATTTTACGAGTTCTTATTATATTGAAATACCTACTTTTAGAAAGAGCCATGTTGTTAAGAATGCGTTTTCTTTGTGTAATCCATATTTATGCACTTAATGCTATTTTAGAAAAACCTGCTCTTCTAAGAATTGTCTTCATTATGTGTCAGCTTTTTTTCCTTTCTTATTTTTTGTTTATCTCAAGTGTTTGCTTTTCTCTCTCTCTATCACACTCACTTCAATCACCATAATAACAATTTGTTTGTGAGTGTTTAAAAAAATAATATCTATCTTTTATCTTCTCCTCTTGATCATGGCACTTTGTAATGCAATCAAATTTGGTATTTAACACTGACCATAATCAAACATACTTGTAAATAGGAATGCTATGTAATCAAAGCCATTCCGTGTGTTCAATGTGAGGCTTCAGAGTAAAGCTGTTGACTTTCCATGATTTGCAATAAGTTTATACCTATTAAGTAGTTCCATAAATAATGAGATCGACCAATTAAAACTCAAAATTTTCATCAGATCAACAAAAAACTTCTCAATCAGTACACATAATCCTCGACTGCAATGACGTCGGGGCAGTGCCCCCGAGCCTATATATAAATATTTTTCATTTAATTATACATTACTCTGAATAAGTAACTCCATAACAGATAGACTACGTATTAATATTTTTCTTCTAGAATAAGAGGAGCTAAGGATATTCTGACGCAATACAAATAAAAAAGTATTTGTCGTCTTTTACTATAGATAAGGATAATTTTGGTGAATAAGTCGTACGCTTTTTATACTTATAAATGGATATAATAAAAGGAAGAGGTTTTTGACTGACAAATATAATATATATATTAGGGGGTATTATAGAAACTAATATAAAGATATCAAATTTATCCCCCCGCAAAAGTTGCGTCATAAGAAACTAAAAGATCGTAGAAAAATGGATTTTGGTTTTGACCCCCCCTTACCCCCCCCCCCAAATTTTTCCTATTTGTATTCCTAATGTAATTTCGTATAAATATTTTATCTGAGCTTAAAGAATCCAGTAGACTTTGATTTAAGTATTTTACTTTTCCTACAAGTATTAAAAACTTTTTATTGAATTTTTGGTAAATTATGTATTAATTAATTTTCCTATGGTACATTCATAAGTCCGAGTTCCTTTTTGTGCGCCATCTAAATGTTTAAAAACTTCTCTAAAAGGTAACTCATTCATGTGTAGAAGACAAATAATCCACTGAAGTGGTCTTTTAAGACATAACTCGAGTCTTTTTATTACTCCATTTATATTCTGATATTGGTGTTGCATCCGTAACACACAACAGTGACCAAAGTGTCAAGTCTTTAATGTTCTTCGACTACTGAAAGTAGTTATTTCGCTTGATCTTCCGCTTTGCCACTTTTAGTAATCGTGATCAATGTATTCATGGTGGAATTCTAAAAATATTTTTTTAAGAAATAAGAATTAAGTTTTAAAATAACAAGTTACCTTTAACAATAATTTCTTTTTATAAGTTGAGAAAAAAATTTCGTCATTATATTATTATCTGCAAAAGGTTATGGATATAATCAACGTCATAGATTTATATTTTCAACCATGTGAGGGAGTTACTGTATGAAAATTAAGATGTGAAAAGCAAATGTATTTAAAAAATAACTTAAAAACATCAACATGAGTACCCTCTTTTTCTTTTATTTCTTAAAACTATAAAAGAACCCTAGTAGGAGCTGTTATTTGAAAAAATGGTTGGTGCGTCAGCACTTATGTTCATTTATTGCACTAAATATTAATTTGACGAAAATTTGCAAAAATAATAAGGTCATAAAAGGATCATAACTAAATTAGGAAAACTAAATTTTTCCAAAATAATTAATAACAAAAAAGTTTTGCTTCATAACGAAACCTTTGAACGCAATTTGGGGGGGGGGTAAGGGGGGGGTCAAACCAAAATCCATTTTTCTACGATCATTTAGTTTCTTATGACACAACTTTCGCGGGGGGATAAATTTTGATATCTTAATATTAGGTTTCTATAATACCCCCTAATATATACTTATTAATAGATTCGTGACTTTCAGTAAGTAAAGATATTTAAAGAAGTTGACAAGGCTTAAAGATTATTTGTTTATTTGTGTTCATTTTACGTATTTTCTTTGGTTCTTTTTGTATTGAATACATTCTGTAAAATTTAACTGTGAAATATAAAAATTATATATTAAAAAACGAGTGTCATCTATAAATATTCCCTATTAGTTAAAAACGAAAGCTTTTGTTTTTATTAGGTTTGCAACATTAATATATTTTCTGTTATGTTGTTTTTAAAGACATTTAATATTTTATAAACGTAAAGCTTAAATAGAATGGAATAGATAGATTTTAATACTGCTTTTACCCTTAAATAAAGTACTTTATTATCTGAACCCTCATAATATATTATATTTATATATATATATATATATACATATATATATATATATATATATTATATGATATTATATAATATATATTCTATATATTATATATATATCACCTTCCTTTGTGTACTTTAGATATTACAGAGAAAAAATATGTATACATTTTCTAAGAAAAATATAACACTTAGAATAATGTCACAAAGTTTTCAAAGAGAAAATTAATATTCCTAAAGTTTTTACAGCACTTTTACCAAATATGTAGGAGGGCATTAAACAATGAATAGGCTTTTTCTTATTTTTACACCTCTGTTTTAGGGGTTGACCCGAATAAAAGGATTTCTATTTTAGGTCAATAGTTTTTATGTCTTTATGTACGCCTTTGGGGTTCTTTACAATTTTGAATTCTAATGTATGATTTGTAATACAATGTGAAAGAATGAAATATATGTGATTTGAAATCTCTGAATAATACATTTTGGTCAAAGTATTTTCAAACTTTAATTTTTACTACAATTTTTTTCGACCAATCTTATCAAGGACTGGATACTCGACAGAGAAGAAAAAAAAAATGCTTAACATGAAGAGTTCTTAGATGACGTATAGTAACCAAAAATGGCATCGTGATCTAAGAAATAGTTGAACAATTTGCGTGTAAGAAAAGGCGATTGTAGACTATTTGAGTTTGATTGAAATATAATATTATCCGTAAAAGTAAGACCAGGGAGCTATTCTTTGATAAAGTTCGAAAAATTGTGAGGATAAGTTACACAAAATTAAAAGTCGTTACGACTGTAAAGTATACGTTAATTATATCCAATAATAAGACATTCAAATTAGGGTAGATATTTGGTCGAGTCATGCAATTAAGATAACATTTAAAAGTCATCTTGGGACTTACATCCTGCATGCAATGCTGAAAGTCCAATAATGGAGAGCCTTATGCATAAGGCAAATTCATATCATTAAATAAATAAATATTGCAAATTAGTTTCTATATCTAGTTTTCGAAAATACATTAAATATTATATTGATACAATATCTACGCTTTTTCAAATAGAGACATACACACACCACACACACACACATATATATTATATATATATATATATACACTCCACCGTTTCATAATTGTATAAACTTAGGTCCGAAATATTTTTCGTGTGACGTCATGTCTGACATAAGACATAAACAAATCACTTTTACTATATATAACAGACCTACTCAAATTATCATTAGTGCATTTTACTCTTACAAAAAATGGCTTCAATTAGAAGAAAAGCAAAAAAGATCTTTTATAGGCTATGAGGAAATGGAACAGATTTTTCAAATAATTTTAAAGTAAATGGAAGGGTGATAGGAATTTTACAACCTTGTAAAAAGAGTTTCAAAATGAATGTCAAAGGTGCCGTCGGTTCCAAGCTATCTAATAAATTTGCTAAAATTCCTGTATTTCTCCAAATAAAATAAGAAAAAATCGCTTTCAAGAGCAAAAAGCTAGTCATAGAAAAAGTTTAAGAGAGAGGTGAAAAAATAAACAGTGGGTTAATAAATGCTCCAATAAATATATACTATTTTCTAAATATATCTTCAAAAAAAAAAATATAATATGATTATTAACAGTATTTGGTTTGTATAATTATATATTATATACTTTTTTCTAAATATGTCTTTGTAATAATTTTATGTATTAGATGATTATAAACAGTTATTTGGTTTTGTAATAGTTTATAAATTATAAATTTTTTCTAAATAAGTCTTTGTAATAATATTTGTGTAATATATGGATTATAAACAGTATTTGTTATAATTTCTTTCGTTGTTTTTATGTGTTTATCATATATTGATTGAAGAGTTTGCTTTTCATAAAATCTTTTGGATAATTTCAGCAACTTTAAATCATCAAAATTTATGAGTACTCACAAAATTTAATCTTTTTCCATTTCTAATAGAATTGTGATAAATATTCTTCTATGATCTAATTAAAGGCTAAATTCGATTATATTGAAAATATTTTACTTATAAAATAGACCTTTTGGGCATATGGGACGTCAATGCTCATGAAGTAGGTTGCGTGGGGGGGTATTTTTTTACTTCATTGTTAAAATGGGTCTATCTTACTTTTAACTTACCTTAGATATATATATATATATATATTATATATATATATATAATATGTATAGATATATACTATAGATATATATATATATATATATTATATATTATATATATATATATATATATATCATATATATATAATATATGTTAAATCCTTGTTGTTGAATTGAATGTGTACCATTTTGACAAGTAGTTGTTAAGCTTTGCAGTCGAGTATTTACAATAAAGCTCTTATGTCTAGCATAAACAACTCTTATATATTTAAAAAATACTTAAGCAAATTAGTAATAATTTATTTGAAATGCAAGTAACCTTTAATCCAATTGCCAGGCATTAAAATATGTTTATTGAGTCAGTGATTATTGACTTCCAGGAGTATGTATGTTGGTTTACTCCTATATAAGTTTCACTACATCATGTCTTAGTTCAACTTGTGAAGAATTACATGTTCTATCTAAAGTCTACTTTGTAGTAGCAAAAAAAACTTTGTTCTGAGGTCGAACGGTAATAGGTATTGAATGGTCAATATTATAACCATAATTTGGAGTAAGAGAAAATCATATAGCCAACAAATTTGCTGAAACTTCCCTTTCAAAAACATTGAACACTATTGGAGATGAACATAAACTGAATAGCTGAACACGAATCTAACGTTATCAAAATTTACTTCAATGAATAGATGTATATAGTTTTTTTCTGAGACAAACAGTAGGCAGTCTGGGAAGAGGCAGGAGCTCATGTCACAGAAAAGAAAAACTACCATGGACCACTGTTGGAGCTAATTTCGTTGATTCCGATTGTTTCTTAAATCAATTAGTCAGTCGACCCATACTTGTACTCTCAAGATCAGTCTAATTTGATGTATCAAAAAAAGAATTAAAAAACTATTAGATAAATTGTCAAAAAGAATGGAATGAAAAATAAATATTAAACTTTGTTGGTGGTATATATATTAGACTTAAACGTTAGATAACTGTATTTCAAAGCTAACTAGGCATTTCCTTAGATATATAGGAGTATCCGAATCCAGGATTAGGGTCGTCTCTCTTCTCTAAAGAGGAATATAAATAAAATATAAACAATAGTAGAGATATGTGGATTTTATCTACCCAGCACCTTCCTAGAATTACATTCACGCATATCAGGATGATGTGGGATTATCTATACAAATAGCTTTTCTGTTATCCGTTTCAAAACAAGTTAAAACAAGAAGAAGAAAATGACGATGCTTTGACAAATTACAGGATTTAAAAAGAAAATGGAGCCATGTTTCCTCCTTTTTACATATAAAATACAACCATCAGAGTTACGTGAAATAATCTTAGCGACGGTCTTAAGATATGATTTTCTTTGACTAGCCTTTGCTCCAAAACAAATATAATATATTCTATCAACTATAAAACAGTAAACAAAACGGTGGTCGAAATGTTATTTATATTATTATTTTATTATATATATACCTACATATATACCTATATATATAAATATTAAATTACTCAAAGGAAAGAATTAGAAAAAACATAAGTAATCATTGTATTTGAAATTTGGTTTAATTTGCATTACAAACTATGTTAATCCATGCTTATGTTTTACAAGTATGTATGCAAATGTTATTTCGAAATATTGATTTTTATTACCTATATATAGATATATATATATAGGTATATATATATATAAATTACTCAAAGAAAAGAATTAGAAAAACATAAGTAATCATTGTTTTTGAAATTTGGTTTAATTTGCTTTACAAACTATGTCAATCCATGTTTATGTTTCACAAGTATGTATGCATCAATTTTTGTTAATTTGTGGTTCAAAGTAGCTTGTGTCATTGAAAACTGTTTTGAATGGGTGTAGGTTAAATATTTTGAGCTCACTTCATTCATGAAAGCTTTAATTTTAGGTATAGCTAATGTCTATTAGAGTATTGCCTTCAATTACTTTGGGCTTTTTAGAGATTTATAATTTGAGAATAAATAGATGTATCATTTTGCTGGACAAAATCGGTATACTATATATATATATATATATATATCACACTTATGTCCTTCTGTCTCAAAACTTTAGTCTATACTAAATTATAACTGCCTTTGGTTATTTAAATACGGCCTCATTTTAGTCTGGCAAATGATCTACATAGGAAGTCTTTAAAGATCTCTAAAATATACCTTATGTCCAGAAATTCCCAAAAAATATTAAACATTCTTGTATGCCTTAAGTTTTTTATATCAAAGAGAATTTTACTTAGGAAATATAATTGATATTATCTCAAGTATTTCCTGGAGGTTAATACACAACTAAGAAATTGTTTAAGAGATTAAAATGAATCAACACATAAAATTTTATTTTTTCTATAGACACTTGTCCACATATTAAGCTGTAATAAAATACTATTAAACTTTTTTACTGATTATGATCTTTATTCTAGAAGAAACAACAGCTTGTTATGAAATTCATATGCTATTTAGTGATTCAAATGCTCTCTTAAATCTCAAAGGATATAAACTAGATAATTTAAAAAGCGATTAAAATGCAGACAATGGTCATTTTTCTTTGCAAAGGACTACAAGTTACATGATGAAATGGAGTCATCTAATGGGCTATTAATAATAGCCCATTACATGACTCCATTTCATCGTCAAATACATATGTATATAAGAAATCCCAGAAACCCATGCTTGTAAGACCCTGACAAGTTCCCTTTATGTCAATGCCAAACAAAAACAAACAGAAAAAAACCCTACAACAACAAGATCTTTATTTTCTTTCTTGACGATACTCCTAAAAATAAGTTAGCTCTTCTTTTTTTGTAAATGCTACTAAAATGTTTTTGTCAATGAAAGAAGAGAAATAAAAAAAACACATAGAGGAAGAAGGGGTCTTTTATCCTCCTTTTACTTTGTTACGTATAATATGTTGTTACTACTTTGACTAGTTGTGGATGTTGTTAAGGTCTTTTAACAATTAATAAAGGAAGATGAAGGATACCATTGTAATATCCATCGAAAAAAATGAGGAGAAGGAAAAAACACAAAGGGAAGAACTAATTTCATTTAGACTGGCAAGAGGGCTCCATAGTATTATGTGTATGCCTCTGTCATCATATCAACTCGATCCCCGTAGGGGTACATGCAACTTACTTCAACAAAGAAATCCTATTGATGGAGTTGCCATACTATTTTGCAGTGATTTTCCTATTCTCTCTCTCTCTGTTCCTTGAATAAAATAAGCAAAAGTATCAAAAGCATTATTACACATTTATATGAATTCTTTTTTCGAGGGCATTAAATATTCACATTGCCTATTTGAAGTCTGCATTTTTCCATATGATTTATCAATTTTATGTTGCTGCTTTGCCTTTCATTCACTGGCTATTTAAAAGAGTTTATTCATGCTGTAGAAAATGGATAAGGGGTGCTTCGAAACCTTGGCCAGCTTCAGGATTAAAATTTGGTTGTCTTTATGATTATTTTTTTAAATATTTTATTGGAAGAACTTAAATGGATTCTTTTGTTGTTATTGATAACTTAATTACAGATGTGATAGTTTATAAATACATATACCAATTTGTTATTTAGGTAGTTTAATGTTGGGTTGAAATATAGTCGGAAAAATGGATATATTTCTTATCACCCAATTAGTTATTTTGTTATATTGATAACGACAAAGAAAATGGCAAGGAACTAAAGAAAAGTCCTTGGTTTTATATACTTCCAAGTTTTCATTCCCGTGGCTTATGCAAGAAGAATGGTATATATTATTATCATTAGCCCAGTTTGAAAAATATATATATATATATATATAAAGTTGTAATATACAATTGAGTAATACTATCACGAGATAATATAATTTTGAATATTATAATAGCGAATAACTGTATTACTTACAATAGTATCAAATGCAATTTCGATGCATTTTACACGATCAGGATTGGGTCAAAAGCAATAAATAATAGATTTCTTAATGTCCTAGATTGTCAGATCTAACCCAAGAATGCATCTTCCCTTAACATTATAAGGATGTACAATTCCTGATATCTCAAAATGTACCTCAAACGTGGCAGAATAATTCAAAATCCTTTAAAATGTACCCCAAAGGATAAATAATATATATATATATAATATTAAGCTGGCACCTTAAGTCTCATAAAGGACCTTCAGTTTAGAGACCTTTGAGGATGCTTCAATGTAGCCCCAAAACACCCAACACAGAGTCAGATTTTTTTCTTTGGATTGACCAGGGTGAAAGTAATACTTCAATAAGGATGGTGATAAGTAGATACCTTCATTTTTGAAAAATTATGACCCAGTTGGAGTTATTAGAAACCACACTGTTGGCATTAGCTATTTTATCCCTAGCAATGTAGAATTAGCTATTGTGGCATTACCTAATATGATCATTTGCTATTGTGATATTAGCTATTATGGCTATTAGCTGTTATGGGATTACCTATTATGTCGCATTAGCTATTTTGCCACTAGCTATTTTGGTATTAGCTATTATAGACTAGCTGCTATGGTATAAGCTGTTTTGGCATTATCTATTATGGTGTGCACCCCTTAAAATTATATAAAGTTTAAAATAAATCATACTAAAAAACCCATAAAATCAAATAAAACTATTCTAAATAATGTCTATAGGACTCTAAAGATATCTATATAATAGCAATATATTTTTATTACCTAAATTACGTTAATGTCTAACGTATTACACCTTACTAAAGTGCAAACTGTTAATTTAGCCAGCAGAATAGCTACAAGATAAATTCCTATGACTTCTTAATATTATCATGAATTACACTTTTTGATCTGACATGTTGATATAATATTTCTTATGCATAAAAAGTTTCTTTTTTTCTAATCAATAATAAAGCATATGTAGAATAACTTATATCTTATTTTCAAGGCGGTATTACATATTCGCTATATATATATCGCATATATACGAGTCAAAGCCACCTTCCTACCGATCTAGAAATCAAATCGCTTATATTGTTCTAAAAATTTATTTATTATGGTATAATAAATATAAAGAATCATGGATATAGTTCTACCGACTGATGCCGAATAATGTTCCGATGAGGTGGAGACTATCCTCAAGTCAAATTACAAAGTATTGACATAAGAACAGCTGTGTATTTTCTTTTCAAGAAAAAAAATCTTTTGATGTCCAAATTGCACATAACATATGTATATTTTTGAGAGTTTATTTATACGATCCGTTCACATATATAAATTTTCTATAGCACGCCAAAACACAAAGACAATATCTTATTATGCAATAAATCTGCAAATAAACATATTAACATTAAAAACAGCTAACAATACCATTTAGTATTGTATTTAATACCATGACAGAAGAGTATTTATAAGAAGTACCCATATAATTCATTTAAAACATTAAATATGATACTATCACTTTGCACTTTCGATGACATTTTATAAAGTGTTTTCGCCAATATAGGACAAATAAATTGAAACTAATTGACCTGATGTATTCCGTGTATCAATATTGAAATTGGACATAAAGCCGTTTTCCTCCTTTAAATTATAAATATATCCTTGGTTTTTGTAGAGAAAAGGTTTCTTTAGAGTGCTCTCACAATTTAAATGAACAATTTAAAGATGTGTACAAAATAAATTATTCATAGTTTTTTTCATCTGCTACTTATTCTTAAAATTTGATGCTCCCTAAAGAATGGTCATATCTGTGTTATATATTTACACAAAATAAATGCATTGAATATTAGATACAAAAAAGGATTTATTTACAGAGAAGCATTTACTTTGCACATACCACATACATATATGACCAACATTTATGATATTTGTTTTTGAATAAAGGAAATCCATTGTGTGTGATAAAGATAGATACTTTCGGGATAATACATATCAAATAAACAAAAAGATATGCCTAAGGAATAAAGCCTGGTGTGTCAATAGAAAGACAGTAATTACCGAGAACACAATACAATATTCCCTTATTGAATGGCTGGAACAATAATTGCTTTCATTTTGCAAAAATGATACTACCAACAATAAATTAATGAGCATTATTGTTTATGTATTTCTCATTAAGAAAATAGATTTTCCCATAAATATATTTTACTTTTCTTAACGTTTAGAAAATTGATACAACTATGGAGAAGTATTTGAACAACTTTGCAAGGATACTGGGAATAGTAACTTCAAGTGAAACAAAATCAGAGAGAAAATAATGTAAAGAGACTTTACTCTTGCCAATGGAAGTTCATGCATTAGCTAGTGGAAGATACTGTGACCACAATGATGTAATATGCCATAACCAAGACAAACTAAAAAAGTAAAGGTATAAGCAAGGAAGACAACTTAGAGGTCCTTCTCAATTTTTCTCCATCGGAGCCGTGTTAGCAGCTAAGTGATCTTGATGATCGGGCGTCAAGAGAAGACATCAGACGAATTTAATCGCATTTATATTCTCTTTGATGATTCACATTTGTTATATTACCTCAGGGATAACATATTTAGACTTTTTACCTTTGATTTCAATCTTCTAGTAAAAGTTGAAAATATTTAAGACGTTTTGGAAGGTATTTAAAACACTTAACACATTATTTCGATAATATTTTATATTTTCGACAATTTTCATCTGTGTTTGGGATTGGCAACGAAATATACATAATATGCATGGGACCTGCATTAATCCAAGAAAAGATAAATCCCATTTCCTCGACACGTATTCAAGAGTATATATGTGTATGCATGGAGAAAAATAATGAGATATACCAACTTTATATGCAATGATGTTGTTTTTTAAATTAAAGAGTTAATTATAATTTCAAAAATAAGGGATGGATCAATTTATTTTAAAAATTGTACATTGTAGAATCAAATTGCTGCTCCATATACTAGATATAACTAATATAAACACAATATCAAAGGGAAGGGTCTTTTATTTGTAATGTATATTTACATAAACTTTTACACAATTGCGCGTATGAAATATCAAAAAAGGATCAAATTGTAGCGCGAAGGAGGAGGAGAAATGACGACTCTTGTAGATGTTGAGTTAGAGTGTGTTTATTGATCTCCTGCCTGCAGGTTATATACCCGCAGGCAAGAGTACTTAAGATCAAGAACCTGCTGAGGTGTGAGATTAAGAAGTGGTAGGTAGACCTGCTGTTACTAAGCAGGTCAATCCGCTACAAAATACTAGTTTTAAAAATTTACTGACGACTAGTGAAATTATTGTAGAAAAAAAACCCTTTTATGGTTACGAATAATATTTAATATATTTTCGCTCTTTCAACGTATAATTATATGAAGAGCCCAAAGGATATAAAATATTGAATTCTTGTTGAATGAGCTGATGATTTTATATATCTTAGATATATCAGGTTTGACAAAACAATATCGATCGATTATTTTCCATGTTTGTTATATAAAATAATCGAATAAAAATTATAATCTAAAAGATTATACAATATATGTGTAGCTCATTTTATCTTCGATTATATGTATATCTAAGAGTTCACAATTGCTGAGCTGAAGAATTAATAACTTATGTAATGAATATATTATTTAAAAAAGCAATAACGCTATAATCTGAAGGCTATCCTATTCACAACCAGGTATACGTAGGAATAATTAAGAACAAAGAAAATACTTGGCCGCTCAAGATATTTGAATTTATTGTTTAAAAATTGATATTTTCAGAAAATATTTAATGTTATTACCTCCGCAGAAGGAGGTATTGTTTTCCCTGGCGTTGGTTTTGTTTGTTTGTTTGTCAGCAGGATAACTCAAAAAGTGCCGAACGGATTCGGATGAAACTTTGTGGAGCTGTTGGAAATGCCAAAAGGAACAAGTGATTTAATTTTGGCATCTCTGAATGCAAAATTAAGATGCAATATGAGCTAAATACTATTAAATATTTCAAGTTAGCCTACTCTGCCAATAGATCTCGCTGTGCTGTGCTCTCAAGAGGAGAGCACAGCACAGCGACATCTATTGGCAAAGGACAAAAAGACCAAGTGATTCATTTGGTGGGGATCGGCGGAGGTTTGCACTCTCTGAATTCTTTAGTTTATTTTGTTAATCCCATACAATTGTCTTTCCAAATATTATAGATATAAATCAATATGTCGGTTACAAATAATAATATTTTCAACGGACACAAGACGGGCATTACACATACTTTTAGAGTATTTATTTTGGTATCTTTATGGGCAGCATGTAAGTGCTTCTTTTAATAATCGCATACAACATATTTTCAGGGACAAAAGATATGATAAACTATTTACTGTCCTCATTCATTAAGGGGATATTATTGTACATATATAAAAGTCTTTTAAAGTACAAACCATGCTTCTGAAAAGGTGAAAGAGGCTTCTTCTTCTTCCGTTCGATTAAACAATAACATAGACCGCACTTTTTTTTGCGAACTTACCTACAACCATAAAAGAGATACTTTTATTAGAATTAATGATAAATGCATGCATAAGACAGAGAGTTATACGGGTATTGTTATATACATACGTGAGACTTTCCAAGACACTAAGCTTAACAAAAAAAAACCAACTCTTGCAGCGGTAAAGGAGACAACTGTAAGGATCGCCCTTTGAAGGTGTACAGGGTGTAAAGATGAAATTTGCCGTGACTTTAAAACAACAAATTTTCCTCAAGAAACCAGCATATATGCCCTTTTTTAGGAGTACACTTTAAGCTTGTTATGTAGATTAGTTTAATCATTTATTTATCATGGATAAAATTGAATTTTTCTTCAACGAACGTGATCGAAGGTGCGTCTTTGTTATGATGCATATCAATATCAATTTAGAGGCGGACACAGTAATCCTTTCCCGATTAGGACCATACGTCAACTCATGACCAAGCTTAAGGCCACCAGGGACCCCCAAATGGTCATTAAGCGCAAGAACAAAGACTTCATTAAGAAGAAGATTGTTGATGAGATTCCTATCAAGTCCTATCGTCGAATGTCTGAGGAATTTAACTGCAGTCACACAACTGTGAAGGACTGAATTCGTGAGGACTTGCACTGCAGATCCTACAGGAGGCAGACAGGCCAGTTCATGTCTAAAAGTATTAAGGAGAGGTGCCGAGTCAAGTCTTTTAAATTGCTGAACAAACTGAAATATCTTTTCAAATGTTATGGTTTATTCAGATGAGAAATACTTTTGCCAGGACCAGTTATTGTATAAGCAGAACCATCGCTGGATAGCTTCAAACGCCAAAGAGGTTCAGAGGATCATGAAAACGAAGTTTCTATCAACTATCATGGTCCTTGGTGTCGTCTCCAGCGGAGGGGATGCCATTTTCCCCTCAATTCATCATGGAGGAGGTGCAAGGATATGACTGGAGACAGACATTGGGTGTTTTCAACAGAACTCAGCGCCGGTCCACATGTTCAAGGAAACACAAACCTGGTTGAAAGCAAATTGTTATGACCTGACTCCCGTCACACAATGGTCTCACAGCAGCCCTGATTGCAACCCAATTGAATATTATTTGCAGATTTACATCGATAACTTTACCTACAGGATCTCCCAAAAGAAGGTATCCACGGTCAACGTCATCAAAGATCAATTCAGAGCCATGCCTCGGGCGTTTGTCCAGAAAGCCGATGCCAGGTTCAGAAGCCGTCTAGAGCTGGTTCTTGCAGCAGATGGCTGTTACTTCCTGTATGTGTTGTTTTGAATTGAATGTTTGAATGTTTTTTACACTCTTTTATATGATTGAATAAGGAAAAATGAGTAAAAGAGTTATCGTTGAAGATAAAGAAATATATGAACTGCCAGTAGATTTCTGGAAATATAAAAAAAATCCAGCTACAAATCCTTGGCAAAATATATGATAAATGCAATATCATCGGTCCATGTAATAAAAATACTATTTTGACTAATTTCTATAATTAGGCCTTAGATTTGAAGAAATAATATTCATGATGATCTACTGAGACGTCGTGGCCTTTATAAGCACCATGTTGTTTGATTATATGGTAAATAGAAAACAGTTGACATAAAAATGATCCAGTAGCCTGGGAATTCTTATGTTTTTATAAGACATATTGCAGGCTTAACAAAGGGTTTTTTGCAGTCTTTTTAAACTGACTAGTTATGAACTCCTCGAAAATTTCTCCAAGAGATTGTTAACTCATTATTTTTTCACTTTATTACATTTAAAAGAATGTTTATTAGAATTTTTTATTATTTAAAAACCTTAAGAACTATAAAAGTAATCAGAATTATGTCTAATTCGGCAAATGAATAACATTTTTTGAATAATTATAATTTTTTAATGTATTGAACTTTAGAAAATATAAGTAATTATAGTTAGACATCTACTGGCTGAATTTGGATTAAGTTTCGGTGAAGTGGGGTTTATTTAGAAACTAAATAAACAAGCAATAATATATAAAATTAAAATATAGATAATTAAACATTGAATTAACGACAATTAAAAGTACTTTAATTCACATTCTCTTAGGAATTTTTTTTTTTTTTGCCCCCCACAAAGCAATTTAATCTGTGTTACATAGTTTAAATTCTTTAACAAGCACAAAAAAATACGACAAATGCCTACGTAGTCGAAAAAGACCCAAGGCTCATCATGATTGGTGCTTCTGCTCACCACGCTGCTCTCTCCATCAAAATCACGGATTTAGATATGCCAACGTGGAAATGGGTAGGTGACATAATTACCTCCGCCGAAGGAGGTATTGTTTTCACTGGCGTTGGTTTGTTAGTTTGTTGGTTTGTTTGTCAGCAGGATAACTCAAAAAGTACGGAACGGATTCGGATGAAACTTTATGGAGTTGTTGGAAATGCCAAAAGAAACAAGTGATTAAATTTTGGCATCTCTGAGTGCTTCTTTAAGATGCAAAATGAGCTAAATACTAATACATATTAATAATGAAATGGGGTCTCTATTCAGGGAGTAGGAAAGAACAAACGCTTAAAAATATTCATTGACGTAATATTGTTCATTTATCAGCTAAGGACTACGTCACTGGGTGCTTAAACTTCTTTCTCTTCCCGTCTTCCTCTTAATATTAAATAAAATATAACCCTAATATTAAGAGCATGATGGAGAAAAGAAAGGAGTTTAAACATCCAGTGACGTATTTCTGAATTGACGAATAACTAGTATGACGTCAATGGATTTTTTTAGGATGGCTCTCTCCCCACTCATTATTCACCAAACACACCTACTTATGTAGACATATATGATTGGATTGTAATTCCGTTAAGTGATTCATTTAGTGGGGATCGGCGGAGGTTTGCACTCTCTGAGTGTATACATGCCTCTAGTTAAATATGTGACAGACAGATCGAAACATTACATCAAAAACTATAAAAAGGATTTTAAAAAGACAAAGCGAGTTTTTATACAAATGTAATAAATGATGCGTCCTTTTATATAAAGTTATTATTCAAGGCAGATAATGTGAACTAAAATGTTCCTTTATATATCTTCCCAACTGCCCTGAATAGTTTTACTCTGTTTTCTGTTTAAACATTGTATATGTATATTTTTGCACAGTATAACATTTTAGTTTAATAGAATGAAACGTTTTTAAACGGAAAAAAATACTTTTAAAAGCTTAAGAACAAAAAATAGTTCTCAATAAAAGTTTATACTACATATAAACGTAAAAAAATTAAATTTATTTTTTCAGAATCATTATTTGTACTATGTAAATTGGAAATGACACTTTTTTATGCAACAATTATTATTGATACAGGATTTTAACGCATTATACTTTAGTCAACGCCTTTCATTAAAAATCAACCCATAAAAAACGTTTCAAATTACAGTACACTTTTAACTGCATATGTATAATTATACATTTCAACTGTGAAGCCATACATTCTATTTCGACTTTTTGAAATGTAGGTATAATAAAAGAAAAAGCACTCAATTTAAAATTATTATTTGTTGTCAACTAAATGAAGTTGAAATGAAAGGAAAAAAATGAGGATTGTTCCATGTATAAAATATAGAATGTGCAAATGCATATTTTGCGTGCACTAAGTGCATTTGAGGGTAAGTTAGAAGGGATATTTCTTTGTTTAGTCCCTTAAGTGATTCCAAAACCTTATAAATTGTTAAAGGGATGTTATGCCTAAAGAAAAGTTGGTTGCCAAGCTGGTTATTGTATTTTCAAGTAATAATTGAAATAAAAAGTTCGACTTTCACATTAATATTAAAACATTTGAAACATTCACATGGAACCTTTGTTATTCTCATTAAATTACAATGAATCAACTTAAATACATTCTTTTTTTCCTACCAATGTACAGCTTTATTTATCTAATTTGTGCAAAAAAAATATATGACAAAATTAACTTAAAAGAAAATTAACAAAACAATGAATTTCACTATTCTATTGCTAATTACTTAAGGGAGGATATTATCACTTTTTCAACAAATATATTGAAGTTTTCAGTAAGTGGGGCTCTTTAGCCTCTCATTTGTATAAAGCATTGAATATTTTGGTAGCTATAGAGTTTATATAGGACTGATAAAGGGCCAATGTAAATAAAAGAAAGATGTTTTTCGTTTGTAAAATAACGTCATATTTTAGGAAGATTGCCATTGCTATCTCTTCCCGATTGGTCTTGTGACTTCACATTTCACAAGAAAATGGCTCGTGGTCTCTTTTTTAACTTTACAGAAAAAACAGAGTTTCTTTTACGGTATTTTCCCGTATATATGTGGTCAATGTATTAGTTCTAATCTTGGTGTTATTCAGTACAAGGAACATAGTTTTGTAAAAGCTCTTTGTAATAATATATATCCCGACATTCATACCCTCTATGTCTCTCTGTCATTTGATTTGCCCAAAGTATTTTTTTGTCGCTTCCTGAAGTTGTAATTGTCGAATTGTTTTATTATTTGATGAAACATAACAAATTATTAAAGCAATCTCATAGACAACTTTCTTTAAATTCTATGAATCAAATAACTACATTTATAATGATACATGGAGAGGAATATTATTTAATAAAAACAATTGTACGTTAGAGAAAGATGTCTTGCATTAAATCAACTGTTTTAAAAGTAAGAAACTGTTCTTCGATTTAATATTTGATAAGCCAAATTATGTAATATGAAAAAATATGTATATAAACATTTGTTAGTTTATATTGAAGATAGTCCAAAAGTGATTAAATGATTTGATTAAAGCTATTTATTAAAAGTATTTAAAAGAATTGAAAGTAATTTTTTTTTGAAAGATATAAGATAATATAAATATGGTAATGAAAAAAGGAAGAAAATTATAACATAAATATTATTTATGTTTTTACATTTAATAATAAAAAAACTCCAGTGTTGATTTAAAAAAATTTAAATAAACTTATCTTTTTCTTTTAAATAGATGTAATATGACTAAGAAGGAATCACCTCCATCTAACTATTGGGCATGCTTTTCTACCGTAGATGTTGAGCAGCGGTTAAGCTAAGCGCTCTGGCATAATATTTTCATTTACTTTCATACCAGATATCGAAATAATGAGAATTATTATCAAATGCATTAATATACACGAAAAATATATAAGATATTCTTTATAATCAAAAGACTTGAAGCAAAAAATATATAGCCTCTTAAATAGGCTACTAAAAAGTAATCAACTTTTTGAAACATAAAGCCTTTTTATTTGTACGAAAGATATTTAAATTATAAAAACTGATTTGAAATGCATTGACATACTAGAAAAATAAATACTTATGACATTTGTGGTTATTCTTACTTTGCACAAAGACTTTGCAACTGGGTGTGAACCATTGAAATTATGAAAATCTGAAAAAATGGAACTTTAATCCTGGAGGCAAACAAAGACTTTAATTTTGTTACATACTCTAAATGAATTATTTTTGTTATGCCATAGAGCATATAAAGGGCAATAAAAAACAATTCGAACCTCTATTTATATTTCAATGATCTAAAAATGTATTTTTTCGATCGTAAGTCGTAGTTGATTCTGATAATTATGCATGATATTATATACAATTATGCATGAGTTATCTGAATATTACTGAAATTACGCGGCTTGTCTGTCATGATGCGTAAGAATACCGTACAGTTGTATTGTATTTTATTTGCATTTTTAATTGTCTTAGCATGTAATATGCATGCCATATGTGTGACTCCTATGTGCTTTTCCTTCTTAAATATACATTTTATGTCTGGAGTAGCTTTTAACCCGAAAAAACCGTTTCAATATTAGTTATCTTGTGAAATAATTATTTTACAGCATCAAGTAATATCTGGGGACTTATTCGAGAAAGCACATTCGTAAATATTTTGACTGATTTTGACTTTATTTTTATATTTTCCATGCAGACGCTGTGTTTATTAGACCAGTTGAGCAAAACTAAAGATAATTCCTTGTTTTGTCACAATAAACGTGAAATTTTTTGTCAGCTGTGGTAGCAAGGTTTGTGCTGAATGTTGTCGTTTTCCCATGACCTTAAGATACCAGCAGTTTATATGCAGACGCTGTGTTTATTAGACCAGTTGAGCAAAACTAAAGATAATTCCTCGTTTTGTCACAATAAACGTGAAATTTTTTGTCAGCTGTGGTAGCAAGGTTGTGCTGAATGTTGTCGTTTTCCCATGACCTTAAGATACCAGCAGTTTATATGCAGACGCTGTATTTATTAAACCAGTTGAGCAAAACTGAAGATAATTCCTCGTTTTGTCACAATAAACGTGAATTTTTTTGTCAGCTGTGGTAGCAAGGTTTGTGCTGAATGTTGTCGTTTTCCCATGACCTTAAGATACCAGCAGTTTATATGCAGACGCTGTGTTTATTAGACCAGTTGAGCAAAACTGAAGATAATTCCTCGTTTTGTCACAATAAACGTGATTTTTTTGTCACCTGTGGTAGCAAGGTTTGTGCTGAATGTTGTCGTTTCCCATGACCTTAAGATACCAGAAGTTTATATGCAGACGCTGTGTTATTAGACCAGTGAGCAAAACTGAAGATAATTCCTCTTTTTGTCACAATAAACGTGAAATTTTTTGTCAGCTGTGGTAGCAAGGTTTGTGCTGAATGTTGTCGTTTTCCCATGACTTAAGATACAAGCAGTTGAAATAAAACACTTACAAAACAGGAACAGAAATTTAAATTGATTTTTGACTGTAATGTTTATTTACATATATATTTTTATATGTTCCATAGCCTAATTGATAGTTTACTCTAATAAGTAACATAGATTATAAAACTAAATTTCAAGCCGTTGTATGTATAAATGAAGTCAATAATAATGATAAACGAAATCGAAGAAGCATTTATAAGCTCGCTTTCAACTCAAATCTGTAATTCTTTCATTCTTTTTATATAATGTGCAAAAAGATAATAGCTCACAGAACATATAATAAATGACCCTCAATGATGAGCCTCCATCACTTTATTTTTATTAACAATCTCATTTATGTCTGGGTGTTCTGTGAGGCTTTAAAATAGTCACTTTATATTTTGCTTAATGGAGGAGAAGCCCAATAGATATTTATTTATTTATATTTTTGAAGCACTTCCAGTCATTTGACAGATGATTTTTTGTTACTTTTGTTACAAATAAACGTGCAGCTAAATTACTCTTTTTGATAATTTACAAACGATAGATATTTAGGTTATCTTAAGTTCTTGATTTTGCATTTAGCCTTTTTATTTAAAAAATAATAAGATAGTCTCATTTCCATATTTCATGAATAACAGCAAAATCGAATTCTACAACCCTTACTTTTCACTTTACCTTTGCGAAGCAGGTGCTATGACCTCTTGGAAGGCCTTCAATGTGAACAGCGGTTCCCCTGGTGAGAGCGCTCAAGGGCTTCGACGAACACACCCCCAAGCCTCAAGAAGCTCACCTCTACTAACCGTGCTGTCAACTCTCCAAGGCATGGGGCCTACCACAACCATTAAGAGAGGCACGCATGATATCAAGTGCTCGGAGGGCGACAAAGACTCCTACAGAACTGTTTGGATCCTTCTAGTTCTCCAGGCTACATCTATTTGGAACATTCAAATTCTCTATTAAATATATTAAGTTCTAAGTTTTATATATTAGACACGGAGTGCAACAATTCTTAATTCTTCTTGATGTATATTGTGTTAATTTATGTTATAGACTTATTTTATACATGTATGTATATATAAGTTGACAAGAGGCTAGAGGTATGTTATGTTGCATATAAATAAACCACTTAACAACATTTTTTAAATATTTAGTAGTACTTGTAGTGCCAGTAATATTATTTTACTTTTTTAAGAACTGATATGGTGATGTTACGTTGTCTAAAGACTAAAAATTAATAACAATTTAAAAATAGTATTCATAATGCTTAAGCTACACATATTGTTGGTATTATTTAATGGTCAAAGACTCTTTTAAGACAATAACAAAACTAAATATGCTATCAAGAGAAATTTATTTCCAATAGTAATTTTGATATAATTCCCTCTTCTCGGCTCCTCCCCATTTATTCAAATAATTTACCCGCCAAGAAAGGATCAGAGAAATGTGATGATACCCTTGGCTTATCATCTCCTTTTTTCCTCGAGTTGAAAAAAATAGTTATAAATTGATAAATCAGCATCCAATAGTCACAAAAACCTAATAATATGATCTTTAATAAGATTCAAAGGCTTAAAAATCCTTCAAACTTCTAGGCTCAATATAATAAACTTTCAATTTATCTATTATTTTAAGTAACTCTATATAAAAGATTAAAACTTTAATAATTAATTCAATATAGCAGTAGGAAGTTAATCCGAAATATTAAGTTGGATACAATTTTATAAATCAGTTTATGAAGTTCCACTGAGTATAAACTACCGAAGAGACAACTAAATATATATGATAGTAACTACGTAACTACTCCGGTTTATATATTATGTATGTTTTTTTGTTTTGATGTGCATAACATATTTTAACTAGAGGCATGTATACACTCAGAGAGTGCAAACCTCCGCCGATCCCACTAAATGAATCACTTAACAGAATTACAATCCAATCATATATGTCTACATAAGTAGGTGTGTTTGGTGAATAATGAGTAAGGAGAGAGCCATCCTAAAAAACATCCATTGACGTCATACTAGTTATTCGTCAATTCAGATATACATCACTGAATGTTTAAACTCCTTTCTTTTCTCCATCATGCTCTTAATATTAGCGTTATATTTATTTAATATTTTTATTTAGAGGAAGACGGGAAGAGAAAGAAGTTTAAGCACCCAGTGACGTAGTCCTTAGCTGATAAATGAACAATATTACGTCAATGAATATTTTTAAGCGTTTGTTCTTTCCTACTCCCTGAATAGGAGACCATTTCATTATTAATATTTTTAGTATTTAGCTCATTTTGCATCTTAAATAAGCACTCAGAGATGCCAAAATTTAATCACTTGTTCCTTTGGCATTTCCAACAACTCCATAAAGTTTCATCCAAATCCGTTCCTTACTTTTGAATTATCCTGCTGACAAATAAACCAACAAACTAACAAAACAACAAACTAACAAACCAACGCCAGTGAAAACAATACCTCCTTCGGCGGAGGCGGAGGTAAAAAGGAAAATATATATATCTATTTTGTTAACTTTTTATGTCGTAAATGAATGAAAGAGTTACAAGAACATACCGGGATTTTCTTCAATGCAATGTGTGTTAATGAGAGTTTCAAGGAATTTGAAGAACTTCGATCTTCCTCCTTTTGATCCTTTTTTTATCGGTTAAAAACACTTATTCGGTTAACTGTGAAAATTTTATACAAATGTAAAAATAAAATACACTAAAATTACAGAGTAAAACTATTCAGGGCAGTTGCAAAAAAAAAAAAATGAACATTTTAGTTCATATTTACTGCCCTGAAGAATAACCTTATATAAAAGGACAAATCATTTATTAGATTGGTTTAAAAATGCACTGTGTCTTCTTAAAATCCTTTTGATAGTGTTTATGTGTAGCTTCGATCTTGGAGGCAGATATTTAATTATATCGCCAGCCCATTTCCACGTTGGCTCCCCTAAATCCGGGATTTCGTTTTGATCCTTTTATATATATCTTCTAATTCGGGTTGGGGTATCTCATCATAGAGATATAAAGACATAGAGAGCTTATTGGATTCTTCAGAGAAATACGTCATTGTGTCCCGAATACAGCTGAACGATGTTTATCTGCTATTGGAGGGAATAAGCTCTTTATATCTTTATATATCTATGGATTCTTCAGAGAAACACGTCATTGTGCCCAGAATACAGCTGAACGATGTTTCTCTGCTATTGGAGGGAATAAGCTCTCTATATCTTTATATATCTATGTATCTCATGCCTTAACAAAGTGAATTAAAGACTCCCGTTCAAACCACAGAGCCATCACACATCGTACTCTGCATAACCCTTTAGGTGATTTGCCATTATATCAACTACAACTGATTACCAGCCTGTGTAAATCTTCAAACTATGATGGTTTGGGCTTTTCTTATTTTAATTCATTTAAAATGTGTCAAAAGCATGGAGGATATAGAAATAACGATGGTAGCACTGAACATCGAGGACTTTGTGTGTGTTCTTCATTGTTGGAGGACAGACAGTGACAGAAATAACTAAGGAGAGAGAGTGAAACATTATAGTGAGGGGACATCATCGCACTCCTTATTTTTATGGATAACATTCTATATTATATATGGAGTCTCACTCTTTATTTAGTTCTTTCTGTCACTGCCTTTCCTCCAACAATGCGATGTTCATCGCTACCATTCATTACTTCGGCACTCTATAATCTATCTGTGGAAAAAGACACCTTTTTGGCTCCTTTCCTTACAGATACAAACCATGAAACAACCCGAAAATAAATATTTCTCATCTCGTAAATTCACCACCAGATTTTTATTATTACAATTATTTATTTTAAGAAATTATGTCCCTCCACCTCCTTCTTATATTTGTTGCGTGGTTCGTATCATAATCTCTTGAGAGTAGTTCACTTGCCTCTACTTCATTTCCAGCATGCCTCTCAACAGATGGTGAAAGGCTTTCCACCTTCATCCTGCTTCCTTTGCAATCATTATTAAAGTTTTTATAGTTATATCTATCTGTTTATGATATACTTTATTCGTTTATAATAATGGAAACTGAAGCTATAAAGGAAAATATATTTTTGATTACTATTCTTCTCTTTGAGAAATTAATTAAAGCTCAAGACATTTACCTTTTATTTTAATGGCTGCATCATATTTTATCGCTTTATTTATAAAAGTAGAAAATAAAGCAAAAAAAAGACATTCAATATATATGTCCTAGCGGATGCTATCCGGTGTTGCCTGGGATTTTATGGGAATGTTCACTTTGATCTAATAGTGTTTTTCTCGTTTAAAAACATTTTGGTCGGTTAACTGTGAGAATTTGAACAGTGTAAAAATAAAATACCTTAAAATTATGTACAGAAACAGAGTAAAACTATTCAGGGCATTTGCAAAAATACATAAATGAACATTTTTGTCTTGTCACGTAGAACTGGTCCATATAAAAGTTGATCAATATAAAACTAAGTGTTTAGGAGAATCAGAGGACAAAATAAATAAATAAATCCATCGTTTGCTTTATAAAATACATTTGTTATTAAAAATATTTCTTAAACTCCTAAATCATCTACATATTTTTTTCGTTCAATTTTAACGCGCCATTACTGAGAAATCGTAGAAAGTGTTTTTTCTGCATAAATAAACAAACATTTCCATGATTGAAGGTGTTTTGAGGCTCAAAGCAGTAATGGTTGCCTCAACCAATATACAATTGTATTCAAGAGAAGGAGGAGCTATTCACCATGATCCTTTCGTGATGAGAACCCTTGAGTTCCAGAATTCCAAAGTTAAAATCCTAAGCAGTCGATGTATTTTCATATATGTGTATCTGTTCCAATAATGCATGTTGCACCCTCTATATATAAATAAAATATAAGTATCTATGTCTCTCTCTCTCTCTCTCTCTCTCTATATATATATATATATATATATATATATACATTCCTTTTCTTTTAGGAAAACTACAATGTATAGTTATAAAAATCTGGTGAGAAATCTGCATTTTTGTAAAGAAATATGTGTTATTTGCTTGTGTGTGTGTTTGTGTGAGTATGTATCATGTGAATATATTATCTTAGAACCATGCTTCTTCATTTATATTAACATACTCACAATGATAAGGAATACTATTTTTAAATGGATGAGGCCCGAAGGAGAAGATATCTCTCTATCGCTTCTTTCCTCTTGAATTGCTCAAAACAATGAACTAAACTTCATTCACACAATATGAGATAAATATAGACGAAGAAGAAGAAAAGCTTTTGTATGCTCTAGACGCTCATTTAAAAAGTCCATATGCTAAAAAGAACGTATCTGTTATAAATTAAGAAATGGTAGAAGTTAATTCAAGCTACCTCAAGAATAATTAGAGATTCGATATAAAACAACATTTAATAATAAACATATAAATATCGGTTTAAAAATAATGTCTACAAAATGAAGGTAGGGTGTAGCGTTTTATCCACTGAGATAGAAAGAGAATAAACTGCTGTGGATGGTGATATGCTAAAGGACATACAGAGTTCTCTATGGCCAGAAAATGCTAAAGTAATCAAATTTATTTAAGGAGAAGCCGTGCGAACGGATGGTGGCCGGAATTCCATGTAACTACTTGCTTCAATAACAATCAGTCTCGGTGATAGAGAGGTTACTCTAGTCCACGAGAATATATTTTTCAAAGGTTTCATAAATTTTTAAAAGTTAAATTAAAAATAAAACTCCGAATAGTCCTTTTACTTTTAAAGGTGATTCATGTTCTCACATTTTCTCATTGTCCCCCTTAAAAGCTTCAATATTTCCTTTCATATTTACATCTCTATGGATATCTCATAGATGCCTGAGCAGCATATTGAGCGACTTTATTTACTTAGCAAATATTAACAACCCTTGACAAAATAAAGTTTTTATTTTCATATGAAAAATGTCCACGAGACATAACTTTTGTTGGACGTGGTGGGGGGTTCTTCTTCATGTTCATGGCTTTATTGATCGTAAAGTCAATATTGGCAAACACTTATCCCCCTATGTTGTAGATTCATCGGGAATTATTTTAGATAAATTTTTTTGAAGATGATATTGAACATTGATATGGCAAAAAAATAAGTACTTTTGAAGAAACACTGAGGCCAATCACTAGGAAAGCGATTTGATTTCAAAAAATCATTGAGTTAGATATTTTATATCGTTGTTCACTAGAATTGCGTCTGCATTGACATCAAGAAGCATTAGAACATAAAACCAATCCGTCGAGGCTAATATATTTTCAATTAGGCCCATATTCCACTATAGAAGTCGAACTCGCGCACCAAACATAAAAATTTATTTTTTCTTATTCATCGATATGACTATGATGACATTAATATTTTTTTCTATTATTCGCGATGAAAATGAAATATTTGAAGGGTTATCTGCAATACCTTTTATACCTTTTCATTAAGACTGCCTGCAAGTTCTTCTTTTTTACTAAAAGAATGTTTTGGTTTCACCGGATAAAAAGGCCCATTGTGTTTTTATTTCACATATAATATAATTGCTTCATGCATTTAAAAAATAAATCTTTAGGCCCGAATAATTTCATATCTGCTGACAATGTGACTTAGAATCTTCATGATCCTAATTTTCTTCCAAATGTAATTACTAAAAAAACTGTCAACAAATAGGATCAATCATTAAATAATTCCATGCATCCATCGAAGCCCATTATAGAGATCTCATCGTTTACAAGGATGTTTTCATAAGCCTTTTTTATTATTATTCCGTTCTATTGCTACTCCGTATTACAATCAATAAATAACAGAACGGGCACATGTAAAATGAAATTGAACTTAGGGTGCCCTCGCAATAGTGACCAAACCGGTCATCTATATCGATCCGTCCTGACCATAATTCAAAGATGGCGTGGTAGTGAGCCAATCTCCAATTCTTGTACCAACAATGAAATTATACTGATTGGAGATTGGTTGGTCCCCAGAATCCTCGTTCCTCTGAGGAAAAACTCTTCTTTCCAACTCAAAACATGGGCAGTCACGAGCCAAATGGATTGGATCTTCATCTACTTCACCACAAGCTCTGCACAGTGGACTTTGCGATGGATGCATTACATGCAAGTGCCTTCGGAGGAGACAATGGCCGTCATAAATGAACCAGGGCGTTCAGTTTTCTTAATAAATTTTTCATAAGCCTTATTCCATTGCTTTTTGCCTATTTGGTTTGAGGGAATTGTAGTATCATACGACTGGATATAAATAAGCATTAAGATGTGTAAATTAGACTATCGAACCCAGAATCTAATCACATGGTTGACCAAAAATACACCTTCCCTTTTCGATAAGAGTCAAACCTTCTCCTTCAACATCCAGAGTCGAACACGCTTCCACTAATCTAACGGCACTCCCTTTAACCTTTGTCACTTGGATGGGTCTTCTGTGAAATAAAAATATTTAGGAATACAATTAAATATATCTCCATTAAAACTTTGCATTCTCCCTCATTAAATTTGAACTGCAATAGTTATGTACTATTTATGGAGAGGCCCCATTTTGTTTCGTTCCAAAAAAATACTTTTTTATTATTGACACAGTTCATATAAATATATAAAACCAAGGAAATATATATAAAGTGATGCTAATGCGAATTAATCATGAATAAACATTTAGTTAAAATTAAGCATCACAAATGAACACACTATTATTTAAAAAACTATAATTTAAAACTGATAAAAACATTATAAAAATTCCAATAAACGTATTAAAACATAATTATTTAAAATCCTTGAATTTTTTAAACGTCTTTTGATGATGTCCTTGTAGAGGGGAGAACGGAAAGGGAAATATCGGATTTCTTGGTCTCCATAAGTCCCAGAATCATCCTTTGTAGATGGGATCCTAAGGTCCAGGGAACCATATCTCGCCGCACCTGCCAGGAATATTGCCTACAAATTTGAAGGCTGAAGAGGCTGGTAATCCGCTAACCTTTTTTCAACCAGCGATTTTGCACCCAGAAGTGCATTATTTATGGCCTTGGTTCGAGAGGACAGTATTTTGCCGCCACGGATTCCAAATAGAACGGACGCCTTCAAATATTTATCCGCTTCTTCTTTGTCCAGACCTCTCACATTAAGTTTAACAAAGCGTTTTATAATATTAACTGAACGACACTCAATGAAAGCGTGTAAAATTGAGTTATAAATAGTGCCACAATCTTGACATGGGCGATAAAATCGAATAATATTGGCCGAAATCAATAATGCGCCGTGAAATGGTTTCCATCAATTATTTCTGCTAAATACTTTATACACTATGCAAAGGAAGGTGAAATGATTAACACTTTTATCTAACTTATCTTTACTAAGATATATTTCGTGTAATCCATCGGTTCTTTGAGAAAAGAGAATGAAGCGTCCCGTCGCCCCATCTGGTAACGTATGTATATAAGAAAAGGGTGAAAATAGAGAAACAGTAAAAAGTAGAGGGACAGAGAGGAGCATAGAGATATTGAGAGAGAGAGAGCTGTCCGCTACAACCATAAAAATATAGGTAGACAGCTTTTTCCCTTCAATAACAGATACACATCGTTCAGCTTTATTTTGTGTCCAATATAATCAAAGTAATTGGTACCGTGTCATCGTAAGCTGATCATAGAATAGAAAAATTTGTTATATTGGGCAATATGACGTAAGCCTCTGAAGAATCCAATAAGCTCTATATGTATACCTCTATGGACACAAATCTTTAAATACACTTCATAGTAGAGAAGGGAGAACCGTATAAAATTACATTATCAAATCCTACATTGAAAGTCGCTCTTATAAATTACCATTTATTGTAAAAAGTATAAAT
>CP045900.1:1570146-1589288 GCA_013387185.1 Caligus rogercresseyi | reverse complement strand
CAAACCAAAATCCATTTTTCTACGATCATTTAGTTTCTTATGACGCAACTTTCGCGGGGGGGATAAATTTTGATATCTTATTATTAGGTTTCTATAATACCCCCTAATATACATATAATATTAGCATTTAGAACGTATTAAATAATACTCTTTCAACATTTTATGAAAAAATATACAGGACTGACAAAAGACAATCTCAAGGACTGACGGTCCTAAGGATCAATCCCAAGGACCGATGGGACCGTCCTAAGACTCGACTGGACCGGACCGAATAAATTGGGACCGACCCAACACTAGTATTTAGTGTTGAAGTTACTACGGTCCAAGGCAAATGTTGTTGCTATGCTTGAGAATTAGTACGATTTCTTTAATCAACATCTTTAAATTAGAAAAAATGAGATATGATTTTGAAGAAGATGTTTAATAACTTTTAATAAATACCTGTAAGTTGCAAGAGAAGGAAGTTCTAGAGACTACTGAAAATATCCTGTTTCTTACAACGATAACAACAAAGTAGGGGAAATATGGATCAGCAAGTGTAAGAGGATGAAGTTCCAACATACCTTCATAACTGTGATGATTGTTTTGTATGGATGTCATATAATCAGGCTTGTGAGCGTTCAGCTTTTTTTGCGTTCAGCGTTCAAAAAAATTAGCGTTCCGTTCAATGTTTTTGCGTTCAGCGTTCCGTTAGCGTTCAGCGTTCAAATATTTAAAAAGAATTTCCCAAAAAAAGTACTGCGTAGTGTTGACGTTTTTTTTAGAAAAGAATTTAATTTCCAAAAAAAAGTACTGTGTAGTGGTGACGTTTTTTTTTTAGAAAATAATTTCCAAAAGTACTGCGTAGTGGTGACTTTTTTTTTTTAGAAAATAATTTTCAAAAAAGTACTGCGTAGTGGTGACGTTTTTTTTTTTTTCCGAAAGAGTCCAAGAAGTTTGGAAAAATTGAACGCTGAACGCAAAACTCTTTTTTTTTGCGTTCAACGTTCAGCGTTCAAAAAAAAAGTTGCGTTCCGTTCAGCGTTCCGTTCATTGAACGTGCGTTCAGCTGAACGCCGTTAAATTTGCGTTCCGTTCACAGCCTGCATATAATTGATATATATATATATAAATTCCTTCCTGTAGTATTAATGTTGAACTATTTATTAATGCATTTTTTACGTAACTACTCCGGACATCAAAAGGTCTTTCAGATTGTAACTCGTTGAACCTTAATAAGTGAATAAGTACATCTTTGCTCAATTGTAGAAATTTTAGCTCTAAAAAAGAATTGACCTTTTATTCTGTGGTTCCGTCAATACTGTATAAGGCATCCTCTTTACCGTGTCTAGCTGAAAAAGCAATGGAAAAGAAACCTTATGGTAGAATAAACTCTTTCACAAAAGATATATCAATGCAATCCAACGGGCAAGATTTCATTCGGAGGTGGATTGACCCTTCTATGAAGGATCGTACGCAAAATTTATCAGAAGCTATTTTCTCATTTTCAAGATATACTGAGAGTGAATGGTGAGCTGTTTATTCTTTTATTGCTACTTATACATGGGTACTTTTTGGAACAGATTTTATATATGAGAAAGTAATATTTTATCGTTTTTTTAAGCCGGAATTCAGCAGATTATATGGAAATTCGATTTTATTTTATCATGTTCATTTACAATTTATATTATAATGAAAAATTGTAATTAAGTTTATTTTAATAACCTCTCGGAGCAAAAATAGATTGCTTTACCAAAAAAATTATCTCCCTACACGAATTGCACCTAGATTCACCGTTTCGGAGTGGAAGGTTTGGGAAATGTGCTGATACAGCTATTGCAAAGCTGGTAGACAGAGCTGAAAGTGCCGTCCTCACAAAAAAACATGCTATTATCGTGTTCTTCGACATTGAAGGGGCGTTTGACAATCTTCCGTTCGATGTAATTGAAGAATACTTGAAGAAAAATGGAGTAGATTCGTGCTCAGTTCATTGGTATAGACACTTCCTACAGAGTCGAAAAATAGTCTGTACACAACAAGGGGAAAATATATATTTCACTCCCTCCAAGGGCTGTCCGCAGGGAGGAATTCTTTCCCCATTTGTATGGAATTGTGCAATTCAACATATAATAGCCCCAAAACCAGGACCGTTACTCACTATAGGTTTTGCTGATGATATAGCCGTAATTATCACCTGACTTCGATGGCAGATATCATTCAACGAAGAGTGGATGAAATGAACACCAGTGTGTCCAAAATTGGGCTAAAGTTTAGTGCATCAAAAACCAAAGGAATGTTATGCACTTGGGCATGCAAAGTGGACCTTCCCATGATTAAAATTAACGATACACGTATTGAATGGGTTAATCAGTATAAGTATCTTGGGGTCATAATTGATCAAAAACTTCAATGGGGAGCCCATATCGATTATATTGTCAAAAAAGCCAAAGGACTTCTATTTTCTGTGCGGAATTTGATCGGAAGTAATTGGGGGTTGCGGCCTTTTTATACGCAATGGATTAGGAAGGCCTGCTTGGAACCAATCATTTGTTACGGGGCAAGCATTTGGGCGCCTAGGAGTATGAATCTGAAAAAATACCATGTTAAATTAAGGCGAATAATAGGCTGGCATGTCTATTAATGTGCAGAGCCATGAGATCCACTCCGACGAAAGCCATGGAAGTTATGTTCAATATAGAACCACTACACATAAGCATAAAAAGGTGGGCACTAAGGTCAAGGTTAAGAGTCATGCATAATGTACCGATAAAATGGCTGACTCATTCTCGATCAAAAGGTGGAGGAAGTATCATCCAAAAAGAATTAGACGTTCTACTGAAAAAATATGGTACTGCATTGGAAAAAAATGTCCACAAATCATATTCCATGCCTCCATTTGAAATTACCAAGAAGTTAAATGGGGATCCCAAATGCCTGAATATTTTTACGGATGGGTCGAAGATGAGCGATGGAGTTGGTTTTGGCTGGTGCATTACCTTTGGAGAGCAGTCCATTCAAGAAGGATGCGGAAATCTTAACTGGTACAACACGGTATTTCAAGCAGAGTTGGAAGGAATTCTACAGGCAGTACGAGCTTTGAATGTGATGGAAAAATACCACGACTCCCCAGTGACATTCCATGTGGACAGTATGGCTGCCATTGAATCTTTATCAAAGAGAAGAGGCTTATTTACAAAACAACAAAATACAATATTGGATGAAATGAGCAGGTCGAAGAGGACTATATATATGAAATGGATTAAGGGCCATGACGACAACACTGGCAATGAATTTGTGGATGCCTTAGCTAAGATGGGATGTAGTATGATATCCCCATCTAGCGTCGAAGTCCCTCAAATAACAATAATAAGAGAAATCGAAAACAAGACTCGATCGTTATGGCTGAAAGAATGGCATGGTGAACAAAGTTGCCGCCAAACAAAATTCTTCTTTCCTGATCTGAAACAAAGATGGAAGTTGCACACTCACACGAGAATTTCAATTCATAATATTGTAAGTTTTGTGTCTGGCCATATTCGTATGAAAAAACATCTCAAGGAAATGGGATTGGCGGATGAGGACTCTTGTAGGCTTTGTGGAGAGGAACGAGAGTCTCCCATTCACTTTGTCAACAGCTGTGATGCCCTTGCTGGTGTAAGGAGGAACCTTACCGAGGATCGTGGGGACTATCGTTGGAGTAAGGGTGATGTTTCCCACTTCATCAGGGCTCTCATCAACACGCGCCAGTTCGTGGATGTCTTCTTCGATGACCAAATTCTTCAATGATTTTTTAAACCACAGTTGTAATTTTATTTGAAACAAGTATATGTGCTTTTAAACGTTTTTAGTATGTATTTTAGTATGTTATATTAGATTATTTATTGTTGTTTGTTCACCGTTTGTATATAAATGAAATATACCTCACCTTTAGGGTATATGCCTAACGGGTTGCTGCATTAAATTGCAGTTTCCGTTACCCCATGAGAAGCTTAACCGCATATACTCCTGGGGGGAAAATTGAAAAAATGCATGATAAGTGGAATAATAAATCTGAAGAAATATCTATCACACATGATGGTAAAGATTACTATTGAATTGAGGAAACCGTTATACTGTTGTAATTTTTTTCACAACATCTGCATATCTTTTACAGATGACACATGATGAATAGGCTGTTGACGTTGTTATGTCATCGGGAGTTTATCGGGAGTTTGGGCGATCATATTTTTTTTTTTTGTACACTCGGTACTATTTATTCAACATCTTCAAAAACAATTCACATCAAAAAATTCTTCTTCAAACGGCATAAACACAACAAAACATTATCTATTATAGGGTCGAAATCTTGGGGAGGAGGGGTTTTCATACTTCTGCATTGATATAAAATATACTGAACTTTAGTTGTAATAAAGTTTACTTCTTCTTGATTCTTGCCCAGATACAAATAAACCAATTCCTTTGAAGTTAAAATTAATTGAAAATTGGTAAAAAAACACAATTTTAACTTGTTTAAAACATCATCAACCAAGGGACACTCTAATAAAAAATGATTCAAAGTCTCCAAGGAGTCCTTACAAAAAAAGCAAAATCTTTCCTCACTAGTCCTTCCAAAAATACTTCCCAGGGATAGAGTGTTGGTAACAATTCTGTACTTCAAGTAGTACAATGAGACATCCAGCCGAATGGAGTTTAAAACTTTTATTATCTGACATGCTGAAGCGTTTAATCTAAAATGTTCTTTCCTTCTCTCAATCTGGCTAAAATATTGATAAAAAACTGATTTATTTACAAAGGTATTTCTTAAGAAATTATTATTTGATAGTATTAAAAAATTAAAAAAATCGTCTCTTGGTCCTATTGGTCTTTTTCTAAAATTTATTTCATATAAAATCTTTTTCTTCTCTAAAATTTCATTTTGAGTAAAAAAAGGTTGCTATTAAGAACTTCACCCAGATAGTTGATTTTTCTAATGATAGACATATCTCTCATAAAACAAAGTCTTTCGTTATCTTTAACAGGTTCTTGCCATTCCATCGTTTTTAGGACATTTTTTGACAATTCCTCATACACGTTCTTATTCTCACTCCAGAATGGACCCATAGCCGAAACTACATCTAAAACTTTAAATGGACCCTCGCCCCGAAATTCGTCTAAGGGCTGTTGGAACTTTTCAATGTATTTAAGATGCAATAGTTCACTCCATATAGATTGACTATTAAAAAGTCGCTGAAACCACTTAAAAACCAGGACCTTCCAAAAATTCTTAAAGGGGAGTAAACCCAGCCCTCCAAATTTTTTCGGACAATTTATTCGCTTCCATGTAATGTTCCTACTCCTTCCCATAGGAAATAAAAAACTTTCGCACATATTTTCCACCTTTGAGCATAAAGCTTCTGACACAGGCGTTAAAATTAAAATATGTGTTAAAGTTGGTAAAATAAGAGTGTTCCATACATGGATTCGTGCGGAAATATTCTTTTTCAGAAAGTAGTAAAATCTTTTGATGCCCCTTTCAACCCGAGTCAGAACCTCACTTATATTTTCCTTCCTATCCTCGCCATTAATTGTAATAAAAGATCCTAAAACCTTCATAGATTTAGACACTTGAATACCTTGTAAATTAAAATTGATATTAAAATTAGACATGATATTTGATTTATTAAAATTTATATGCAAACCTGAATTTTCTTCAAATTTTTTAAAAACTTCTATTGTTTTATAAAAGGATGAGCCGATTTCTTCTTCGCTACCAGTGTACATTACCGTCACATCGTCTGCAAAAGCCTCAATTTTAAGTTCCGTTTCTCCAAATGTAACACCTTTGATTTGCTGGCACAAATTGATTTCCGTAAGAAGCGGATCAAGAGCAATAATGAATAAAAAGGGGGAAAGTGGATTTCCCTGCCTGCATCCTCTTTCCACAAAAAAATTATTTCCAGGTTTATCATAAAAGGTTTTTATATTACACAAGCTCAAAGCAATCATACGAATAAAATTTCTTTAAAACCATGGGATCTAAGACATTTTATAATCCATTGGTGGGATATACAATCAAATGCTTTCATAAAATCAATTCCCAATATCGCTTTATTATCCTTTTGGATGCTTGAAATTGAGTCGCAAAGGCTTCTACAAACTACTTCGGTTCCTCGTCCTGGTACAAAACCTTTTTGGGAGTCACTTATAATCAGTGGTATTATTTTTTTAAATCTACTAGCCAAAATCCCATTATATATTTTAAAAGAAGTATTAAGCATTGTTAAAGGTCTAAAATTTTCTATTTGCTTGGGGTCTTTGCCTTTTTTTAAATAAGTATTAATTTTCCAATGGAAATATGTTCCTCAAAGTATCCTTTTAAGTTTGATTCCTTATAGACTTCTTCGAGTAAAGGGCATAAAAAGTTAGAATATTTCTTAAAAAACTCCATTGGAAAACCATCAGGGCCTGGAGATTTATTCTTCTTGTCGTATTTGTCTATATATTCTTTTATTTCTTGTTTGCTTATATTACTATTTATTTTTTCATCTACAATCGGGACTGTTTTTTTAAGAGACTGTGTATCAAAATTTTGAATATGAGGGGCAAAGTCTGCAGTATTAAACAAACATTTTATACATTTCTTGTCATAAAAAGTTTTTTTCATGCAATCTCTACAATTAAACATATTTTGGAAGAAATTAGTTACTTTTGTCCGGATTTTTTCTGGAGAGGTTTCTGAACTTCCATCTTTATTTAAAAGTTCCGTGACATTATTTTTTTCTCCGTATATTTTGTCTATTTTTTTTATCTTTTGAAATAAAACATGTTCTTTTGAAACAGATTTGAGGCCTGATCTAATTAAAATACCTTCTGTAAGAGTGTCGTGAATTTTGCTAAGTTCTATATCGTTTGAAATATCGTCCCCGAGCTGACTAGCCTTTTCTATAATCTTCTGGTGTTGTAGCCTTCTTTCTTTACTTTTCCTAACTCCTAATTTAATCAATTCTCTTTTCGAAGAGTTTAAAATTTTCTTTAGAGCGAAGGAAGGAGATTTTATTTGTTCTGACTCAAGTTGAAACATAACACATTCAAAAATTCTTTTGATTTTGTCATTAGTAGGTTCATCCTCCAACAAAGTGATATTTAATTTCCACTGTTGTTTCCTGTGTTTTTTAAGAGGTTTCAACGACAGCATTAAAGCATCATGATCTGAAAAATCATTAGGAATAACGTTGTAGTCTGTAGTAAGCGGTATAAGTTCATCTGAAATAAAGAAGTAGTCAAGTCTTGAACTTTTTTTGACTTTTTCCCCAACCTTAACAGTAAAGGTATGTTCTGGAGATGAATTAAAATGGCTAGCAACATCAACTAAATTATTGTTAAGTAATAAATTTTTAAGTTGCACTCTTGCTTTTTTATTGTTATTTCCTTTGTAGTTGAGTGTATCTCTCTTCTGATCAATGGCCACATTAAAATCTCCTAACAAAATGAAAAGTTCGTCTGTTTGATTTGTGCTTATAAAATTTGACTCAATAGATTGAAAGAACGCAGGATTGTCACGGTTCGGTCCATAGACTGATAAAATTTTAATGCTTCTACCAAGCCAGGATATTTTAAGAATAGAATAGTTGCCACAACTATCCCTAGCAATAAATTCTGGTCGTAATTTTTTGTTTATAAAAACAACAATTCCTCTAGAGGGATGGTTTGCAAGTTTGTTTACTGCAGGAACCAGGAAAATTGAATATTCATTTGGGAAAAAATTCTTTGAACTAACTTTTCTCAGACGTGTGTCACAAATTGAAAGTATGTCAGGGTTGAACGATAAAAGATATTTTAAAACCTTTTCCCTTTTCTGTTCATCAAGAACAGAGTTAACATTCGCAGACATTATTTTAAGATTCGAATCAAAAATCATTCTAAATTAAAAGGGAATAAGGTGTTCGGAATAAAAGATTTGATCTGGGGTGAATAAAATGATTTGATTATGAAGCATATTTTTTTAAAATCAGGGGGATTAAAATTATTTGAATTAGAGGGATTAAAATTACATTTGCTAAAAATTATATATATCAATATGCGCACAAACCTGTACACATAAAACAAAAAGCAAAACCGGGCCCGTGAACTTGTTTGTAAATGAGTTTTAAAGTTAACCATAAAATATTCAAGTAAAAAACACACAAACAAAAACATCGCAAAAACATATAGATTTGATAAAAACATTAGATATACGACCCCTTTTTATTTGGGGCCCACATCCATACCCAAGTTGGATTCTGGTGTGGTAAGTTGACCTTGGCTAGGTACTTGGCTGATATTACCATTTCGAAGTTCTTCTTTGTTAAGCTCTCTATTGCGTTTAGTGTCCAAGTGGTCTGGGCTGGTGAATGTTCTTTTGCTGGATGGCTTGCTTTCCAATCCTTGAAGACTCTTGAGTTTATCGTTATTTTGAGGTCTTCGTCTAAGGACTTTTGTCCAGTCCTCCCTCAATCTCAAACAATCCCCTCCTGTAGTCGGGTCATCGTTCGATTGACTCTCAGTTGTGGACCGCATAGAATCCTCAAGATAAGTTGGAGTTTGAACCTTGTCCGCATTCTCTATTGGCTCGTCCTCTAAATCGATATCCTCCTCTTCTTCCCTGCGTGTATTTTCCTCAATATTGGCCCTCTCTTCTGCTCCAGCGATGCGTAGCGGGATGCCAATATACTTGCGGAAATCCTCCTCAAAATCCTTATATGTTACTTTGCGGGAGGAGCTACAAACTGCTTTTTTATGTCCAAATTTAAGACATCTATGACATTGCAAAAGTGATGTTTTAGAGCTCAGCTCTACCTTTTTTCCTCCTACAGGAACCACCTGGGGGAGTTTCCTTTGAAGTTTGATGTGAAACTTAATTTGCCCATTCCAAATTTTATTAAAGACTTTCACAAATTCGGCATCCTCCTCATTTTCTGCTCTTGATGTATGATATACGGGTTGAAAGTCGCCCACCATATCACCAAAATCTTTCAAAAGATCCTTTAAGAGATTAAGGTCCGTTTTTGCCCCGTTTTTTATGGTGACTTCAACAGGGACTTGTACTCTTCGAATATTTTCCAATCCTCTGATTTCAAATGATATTTCATTGTCTATGGATTGCAATCCATTAATTCCTTTAAATTTTAGAAGGACATCGATGGGATGTTTAAATGATATGATTACATATCCAACCTCGCTCTTGCAGTCATTGATTCGAGCAATTTCATCTCCACTCAGGTTCAGCATCCCGAAGATGGCTTTGTAGTGCTTTAATTTGGGGGAGAAGCCTTTTAACTGCTTAGCCTCCTCATTTTTCCAATCAAGGACTATTTCCTTCCACATTGAATTTACATTCAATTCATTTCTTTTGGGAACCCAGCCCTTGGTACGATCGGAGTATAGCCCCGAAGACTTTATGTGTTTTTTTCCTTTCATTCGTTCCTCCCCTCCACTGCCAATTAAGTTAGTAGTCGCGATAGCCTCATCCGGAGGCTTGTCTAATGATGATGAATTAAGATTTTCATCCGGGGGTTTATCAGGAGGGTTGCGAGACATATTGTCCTCTAAATGTTCCGTAAGGTATAAAAAGGAATATAGTTGTTATTGAAGTCTTCAATGAAGAGAAGAGAAGAACGAAGGGGGGTGAAATTAAGGTAAACAAACGACCAACCTTCTTACATGTGCCCGAATTTATCTTCGAGCCACGAAAAAGGATGTGTCTGTTACCAAAAGTTCAAAAGGGAAGCACCAATAGATAACAGCGTCACTTAAAGCACTATTTAAGTTAATAAAAAGGCACAAGAACACTTATCAGCTATATAAACAACTTTATAATACGGAGCCACACAAAAGACGTGTGCACTCTATACATAAGTGGGCAAGGTAACTTGTTATAGAGAATTCATTTTAAACTAAAATGTTTATTTATGTACTTTTTATATTATACTAAGAGGAGTAATGATCTCCACAGCCGCGCACTAAGGTGCCTTATCGGTGAAAGTGTCGGACGACTCACAATCATAGTGGAAATATGCAGGGGACGTGGTGCAATTCTTCCCTTCATGTGTGGAGGGAAACCACCAAATTCTTCAAAGACTTTTTAAAAACCTTATAAATTTCAAAAATATGTTAATTGATGTTTTCTTTGGGCAAGGTAAATTGTTATAGAGAATTAATTTTAAACTAAAATGTTTATTTATGTACTTTTTATATGTATCTTTTCAAAATATATAAAGTCATTGGGAGCAAAAAAAACCCTGGTAAAATGAATTAGTTCAACTACTATTTCTATTATTTTCTTAAATATGTTCCATCAATATTTTAGTTGAAGACATCAAAGAATAAGTGTTAAGGCGTGTTCAACTCTCAATGTTGGGGCGCAGGTTCGAATCCCGAGAGGGGATGGTCATTTTTGATCTACCTCATTGATAAGATCCTAGGTTCGATAACCTAATTTTAATTCTATCATGCTTATTTATATCCTGTCAGATGCAATTCTATCGAACCATAAAAGAAAAAAAAATATTTGCTTTGTCTGCTCTCAGCGTCCATGATTCGTCGTATACGGAGGGAATTTGGTATGCTCTCCATTTCTTGCTGTCCAAGGAATGATTATGGATCTTATATCCTGAGGAGGGGTTGAAAGAGTTAATTTGAATTTATATAAAACAAAAAGTAATATTTTTACAAAAAAGAAGTGTTAACGTCGATACCTAAGTATTGTTCGTTTAAACAATATGTATGTATGATAAGTGGAATAATAAATCTGAAGAAATAACTATCACACATGATGGTAAAGATTACTATGAATTGAGGAAACCGTTATAGTGTTGTAATTTTTTTCACAACATCTGCATATCTTTTACAGATGACACATGGTGAAGAGCTGTTGACGTTGTTATGTCATCAGGGAGTTTATCGGGAGTTTGGGCGATCATATTGTTCTTGTAAAGTTCCGTCGAGAGAACTGAAGATCAAAACAATGACTTAGCTTTTATTCCCGAAAATCCTCGGAGAGAAGCCTTTAATATTATTTAAATCGGAGCCTTATAAGAAGAGTTACGTCGTAAGAACTGTCTGTGTAGCAGCTGACTCAAATAGTCAGGCTCAAAACATTCATAATTTATCGAGAGAGTTGTAAATAAACAGTCTTTTGAGATATTTTTTTTCGAAGTATAAAAACAATGTGAACTTTTAAGATCTATTAAAGCACAAATATTCCTGCTTGTAGTGCTGTAGATTGTACAAATCGCTCAGGAACATGTTTTGTCATAGATTCCGATTTATTTATCCTAACAATAATCATTATTATTGCTTTGTTTTGAGCCGAATTTTTTTTCAACCAGATGACGCTCCAATCTATTGTCATAACACTTCTTATAGGGCTCTGATTTAAATAACAACAAAAGCTCAGGCTTAGAGAATTAATAATTGTTTACCTTGTATCATACATAATATCTGACGATAGATAAATATTGGTCTGATGGTGATACATACGAGAAATCAATAATGAAATTGAAAATGTTTTGTTTCTTGGTGAGTTTGTGAAAATGACCTCCTATTTATGACAGTTGTATAAATATAAAAAACGGAATACAATTTAGCTTTATTTATTGCAATTGAACATTTAAATAATTTGGAACATATGAATGTAATAAATAAGCTGCCATAAATAACAAAGTGCATTTAAAATATGTTTTTAATGAGAAGAAGCATGGATGCACAAATTACTTTGTTTGAATTAATTCCATAGGGAATGGAAACCTAATTTATATGTCAATTATGCAACACTTATTTTCTATTGGAGTATCATTAAGGAAAAATGCTACACTTTCCCAAAATAGTAGAAATGTGCTTTATATATTGATTGTGCCTTAGGAAAACATCAATTAGGTTTGAATAATGGTTTGATATTTACACATGGATTATTAATGGACTGATATTCCCAATTATATATAATTATTCGATAATGGCGTTATTTTATATGGTATGTGTGCAATTCATTGCAGTTTTGATTCCGTCATTATAGTATGCCAAAAAATCACAGGATTTTTGATACCCTTAATATATGTGCTTGGTATTTTATTGTGATCTTTATCTGTGTTTGATTCTATAAGCATATAAAGGCTGCATTATATAACATTCAACCATGTCAGAGTTCTTTTTTTCTTCCTTTCTCTGAAGTGGTTGGGTGTTGTTTTTTCTTGGCCGTAGGGGCTCTTATTTGAGCACGTGCTATTTAAAAAATAACAGGCACGAATACATAATTGTAAGTATCCAATCTCAAAAGGGGTAACAATAGAATTTTATAACATTAAATTTAAAACGGACAAATGAAAGCAGTGTATCACAAAATATTTATTTGAATTTCATAACCGTTTGAGAACTTTGGAATAAAGGAGATGATGGAAATAATTTGATTGTTCGTTTTTTTTAATAAGCCATGCATTTGATGTGTTTCTTTATGAATTGATTATTGCCTTGTTAAAATAAGGACTCTCATCAACCTAGCTTTACACTCTCAGTTCCGCAGGGAAATAAGATTGATTAAAAAGACATAATGGAATGGAGATATCTTACGATGCACTCAACAAAACTTATAAAATCAAACTGATGTGACGAATATGATGTCGTTTTTTAAGAAAGCAAATACATTGTCCTATCATATTATATTTAGGTTATTGCTTTTTAACAGAAAATTTGAACTATAATATTCATGAATAGGCATAAGACTATGTTCATTTATATATGTTTTCTACAACTGTTGAATGGAGTTTTATTTATTATTATTTAGTATATTTTTATATTAGAGGGAGTACACGTATAATCGGGACTAATTAAAACAAATTTTGAAATGTTGATAACTTATTTATTTATCAATATTTTTCAACATTTTTTTGTTAAATGAAAGGCACACATATATAGATATTTATTTTTCAATATAGCCCCCATCAGCGGCGACGACCATCTCGAGGCGGTGCCTGAAGCAGCCGCAGGCCTCGGCGACGACGTCCTTCTTCATATTGGCGAACTCCTCCACGATGGCGGCCCTGAGGGAGTCAAGAGTGTTGTGAGCGTGCTTGTTGGTCTTGTTCTCGACCATGCACCGGAAGAAATAGTCGAGGGGGTTGCAGTCAGGGGAGCTGGGGGCCACAAGTCCGGGCTCCAGTGGTAGGGGAGGTTCTCCAACAGCCACGCCTGGGTCTCCCTCGACTTGTGAGCGGGAGCCGAGTCCTGTACGAACTGTAGCCCAGGTCCTTGTTGATGGTGTTGGCGATGGTCTGCTTGGAGCAGCCCATCTCGGCGGCCAACTTGGCATAGGACTTGTTGCCGTCCTCGTTGACTTTCCTCTTCACCTCGGCGACAAACTCGTCGGTCCTGGTGGCCCCCAGGGACCGAGAACACTTTTTGCGATGAGGATTATTCTTTTTGAAAGAGTTCCAAGTCTTCCACTGGTCGTAGACGGTCGACTTGGGATAGTTGAAGAACTCTATCACCTCCTTTGGACTTCTCCCGGCACGGAAGGAAGCGAACATCGCATGCCTTTTCTCCTCTTCCATGGCTAAATGTTGACTTATTTTCAATCTGTTTTTTTTGGGCAGATAGATAAGATGCAAGCGCAGTAACGTGCATATGTGCGTTGCAATATCTCAAAAAACAAAGACGACATAACCGATCAAAGTTAGTCCGGATTATACGTGTACTCCCTGTACACTGTATTGATGTGCAAATATAAAATAACCAAAAAATATATGATTAGGAGAAACAAAAATAGTGACTACGCATTTCCATCTAAATATACAGCTATAATGCATGTAGAGTGTAGAAAGAAACGCAGGAATCACTATTATTTCCATGGGTAGAATCCCTTTTCTTCCCCTCAAACTCGCAACAAATAAGCATACAAAGCCTACATAATTTACATAAAATATGATGGCATTCAAATAAATACAAGAACAACAACAACAAATTTAAACTTAATAAATCTGATCTGAATGAAATATGGGTAAGGCAAAATATCTGCTGACAGATTTGGTAAAGCGAGGAAGGGAGGCCTTGCTTCACTTAGTGTAAAGCATTGAAGATCCATTGATGATACAAATTTTATGATGATGATCCCGGCTTATTACTGGTCCCTTCATTCATCAATGGGAGGCAAAGAATGATGACTTTTAGAAGGACTTAAGGAGGGGATAAAGGGAGGGATTTTAAAATGATCCAAGAACAATATCAACTATATAACGTATAAGGTTATACCTATTTTATTCGTTAGAATTGCATCTGTGTGAATATGAATAGCGTTAAGACTAGACTATCGAGTCAAGGCTTCCTTGCTTTTATGAAACACACTAGATCGACCTAGATACAGGGGTAAAAGTAATACATAGTTCTTAAACGTTAATTTGCATTAAATGTTTTATTGAACAACTTATAACCATCGCTATATATATACAAAGCTAATAAAATAGAATACATTGTCGTGAAGAAAGATTTTTTCGTTTGACTTTTGTTGTTCTCTTTTAGCGGACGCCGTATTGGCCTTCAATAATTATCCGGTCGATTTCTTATTACTCGCATATTTGGGCGCCTACGGCCCCCATATGTTCATATTACATAATTTTCTTAAAATTTGTATCATGGATTTTGTGGAGATACAGTAGGTTTTCTAAATGTCAAATGAGTTAGAATAATTTTCTGTTTTGTACAAACATTCCTCATAAAAAGTTTGACTTTGTACAAAGAATATGTTTTAGTCACATGAGATGCTTTTTTCTTTTTTCCTCTCTTTACCTTGAAAAGTAGGTAGTAAAATCCGAAAAGGTGATTTTCTGTTTTGTACAAACATTCCTCAAAAAAGTTTGACTTTGTACAGAGAATATGTTTTAAGTCACATGAGATGCTTTTTTCTTTTTCTTTTTTCCTTTATTTACCTTGAAAAGTAGGTAGTAAAATCAGAAAAGGTGTATCCGTTTTTTCATTTTTGGTCCCATCACTTTGCAAAGTTTTATTAGGCCGCCTTGACCCAAGGATTCCATAGGTACCTTCAAGTTCAAATCTGACCATAAATGTGGGAGGAGATAGCGTGCGGACATACAAACGGACGGACAGAGATTGTGAATTATTATATAGATTACAAAATAAACAAATAACATTTTTATAGTAATGCACCAATGGCTTTAGTTCTTTAATTATAATTCATTTATTAAAATTGTCAGCAAGGCTTTTGTTTATTTTTTGCCCTTTTAAAAACATAAAATTGATGTACATTATTCCTATGTGGTTCGAATAAAAATATTTTTACATATCATACAGTCTTCAAAACAGAAAAAATATATACAACAAATTCCTCAGTAAGTGAAAACTGTCTAAAAATGCCATTTGTATCCCCTCCCATCCATTCTAAACAACAAACAGGCCTGAAGGAATGACATTATTACTCTTAGAGAGGAAACAGATACTCTTCATCCATAGTAAAGGTAGGAAATTATCATTAAAGAATATTAAACAGTAATACGTTTTTTACAGAGGCTTTATTTGGCATTGAGTTGAGCTACTTTGCTTTAGATGAAGCAATTGATAAAATACCTATGAACACAAATATATGGTATTGTAAGGCTTCCATCCCTATCGCTCAATCACCGCTCCTGAATAAAGTTAATGATGCTTATCACAAATACACATTACTTTAAAAACAATAGATTTTTTATTTGCTCTATTTTTTTATAAGAGATCGGCCCATGACATACCTTCATAGCCGTGCATTATGTTAGTTTGAAGTACGTGGTATGCCCATATCGCCTAGAGGGGCTCTTCCAAAAGATGTGCCTACATGGACAGTTATAGGAGAGGTTTCGGGGGAAAATATGGATACTCATATTACTTTATTCTTCTTTTTCTTCTTCTTCCAAGAACTCCAGGATTGAGAGGCGATTGTGAAAATGCATTTAGCCCAAGAGTTTTGTATAATCTAATCTCGGGGGGGGGGGGGGGGGGGGGGGTAACGCCAGTCCTCAGCCGGGGTTCTATAACGTTGAAATCCACCGTTTACCTGCGTTAGATTTCACTTCGGCGAACACACCGAGGCTAAGGTGTGCACACCCTTAATCCGCGTGTCTTTTCTCCCTAAAAATGTCAGCGGTAGATTCAAGCCCCATGGGACCCCCAGACAGAGTCCCATGAATAGTCCACAAGTAAAAAATAAACAGCGCAGAAAAATGCTTCACTACAAAAAAGCTTGGGACAAAATTACCTACGAAAAAAAGAAGAACGACAAAAATACTTCACTACAAAAGCTTGGTGGACAAATTTCCCGCGACAAAAAGAAGAACTAAAAATTGATGACTATAAAGAGCAAGTATGTATTTACCCGCGACAAAAAAACGGCTATAAAAAGCTCTGCGACAAATTTACGAATTTCCTCGCGTGAAATTACTGGACAACCCCTCAGTGATAAGATCCTAGGTTCTATGGACTAATTTTAATGCTATAATGCTTATTTATATCCTATCGGATGCAATTCTATCGAACCATATAGGCAAAAAAATAGTTCCAAAGTCGCAAAAGCATATTAAAGTCACGCTAATTTCATCTTTCAATTACATAAAGAATTTAAATATTTCAATTGTTTGCCGAAAAAAAATATTTTTTAGATTATCATCTTTCAATCTTAAACGACCCACAGAATCCTTTCATAGAAAAAATAAATGCCCGCAAAAACGGACTGAGTAGAATAAAGTGTGTCAATTAATAAATAAATGTACATACATTTACAACGATTACTAATACTATAATCATTAAATCTGTCTTCCGCTACTTCATATCGCTAATTAAGGATAATATTATAAAGGATTGTCGTTCATATTTTTTAATAAATGGCTACCCATTAATTCATAGATTTACAAATGGGATGAAAATGATCCAGCAATTTGTTTTCTTGAAATGTTATCAATGAAATGAAAGCTGTAGGAATCTGCTTTCTGGGCTTAAACGACCTTTTAACACATATAAACGCATTTATGGCCTTTTTGCATACTTATCGTATTTTTTTTTTTGAGGAGATTACGACTTCTTTTCTAAGAGAAAAAAGTCTCCACAAGAACGACTTTTTGTGAACTTAAAAAAATGATATCACTTTTATCCAGAAGGACATTAACAATGTTTATTGAACTTCTTATCAAAGAAAATATTTTTTTTTGCCGAAAATGCTTATTTATAAACTCGTTTTCGCCAATGTAGCCCTTTGAGTTTTTTTCTGCCTATTTAGTCAATTTCCGTATATTTCTAAGCATGTACAACAGTATTTTTGTTCCAAATTCCTTCAGCCCTTGACTATAAAATGATATTTAATAGTTTACAGTTAAGGTATTCCTCAAATAAAGTTATAAATATAATGACATCCCAAAAAATAGTTTCTCTAATATATTTTATAAAAGTAAGTTTTAATTTCACTGTCCTAAGCTTCTATAAGTGAATCAAAAACGTATCCACGTAATCCATTGGGAACCTACGACTCTGATCAACTATGGATATCAGGAATAATTTAATTTTGATTCACACAGACAAAACTAGAAATGTTCATCCACAAAATACTTTACACAAACTTGGAAACCACTCCACCCTATCAAAATAATATTCACAACTCGGAAAAAATGAATCTAAATAACCCCTTATCATATTTTTACTTTAAGTCTAAAATACATTATAAAAAACACCTTAAAATATACACTATTTATTCATTTATAATACTTGGAAGCATACCAAGGACATAAATATTCATTTATTGGGGGTATTTCAGTTAACTATATCATAAAATATGAGCGTTTCATGCGAAGATCTCCAGAGGATGATAGTGTAAAAATCGAAAATTTGTAAAGCACCTTCACAACTTAATTTGACATTATAATAAATACATGTACAATAAATATTATATTTAATGCTTAATTGAAGGGTTTTTTCCCAAAGAGAGAGTTGTCTCAGAGGAGATTCTTAATGAGTCTTAATCTTGAGGCTCCAGGTTCGATTCCCGATTAATTAATTACCCTCATAAACTGTAGTATCCACAGTTCTTACATTTGATAACGTAATAATGCATATTCTTATACACAAAATTCATCAAATAAGACGATTTTACGACATCATAAAAAAATGCCCGTCAAATATTAGGATTTTATCTATTAATCTTGCAAGTTTAAATAATATATATTTATTAAATCATATTGTTACGAATGTTTCTTATAATTGATTATTTTAATTGTATTATAATTTCATATATATATTTAAGTATTTTAGTAGTAATAATTTTAAACTAAAATGTTTATTTATTTTATATTTTTTATAAATAATCTATTTCTGTTTATTTTGTATGCATACATTCAAGCTAAATAAAAACTTCACTGAAGAGAAGAAAAAAACTCATTCCATCGAAACGGATAAGCAAAAAAATAAAAATAAGACTTTCATCATTTTTTTTCTTCTTATAAGTAATAAAATATTAATTAATCAGTTTTTTTAAAAGTCATGCATATTTTGTGATCTTTTTCTCCCTTCTATATAAATGTAAACACGTTTTCAGCTTTCAATTTTTTTTTTGTTGATTAGTTGTCAGAGGCTTCTAACGTTGAATGTGTGTTCTTTAATTTAATAATAATATTCCTCACATCCATTAATTTTTGTCTATGCCTTGCATTTGATACATTTCTCAATAACAGCCAATAATTCAGTCAATGCAATAATTCCCTTCCACACCATAGGTATTTATAGTGTATACACGAATGTGTCAAAAGATATTACGTTTGGCAGGAAATATTGGATAGTGAAATATTGATTTATGTATCCGAATACATATATGTATATATGTACAGAGAATCATGTTGCGTAAGACTTTGATTTTATGCCATTAATGCTTCTACATATAGAAAAATAGAACTACATACAACAAGGAAAAATAATCATGTGTGTAATAATTTATAGCATCAACTTAAAAATAATGTAGTTTTAGATGGAAGACCTTATATCCTTAGAACTAGGCTGCAACTTCTTACTTGGTTCTCAAGATTTCGGATACGGAGGATACAAGTTTATTGGGGACGCAATAGTTCGATACACACTCGTTATTTTATGATAAGACCCACCTGAATGCAACATCGGTTTACACTCTTGTTTAA
>CP045900.1:1536696-1564839 GCA_013387185.1 Caligus rogercresseyi | reverse complement strand
ATATTTTTTTTTTTTTTTTTTTTTAAATCCCAATGGGAGACATACATTTATTCAATCACACAATAAATTCATAATAATCAACAACAAAAAATAACTACATATTATACTATGACTAGAAGGAGAAAGACAAGTTATTTTGAAGTATGGTTTAAAAAAAACATGATTTATAAAAATTATAGTGTAAATGCATCTTTAAAAATGTTTTTAGAGATATGATATTCTTTTAAGGCCACCTCCGCTATCCTTGTGGAAATTTGGTGGTTTTTGAACCTGGCCCTCGCCAGAATAGATTGGAATTTAGCGATGACTTTCGATGCCAGTCTCAGTTTAGGGTCCTTAGTTAGACAACCATACAGGACCTCGTTTGGGCTCAGATCCCTGCCTATTTTGTCCTTTAGACCTTTTTTATGATTTGCATAGTATGGACGAGATCCGTGCAATCTCGGAACTGATGAGCAACGGTTTTGCGGCTGTCACACAAAGAACAAATCGCCTCCTCATTTTGAAGCAGACCACTCGTAAAATATACCCCAGAGGAGATTCTATACTTCAAATATTGTTCCCTCGGAGTTAATATGGGGTCCCATATCCCTGAGATTATGTCTTTGAAATATGATGTGTTCTTTGTTGGGGGGTTTACTGTGTCCAATATTTTCTTTTTTATTTTTCTCTCGAGTTGGGAAGTGATAAGAAGGTAGTTTGTCTTGATAATCCGGTTAGATACTTGATATAGATTCTCCTTTGTTTTTATAACGATGTCGTCTGCAAAGGATGTCCTAAGGGAAGCCTTCAGGAGAACAATGGAGGGATGGTCGACGTTTTTCAGGCTAAGGACATCTTTAATCGTCCGGAGGCCTCTTTTTTGGAGAATGGACCGTGGAACCTCAACTTTGACTATTGGATTCCCTACCAGAGGCCCGCCTACACCGACCTCCTTCCAGTAGGCTTCAAGGAGCTCTTGTGGGAAGTCCCAAAGCTCGTTCCATGGTCTGTGGAGCGGTGGGTTGGGAGGACCCTTGTCATTGCCCGGGCCCAATGTTGGGATGGACAAACTTTTGGCCCCTGATAAGGCATTCTTCCAGAGATGGTCAACGAGGGGGTATCTCTTTAGCCAGGAGATCAGGAGAACGCTCCAATGGATTTCCACGTCGATCATTCCGAGGCCCCCTTCACTTCTCGGAGCGTAGAGGCGCTTTTTACCCACATTGTTAGGTATGTTGACAAAGTCTTCACCCATCTTCTTCCATTTGCTTGCTGCTTCTTTTATTTTAGGTGTACACCTAAGTATGTGGTTGACACGGGGCAGGGCAACCGTGTTCCAGCATTTTATTTTGCTCACCAGACAGAGTCTATGTCTTCCCAACTCCGCGACAGAGTACTCCAGGGACCTTTGAGCAGCCCAGACATTTTCTTCGGATCCTAAGTCGAGGGAGATGGAATTACCCAAGACAATGGCATTGTCCACGACCATACTTGGACTTAGGTTTTGCTGGAGCCCGTCACTATTGGTAAGGACTTGAGTTTTATCTTCATTGATTTTAAGACCTGACTTTAACTCGAAATCTTTCAGGACTTTCAACATCCCTTTCCATTCCGCCCAAATCTTATCTCCTCCAAGCAGAACAGTCCCGTCATCTGCAAAGAAGACGTTCGTGGCCCTACAACCTCCCAAGGTTAGGCCTCGCAATGACTCGTCCAACATCTTCTGGAGAGGACTTACGGCCACTAGAAAGAGGGTTGGAGACAGGGGGTCTCCTTGCTTCACTCCGCGCTTCAACTGTACTCTCGGGTACCCGTCCACGTCGATAACGGACTCAGAGTCCGTGAGGACATTATGAATTGCTTGGACGAAGACCTCTGGGAACCCCAAAGAATGCAATTCACCTATAATGTGATGATGCTCCACCGTGTCAAATGCCTTCCTGAAGTCGAGGCCCACTACTGCGATATCCTCTCCTGATGCCTTGCTTTCCCCGATGGCGGACTTTATGCTCATGACAGCGTCTTCCATCATTCTATTTGATCGGAAGCCGAACTGCTGGGGGTGAAGGAGCTCATCCGTAACAACCTTCAGTCTTTCGTTCAGACACCCAGTGTATATTTTATATTCCACGTCCAAGAGTGTTATGGGTCGCCAGTTTTTTAATTCTGTTTTGTCTTTTCCTCGTTTAGGAAATAAAACAACCTTTCCACATTTGTATTTTCTTGGGGGGCCGTTACCAAAAAAATAGCCATTGAACAGTTCTGCCAGATGGGCGTCTAGCTCTGGGAGGGACTTATAAAACTCAGCTGTGAACCCTGAAGGGCCCGGTGCTTTATCATTGGGGAGCTTTTTCATAATATATGCCCGTACTTCTTCTTTTGAAAAAGTTTTTGTGAGGGAGTTATATTTATTTTCTTTAGAACCCTGAGGATGTATCGGCTTTGTGTGTTCCCTTGTCGAAGTTGAGTAGAGGTCTTGGAAATAGCTGTGGATGTATTTCCCTATCTCACTTTTTGAACTTGAAATTCTTCCATTTATATTTAATGTATCTATGCCTCTTGCTCTATTGGTCTTCTCTAAGGACCGCAAGAGGTTGATATTTTTCGAGTTGATGTTGTGATTTAGGCAGCGCGCTCTAATTCTAGCACCCTCATTTTCGTACTCTATGAGTTCCTCTAGTTCTTCAAGTGCACCCGTATCTTCTGATGTTTCTAGCAGTTTAATAACTTTGTTTTTCATTTCTTTTCTTCTTGCAGATTCTTCAATTCCAACCGACTTCAAGACTCTTCGTGCGGAGGAGTAGAAGCGATCCACCGCCTCTCGAACATTCTGTCCCATTCCGATATCCCGCTCAATATCTTCAACTCCCGATCTTAGGGCCTCCATGACGTCTGTTCGTTCAAGAAGTCTCCTATTCAGCTTCCATCCCCTTCTCATGGTTTTTTTACTCGATGGAGTGAGGGTGCATTCAAGAAAAAAATGATCCGAAATGCCGTTCGATGATAATCTTCGAAGTTCAACATTTGTTTTCATTAATGGATTTGATAAATATATATGATCAATTCTGCTTTTTGAAGAATACTTTTTATTTTTCCTCTCAAACGTGGGTAGGAACTTATTTGTTAGCTCAGCTACGTCGTTCAGCCCATTTTTTATTTTCCACTTTTTGAGTTCCTCGGCATTTGAAAAGCCTACTTTGGAAGAAAAGTCTCTGCCTTGTTTTTCTGCAGTGTTCAAATCTCCGGAAATGATCACACGTTCCACAATCGTCCTGACACCAAGTCCTTCTATGTTTTTGAGTAAAATGGTTTTGTCTCCCGAAGGTATGTATAATGCCATCACAGTGTATTTTTGTCCTTCGATATCAATTTCAACAGTGATTATATTTCCGTCGTTATCCTTGTAGATGACTTTTCCATTAAAATCATTTCTAAGTAAAATGGCTACTCCTCTCGATGGATGTCTGCTGTTTTTGGTTACAGCTGAAGATTTAAAAACATGATATTTGTTGCTAAAAATATTCCAATTAAAATCATCCATGATCCTCGTGTCTTCTAGGCAAACCACTTCGGGAAAGTCTAAAAATTTTAAATAGTTAAAAAATTTGGACCTCTTACCTAAAGACGTCAGTCCATTGACATTGGCCTGAATTACTCTGAAAGCTCTTTATTTTTTTTTGAGCTGAGCTCTAACACCTGTGTTTCCGTCTCCCTAGTTTTCCTCTTTTTCGTCTCAAACTTTGGAGTGCATTGTGCTGGGGCGTCTTTCTGAGGGGGGTCCCCCCGGCTTTCTGCAGGGTCAGTCTGTACTTGCTCATTTCCTTCTGTGTCTCCCTCAGAAGGGCCTACGTCTTCTACGATGTTTTGTGTCTTGTCGAACGGTTCGGTTTGCTCCTCTTCAATGTGGGCGCATTTTTCTTCCTCTTCAGCTGCTCCCGAGGGGGTGGCTGTGGAGGTTAGCGGGTCATTCTCCTCATTGGAGATGCTGTCGGCTTCTGGAGGCGATGGAGCATTCTCCGGGACGATGTCTTTTGCTGACATTTTATCTTCTATATTATTGTGATAGGGACCGGAGTTCCGTCTTCGTATCTCCGTTTCATCCTTCTTGCCAGCCATCTTCTATATTCAGAAGGGGATTTGGATCGATTTGGACATTCTCTTATTAGATGTCCGAAACCGTAGCATTTGGCACATTGTTTTATACGACCAGGGAAATATAGTGGTCGAATGTGTTGGTCAATAGGGAGATATACTGGGATATTCCTGGGCTCGCCTATAACAGATACAAGAGCGTGGGGGGTAGAATTGACCACCCGTGCTTTCGTCTCATTCGGCCAATCCTTGATGGCTTCGCCTTTCACTGCCTCAAATTTATCCTCCACTCTCTTTTTTTCTCGTTCCATTGATTGTACTTGAGCAAATAAGCCGATGCTGTGCTTTACTGCGTTGGGGGCTATCAACCCCTTGACTTCGGGGACCCTAATTTGAAAGGGTAGGGGAACATTCATAGCCTTCATTAATTCTCTAGATTCTACTTTTACAGTAAATTTCCTCCCTGTCTTATCCAAAAGGTCGATATTACAGGGCAGATTTAGTTTAGGGATGAGATCCTTCTTCAGGATCCTCCTAGTTGAGGTGTACAGAGGACGGTGAGGGACCCTCGTACAGATTGAGTCTAAATCATCAGGTTGTAGTTTTAATACTTCCGTCCATAGAGTCGCGGCATTTCCGAATGTCATTTCGTTAGGGGAAATGTGTTTATTTTCGCCTACCTTACTGATGAAAAGAGGGATCATATACCATCCCCTTTCGTCATTTACTTCGTCTTTTTCAGATGGTTGGACGTTGTTCCTCTTAAACGGGTTCCACTCAGGATTCCAGCTTCTGTCGCTTTGCTGTACGCCTTCTTTGGGGCTTGTTCTTCGGGTGTTAGATCGTTCGGGCTTTTTGTTGAGCTATCCTTTCGGACGGTTGGGGTTTTGCAGACATATCCCGTTGTGTATGGAGGGTCTCCCACTTTTTCAGTGAAATCCGACGGGACTTTGGGCTTGGTGTGTTTGGGTGGGTTTACTTCTAGGAATTCTTGCATTTTTGACTGCCTCACGGACGCAGGTGAGGACGCCGCCATGCCGGAGGGGACTCACCCCTTGAGGGGTTACTCCCAGAAAGGCCGGTTTTTAGAGAGTTCCTTTTAGCAGCACTTAGGTATTAAAAAATCACTCTAAGCACTGAAAAATTGATTTTTTCGAATTTGACTATCCGAAAACACGTCTTGTTGTTTTGAATTTTTTTATTGAATATTAAAGTGTTTCTAAAGGATAAAGATCCACATATAAATCTATATATTAATTCACCAATCTCTGTCCGTCTGTATGTCTGCACGCTATCTCCTCCACATTTATGATCAGATTTGAACTTTGAAGGTACCTATGGAATCCTTGGGTCAGACGGACCTAAAAAGCTATTGCAAAGTGATGGGACCAGAAAGAAGAAGAAGAAAATCAGACCTTGTCTGATTTTGAACCACCTACTTTTTCAAGGTAAAGAGAGGAAAACAAAAGAAAAAGGAGGAGGAGGAGGAGTTAGAGAAAAGATAAAGAAAAAGCATCTCATGTGACTTAAAACATATTCTTTGTACAAAGTCCTTTTATGAGGAATGTTTGTACAAAACCGAAATTTATTTTCTCTCTCCTCTCTTATATTCTTTAAGGTCTGTTTCACTCACAACTAGCTCCAAAACCTACCATACCCGAAGGCGAACATATGGCGCCGTAGGCACCCAAATAAGCGAGTACTTTTAATCTATAAAATACAATGGGTATTTTGATACTTATTTTAAACAAGACTATTGAAAATCAGGTTATTCTACTAAAATTTTGACTCTATGGACTCCTTTTGTCCTATCAATTATTGTTTGAATCCAATCCTATAATACATATTGAAAAAACTTATATATATTCATATCTCATTTAAATTTACTTTTTACATATTTTTCTATATTATTTAAAAATTAAACCATTGATATAAAATACGATTAGTGAAGCAGGCTGCCATATCCGCTTGGAAGGCTATGAATGTGGACAGTTGTCCCTTTGAGAGGATTCTTGAGGGCTTCGATGAGCGCACCCGTAGTGCTACAATATGCCTCAAGAACCCGTTTCTACCAACTGTGTCGCTGCTGTTAACCTTTCAAAGGCCTGGAGCTTGTCACAGCCATTAAGAAGGCATGCACCTTATCCATTGCTCGGAGGGTAGCAAAGACAATGGCAGGTTGTCTAGATCTGTATAGCTCCTTAAGTTTAATGTATTTATGAAATTGAAAAAATATTTACTTATATATATATATTTTTTTTTTTGTTATTTTTCTTTGATTAATATTTTATTATTATTACTATTGTATAATTATTTGTGTTTGTATATAAAGATACATGTTTTTTTATATTAGTAGCCATGAAGGCTAGGGCTATAGTAGCTCTGTAATAAATCATACAACAACACAACAACGAGATATGTTAAAACTCTGTAAAAAAGGTTATATTCTTAAGTGTCCCAATATATTAATATTTTTCATAATTTTATGCTGCATTCTTTTCATTGATTCCAAATAATAAGATATTCATGCGGTTCTCTTCTGAAGCAATAATTTTTAGAAAAGAACGTTTGTGCTTTTTTAGCACAATTTTTATTTTTTAATGTTAAACTGTTTTCATGAGTCCGAGTTCGGATTCCTTGGCTCTTTTTTCCTTTATTTCCTATAAGCTAGGGACCAACTTGTCCCGATATATTTTTTGTAGATGTATTCTGCACAGAACTCTAAATAATGGAAAATGTACCATCCTTCTTTATATACTGTCTTAGTTATTTATGTTTCTCTAATGCATCTGATTATAAAATAATTTTTACCTCCGCCGAAGGAGGTATGTTTTCACTGGCGTTTGTTGGTTTGTTAGTTTGTTTGGTTTGTCAGCAGGATAACTCAAAAAGTAAGGAACGGATTCGGATGAACTTTATGGAGTTGTTGGAAATGCCAAAAGTAACAAGTGATTAAATTTTGCATCTCTCAGTGCTTCTTTAAGATGCCAAATGAGCTAAATACTAATAAATATTAATAATGAAATGGGGTCTCTATTCAGGGAGTAGGAAAGAACAAACGCTTAAAAATATTCATTGACGTATATGTTCATTTATCAGCTAAGGACTACGTCACTGGGTGCTTAAACTTCTTCCGTCTTCCCATCTCTGAGTGCTTTTTAATATGCAAAATGAGCAAAATATTAAATAAATGGGGTCTCTATTCAGGGAGTAGGAAAGAACAAACGCTAAAAAATATTCATTGACGTATTTTGTTTATATATCAGCTCAGACTATGTTAACCCAGTGACGTACCTTAAACTTCTTCCGTCTTCCCATCTCTGATGCTTTTTAATATGCAAAATGAGCAAAATACTAAATGAAATGGGGTCTCTATTCAGGGAGTAGGAAGAACAAACGCTAAAAAAATATTCATTGACGTATTATTTGTTCATATATCAGCTCAGGACTATGTTAACCCAGTGACGTAGCTTAAACTTCTTCCGTCTTCCCGTCTCTGAGTGCTTTTTTAATATGCAAAATGAGCAAAATATAAATGAAATGGGGTCTCTATTCAGGGAGTAGGAAAGAACAAAAGCTAAAAAAATATTCATTGACGTATTATTGTTTATATATCAGCTCAGGACTATGTTAACCCAGTGACGTACCTTAAACTTCTTCCGTCTTCCCATCTCTGAGTGCTTTTTAATATGCAAAATGAGCAAATACTAAATGAAATGGGGTCTCTATTCAGGGAGTAGGAAAGAACAAACGCTAAAAAATATTCATTGACGTATTATTGTTCATATATCAGCTCAGGACTATGTTAACCCAGTGACGTACCTTAACTTCTTCCGTCTTCCCATCTCTGAGTGCTTTTTTAATATGCAAAATGAGCTAACAGAGAGGAAACAATGATTAGAGATAGAAAATCGGGCGTGTGAAAGGGAGAATGTTTGAATGGAATGTTGTGGGATCGCGGAGGCAGTGCCTTAGAGTAGCAGAGTCTGGACGAGATGCTGATGAGTCATAACAAAAGCTGACAAAATCTCATAACAAACAAATTTCATATCATAAATAAATAGGTGTTTGGATTGAATAGCAAATTTAATGTTATTCTTATAAATCAAAGGGGATATATTTTAATGTAAAAAGATGGCTATTGAGTTGAATTTGCTATGAATTGCATTATTTTTATGATTTTGTCACTATTTTGAGCAAAAATAGGATTTATATGTCGAATAACAATATTATTGCATTTCTAATTTTATTCATAATGTAGGCAGCCCTTCATCAATCACGAAACCTTTTTGTTTTTATGTTTTATATCTCTAGGATCAGTCATCAAAATAGGTTTCTCTTAAAACTTTACCTAGAATAAGAGCAACAAATGATCTTTCCGGAGTAAAACAACAACCTTGGAAGCATCCCACATACTGCCATCGGAGAAAACTTATGTCTAAAGGCAATCCTATTGTGCATCGCACAATTCAAGAGTAGAATGAGGCTACTGCCAATATTCTCATTTTACTCTTGAAACTGATTGGACTCCAGAACGATCATTTGTTGCTCTTATTCTGGGTAAAGTATTACGAAAAACCTATTTTGATGACTGATCTTAGAGATATAAAATATAAAAACAAAAAGGTTTTGTGATTGATGAAGGCTTCCCACATTACGAATAAAATTAGAAATACAATAATATTGTTATTCAACATATAAATCCTATTTCTGCTCAAAATAGTGACAAAATCATAAAAATAATGCAATTCATAGCAAATTCAACTCAATAGCCATCTTTTTACATTAAATATATCCCCTTTGATTTATAAGAATAACATTAAATTTGCTATTCAATCCAAACACCTATTTATTTATGATATGAAATTTTGTTTGTTATGAGATTTTGTCAGCTTTTGTTATGACTCATCAGCATCTCGTCCAGACTCTGCTACTCTAAGGCACTGGGCGGAGGTACACACTCTCTGAGTGTATATATGCCTCTAGTTATTATTATTTTCAATGGATGTTAATGAAAATAGAGAGAACTTGAGAGGGGTATTTAAACTTACATGTCTTGGGGCTTTACTTGGACTTGAGGGACTTTGGACATGAGCGCAAAAACTTAATACCTAAGGCCTCATACATGCATGTCCTGATCCCACCTATGATATATAATGAGTTTATATCAAAGCTAGTGCTTTCCAATGAAAATAACAACTGCAGGGACGAACACGAATAAGAGAACATGTTAGCTCAGTAGATGCGTAATTGAATCTAAATGTTGAGGGTGGAGATTCGACTCCCTCAAGGAGAAGGTCAATTTTGGTCAACCATATTAAAAAAAAATCTTAGGTTCAATAATATAATTTGAACTAAGCTAAAATGCTCATTTATATGTACACAATACTGCAATTGCATCAATTCAAGAAGGAGGGAAAAGGCAAGAAATATACGTTTGTTGTTACTTGTTGTGCATGGCTTTGTACATGATGACAGGGTGGAAAAGAGAAAAAATACAAGTACAAAAAAAATCATGTATAAATATTTTATGCTGCACCCTGTAATATATTTAAAGTCCTCCTCATGAATAACAAGTTGAATGCATACATCTTTGCAGGGCTCCATGACAGAAGGAAATATAAAAAAGATGCTGGGGGAATGTTGTGCATATATTTATATATAATTATTGTGAGATAATTCATATACCTAAATCACGTGAGGCTCCGCTTTATGCAGGTATGCTTATACACAACAATTCAAGAAGATGCAAAAAAAGAATGGTACTTTATTATCTTAGGGAAAATGATTCTCATGATTCAGTGCTTAAATGCACACGGACAAGCTTACGACTTGTGACAAATAGAATATGACTAAACCCTCTAGTAGTTTACATAAGCACAGAGTAATAACTAAGGATAACAAAAAGGTTGCAAGCTCGTCAATAAACATTATTTTCTGATTTGATAGCATTATTTTCATTATTTTATATGTCTGATAGTGATGAGCCATTTATCGACAGAGTTAATGATACAAAATAACACAATCTGTATGCCATTAATATAGTACACAACCCTTCTTCATACAATTAAATATCAAGAGGAATAGGAGGAGCCATTCAAAGGACTCGCCAATGACGTCATGGACGTAGGTCCTTAAAGAAGAGACAATCAGTATTTTCAAGGATGCATTTCTTCTCTCTGATGTTATCTCCTCAACAGCAGTGCGAGTGACGTAATACTTTGTAGCTTATTACCAAATTTTTATTTTTATTAATCCCTTCCTTTCAACCCATTTTGTGTAGAAATGAATATCTATTCGCTAGGAATAGCCAACAGCTGATTCGAGGAGTTTTTTACTTGGAGGGAAATGAATGGGACAAAATTCGCACAATCCTATCACTCGTATTTTTTTTAAATGTTTAACTTATATTACAAACTAGCGAATATTACCCGGCACTGCCCGGGATTTTTGCATGTGACTTTTCATATTAAAATCAGTTCCTTAAAAAGTTGACATTGGGTATTCATTGCCATTTTTTCCGTTTTGTATACCTTACGGCTGAGTATATAATTATCGTAAAATAAAAAAATGACACGAATAAATTTGTGATTACATCGCATGTGACTTTTCATTTTAAAACCAGTTTCTTAAAAAGTTATAATTTGGTTTCATTGCCATTTTTTCCGTTTTGTATTCCTTAAGGCTGAGTATTTCAACATCGTAAAAAGAAGAAATCACACGAATAATTTCAGTGATGTCGTTGCATGTGACTTTTCATATTAAAATAAGTTCCTTCAACAGTTGTCATTGGTTCTTCATTGCATTTTTCCCGTTTCCATATCTTAAGGGTGGGTATTTAAACACCATAAAAAGAAGAAATCACACGAATAATTTCAGTGATGTCATCGCTTTTCTTTTCATATTAAAATCAGTTCCTCAACAGTTGTCATTGGTCTTCTCCTTGCCATTTTTTCGTTTTGTATTCCTTACGGTTGGGTATTTAAATATCACACAAAGAAGGAATCACACAAATAGTTTCAGTGAAATCATCGCATGTGACTTTTCATATTCAAACCAGTTCCTTAAAAAGTGGTCATAGCTCTCATTGCCATTTTCCCCGTTTTGTATTCCTTAAGGCTGGGTATTGACATCCCTCTCCATCTCTAGGCATTATTGAAATTTGATTATCACGATGGTGCAATATAAAAAAGTGTTGTTATTTTCCACAAAACTTAAATTTGGGAAGACATTCACGAACAGATAGAAAAATATTTTTAAGTAATCATGTAGAAAACGAATTTTCCAGGAAGCCCTCAATAAAACAAAAACACGTCTTAGTACCTCAGTCTATCCACATCAAAATTTGGGCAAAATCTAACTTGTAAATTTTAAAAAATCGGCAAAAAACGTTTTGGCGAATAAAATAAGCATGTTGATGACGAATTTTCCGGGAGTTGACAACCCCACTAAAACACTCCCTGAGCTCTCAAAACTATTCACTGAAAATTTCGTCAAGATCTAAGGACCCGTTCGGGAGATACAGGGAAACGAACGAACGACGAACGAACAAACGAACGAACGAACAAACGAACGGAATTCTTTTTTTATAAGTATACTAGCGAATATTACCCAACTTGACATTTCCACTTGACAATAGTCTGGATGGAAAAAAAAAAAACACCAATAATTTTAGTGATGTCATCGCGTGTGATTTTTCATATTAATATAAATTCTATAAAAAGTCGTCATACGGTCTTCATTGCCATTTTTTCCGTTTTACATTCCTTTTTGCTGGGTATTTAAACATCATAAAAAGAAGAAATCACACGAATAATTTCAGTGATGTCATTGCATGTGTCATTTCATTATTAAATCAGTTCCTTCAACAGTTGTCATTGGGTCTTCATTGCCATTTTTTCGTTTTGTATTCCTTACGGTTGGGTATTTAAACATCGCACAAAGAAGAAATCACACTAATAATTTCAGTGAAATCATCGCATGTGACTTTTCATATTAAAATCAGTTCCTTAAAAAGTTGACATTGGGTATTCATTGCCATTTTTTCCATTTTTATACCTTACGGCTGAGTATTTAATTATCGTAAAAATAAAAAATAACACGAATAATTCAGTGATGTCATCGCATGTGACTTTTCATATTAAAATAAGTTCCTCAACAGTGGTCATTGGGTCTTCCTTGCCATTTTTTCCGTTTTGTATTCCTTAAGGCTGGGAATTTAAACATCGTAAAATGAAGAAATCACACGAATAATTTCAGTGATGTCATCGCTTTTCTTTTCATATTCAAATCAGTTCCTACAACAGTGGTCATTGGGTCTTCCTTGCCATTTTTTCATTTTGTATTCCTTACGGTTGGGTATTTAAATATCACACAAGAAGGAATCACACGAATAATTTCAGTGAAATCATCGCATGTGACTTTTCATATTCAAACCAGTTCCTTAAAAAGTTGTCATAGCTCTTGATTGCCATTTTTTCCGTTTTGTATTCCTTAAGGCAGGGTATTTAAACATCGTAAAAAGAAGATGAATAATTTTAGTGATGTCATCACATGTGATTTTTCATATTCAAATCAGTTCCTTAAAAAGTTGTCCATGGGTCTTCATTGCCCTTTTTTCCGTTTTTTTTGTTCCTTAAGGCTGGGAATTTAAATATCGTAAAAAGAAGTTATTTTTAAGTCGTTTCATAGAGTGCCTATGTTATTTCGTATGAAAAGTAGTTCCTTAAAAAGTCGTCATTGCATCGTCATTGCCATTTTTTCCGGATTGTATTCGTTAAGGCTGGGTATTGACATCCCTCTCCATCTCTAGGCATTATTGAAATTTGATTAGCACGATGTTGCAATATAAAAAAGTGTTGTTATTTTCCACAAAACTTAAATTTGGGGGGACATACAGGGACAGAAAGAAAAATATTTTTAAGTAATCATGTAGAAAACGAATTTTCCGGGAAACACTCAATAAACAAAAACACGTTTTAGTACCTCAGTCTTATCCACAGAAAATTTGGGCAAAATCTAACTTGTAAATTTTAAAAAATCGGCAAAAAAACGTTTTGGCGAATAAAATAAGCATGTCGATGACGAATTTTCCGGGAGTTGACAACCCCACTAAAACACTCCCTGAGCTCTCAAAACTATTCACTGAAAATTTCGTCAAGATCTAATGACCCGTTCGGGAGATACAGGGAAACGAACGAACGAACGCACAAACGAACGAACGAACGGAATTCTTTTTTATAAGTATAGATAAGATAACTATGATGATAAGAAAATGCAATATATTAATTCTTATATGTTGTGTCATATTTGTTTTAATATTACATAAAAAATCTACAAAGTTTGAAATTGTATAACCTTATGAAGTTCATACTTTTAGGCAGAGGGATAGCAGCTAACCAATTCCTTGCGAGTCAGATATGGGTCTTTAGATAACTTTAATTGCCACACAGAGAAATCTGATGCATGTTTGTTAATTCGAGGTATCAATTATTTTGTCAACCATGGATCTAAGTTATTGAATAAAACCTCTGTATATTTAGTTAAATGTTAAATTTGCACTTCTTAATTCAAAATAGAATCATGTTTGTAATATAGTCTACAAACATAAAGTAGCCATAGCTTTGATTGAAACTTGAACAGCTAACAGAGAAACTCATGATTTGGATTACCTCATTATAATGATGAGTTAATATTATTATATTTTTTATAGCATACAAAAAAAGAAATTTCATTCATGGCGTTAATCAGCTTTTTTGAAATGTAATTGGTATAGTATTCTTGAGCCATTTGGTTCTCAAATGACCCTGATAATTTAATATATTTTCCTTTGAAATTGTTCAATTACTCAAAAGATATAAAAAAGAGAAAGTTTTACGTAGGTTTTTTAAAAGTAAAAAATGATAAAATATCGCATGAACTCTTATGATAGAAATAAGCAGCAATGAAGAAGCAGTTGTTTAACGCTAACATGAACAAAAACATATTTTGCCTGCAACGGCATACATTTTCTTCTTTTTAACAACATTATTTCTGAAAATTAAATCTCACTGTCAGGATTTTTTAAGTTAAACTCTTATTATTTATATATTGCTTCAAGTATCCTTTCCTCTAGGATATTTTACCCGGTGGTAAGATAAATTGTTAAAATTGTAACATGCATGAGTCATCACATTTAAAGAATTTACTATTTTATACATAAAAATATTAAGTGTAATGACGTTTTAATTTTCCTCCTTGGAACTACTTTTTTAAGATCTCTGTAAAGCTATTCCAGAGTTAATTTAAATTATAATATTTAGTTATGTTAGGCATTCAAGAAAAGTGAGTCCGATAGTCAGTTGCGTTAACCCTAACCAGCCGGGTTATTTTGGCTCCTCTATAGCCGGGGGGGGGGGGGGGATTCCACCCCCCCTCAGATCTCGGCAACAGAGCGACGAAAATTTGTGAAATTTGGCACACAACTAGGTCTCCCTAATGTACAACCACACGAAATTTCATCACCATAGACAAAGCTTAATTATGCTGTAATTTATTCAAATATGCAAATTTTGCATCAAAATGTATCTTTCATACACATAACAGAAATTAATGCCACTAGCATCAATCTTTAGCATTATTACATCATAGTATCATACTGATATATCATAATGTCACAGAACAGGTAAAATTAATTTGCATACAGTAATTAATTATGCAAATTAGTCGGTATTTATGCATATTGTATGCTATGGAAGTTCACTTTTTTGCCGCGCGGACGTTCGCAAAATGACCTGCCGCGCCGTAGGGGTAGGTCCGATTTTTTCGAAAATGGTATCAAAAGATGCGCAAGACTTCAATCTAAAAGTCATAAAATTTTGCGCGTATTATTTTTTTTCACGAAAATATCCCAGAAAAACCGGAGGGGGGGGTGGATTCCACCCCCCCCCCCGGCCTGGTTAGGGTAAGTCATGTTCAACTCTCAATGTTGGGGGCGCAGGTTCGAATCCTCCCGAGAGGGGATGGTCATTTTTGGTCTCTACCATATTGATAAATACTAGGTCGAGTGACTAATTTACAAGCTATAATGCTTATTTATATCATTTTGGATGTAATTCTACTTACCCTATAGACCAAAAAATAAATCCAATATATCCTTTATTATATATGTGTCTATATTATATTGATTCTTATTTCACGTTTTTCGGATTTGAGAGTCGGGCTCCCCCAAAGATTTTACCTGTGTGCATAGCGATCGTCTTGTGAAAGTTTGAACGAAATCGAATAACGTAAATTCCTCCTCATCGGACCCAAACATATTACCTTATTGCATAGATCATTTCAATTTATTTTGTGTTTTGATGTACATACAAATTAATCGAGATATTAAAGTTTTGAAATAGTCATTTTTATGGAAAATACATCAAAAATACGATTTCAAAACTCTTCGTTTTTTTATTTTGAATATTTAAACAAAAACTAATTTGGTATCCATGAGACAATTTTGAACCCAACTATCTTAAAATAGTATTTATATTGAGGAGATAAGAGGCGATTGAATGGCGAAAAAACATTACTAAATAATATACTTCATAACTTCTGGGTCCGTTGAAGAGACACTTCCCGTTATTCGATTCGTTCAAACTTTTTCAAGATGATCTGTATGCTCCAAGGAAAAATCTGAAAAACGTTAAATAAGAATCACCCTAGTCTATATACATTTTCTAAATACGTAATAAAGAATAATACCTTGATGATCATAAGAAATAGGCGTTCTCCACAAATAAATTTAGTTTTGTACATCGCAATATTTTATATATACATTTTGGACAAGTAAAGTTGTCCTTTCAAACAGCTTTCCAAAGAATAATGATATGATTGTTCAACATACTTTTTTTTTCTTTTCCAATTTCTTTGGCAAATTATATTTATTAAAAATTAATCAAAATATTTTTTTAAATAAAAAGTAGATAGAAGTGTGTAAGAATACATAAAGATATATATAAATATATTTCCTTTCTAAAGATGTTTATTTAAAAATGTAAAAAACACGAAAGACATTTATAAAATATAGATAGAAAATGTAAAAAATACATAAATATCCGTTAATTGCATAGGAGATATAAATAACAGGAATGAGATAAATAAATGTTTTGCAGGAATGAGATAAATAAATGTTTTGCAGGAATGAATAAATAAACATAGCTTATACTCTCATATGGACTATAGTCGTATACTTTTTGGTGTATTTATAGAGGATGCCAGCAGCATGGATGGTAAAGTCAAGACTATTGTGACACGGCCTTACTTTTTTTTCTCTCTCTCTCCTTCGACTTCCAAGTACATGTGTGCAATAAAGCAAGAAGAGATTTATGGCTTGTAATAACTAAGCATGCCTCTCTAAATGTATGACTACAATTTTTTATTTCTCTCTCTCTCTTGGGGTGTCTTTCAACATGCGTGTTCACGACTCGAGAAGCAAACATATGCTGGTTGTATTATTATTATTATTTATGGTTTGATGAATTAACTGCCTGGTAAAGACAGTGTATGGGGTCTTAAATCATGTGGAAGAGCTATAGGTCGCAGAGGGCAGTGGCTTAATGATTTAAGAAGACTGGTACAACAACGGTCTCGGTTCTTTTTATGAGCTGTTATGCTTGCAATTGTGGCTTTATATTATAAAATAAACTATATATGCATCACTTTTTAACCGTAAATTTGAACTACTCGCATATTTGGGTGCCTACGGCTCCCATATGTTCATATTACATAAGTTTCTTAAAATTTGTATCAGGGATTTTGTGAAAATAAAATAGGCTTTCTAAATGTCAAATGAGTTACAATAATTTTCTGTTTTGTACAAACCTCAAAAAAGTTTGACTTCGTGCAAAGAATATGTTTTAAGTCACATGAGATGCTTTTTTCTTTTTCTTTTTTCTCTCTTTACCTTGAAAAGTAGGTAGTAAAATCAGAAAAGATGATTTTTCTGGTTCATTTCTTGTCCCATCACTTTGCAAATAGTTTTATTAGGTCCGCCTTGACCCAAGGATTCCATAAGTACCTTCAAAGTTCAAATCTGACCATAAATGTGGGAGGAGATAGCGTGCGGACATATAGACGGACAGAGATTGGTGAATTATTATATGGATAATGTTCATTTATATTTTTTACTCAACTGTTCAAAAGAGTTTTATTTATTTACTAATATTTGCTATTTTGTGTATTTTTATATTGAACTGTATTGATGTGGCAAATGTGAAATAAAAAGTTTGACTGGGAAAAAATAAACTATATGTAGCCTGGTAATTATATTTTGAGTGAGCATATGTGACTTCAATGTTATGTTTGTATGGTGGGAGTCAACTTATATAGTGTCCATATTTTTTTTTGAAAACATTTTGATTTTAACGATTTAATAATTGAACGTCGGATAGCATATTTCCAATACGTGCACATTTGTGAGGGGTAATTTAATACACAGTCGTGAAAAGATAACTTTTTCTTCAGCCTATAGGGGATTACAGAAGTACATTGTTCGATTTCTGAAGCCCATTTGGGTTGAGTTGTTTATGTCTCAATTTTTTATATGTCAGTGAATAACAAATATATTTAAATGAAATGAAGTTTTCTAACTGTACTCTGCCTCAGCAATTTTGACAATTTTGATGGTGAGGCTTCATTATTTAAATATTTGTGTTGTCAGTTTTACTCTCATTCTATAGTAATATTAGTTAAAATGGTATGCCACTAGGATCAAATTTACCAAAACCCCACGAATAATGAGTGTATAATTAGTTGCAAAATTATAATGAGTAAATTCTTTTATAAAGTGACAGGAATTTCGGTAAAAATATACAAAGAAATGTCTCAAAACTATTCCTGGAACTTCTAAAATCGTTCATGGATTTCATAAAATAAGCAACAGGTCTCAAGAAACATTCTTAGGATTTTGTATTACATAAAATACATTGTGTAGCTACTATAAAATGTTGCACCGTTTCCGGATTGAGGCTATGACATTGTTGTTTTAATAAAGATGCACTATCATACAATATATCGTCCTTCTTTTTATAGAAGAACATATTCAATATGAATAAATAATATTCCTCTTCGGCAACTTTCAGCGTCTTTGGAATTTTTGATTCGAATCAACAAGAATATTTAATTTAGAAAAATATATATTTCATGAAGACTTTATGAAGGTTCTTTTTATGTGGGGGAACACGCAAGGGCTTAGCAAAATATGACTCTATTTTAACTCATGACATACTTAATTAATCAATCGAAAATTAACTTACATGCAAGAGAAAAAACCTGCAGTTATACAACTATCCATTATTTATTCATGAAAGGAGTTTATTCCAAATAATTGCCATTAGTAAAAGTATTGTAATTGTTTTAGGATAATACATTTTGAAAAACTTAAGTTGAAAATTACTTTGAAAAATATCATCAACAACTGAAATATAATAGGAGTTGATATGTATTCTAAATACAAAAATTCCATGTATGACAATGGCGTCCGAAATTAGGCATATATTTCTTCTTCATTATATATTTACTATTTTAGGGCTTCTAACATCGGTATGTTTGTTATTTAAGACAATACGTATCATCTACAATAATTTGGGTGATTTTGAACTACCGTTGAAAACAAAAAAGAAAGCATTTGCTCAAATTGCAAAAATAAAATAATTATATATCATTAATTGCTCACTTTATATGAGAAATAGTATTTAAACCATACTTAGATGTATTCCACTGAAATACTATGTAGTTGGGCCCTTTCTTCGATGAGTGATCACTTTCCTATTGTACCTTGGTCCATTTTTTCTTGGTCTTTTTCTTCTTTTTTCTTATAAGCCATGCGAACTACTTTAATTGCTATACTTGTTTATAGGAATACAATTCAAAGCTCTGTATTTATTTACATTCATTAGACAAATGATGCTGTACATATTTTGTTTTGGATAAAAAATAACATATTTGTCCTGAATAGTCCAATGTCGTAAAAAAGCCCTGTTGAAAATATCAAATCAAATATCCCAAGTTTACAAATACACAAATGAGGGGCACCACCCATTATCCATTTGGATCATATTTGTAGCTAGGGAAGCTTTTCATAAAGGTATATTTTCCGTCTTCAAATTACTTTATTTCCATCTTCTTCTGATTCATTGGCTTCAAGCAGCACTTAGGGATCCCTTTTTTTTCTTCTTCTTCTAAATACATCTACCCGTATATATGAATGGGTATTATCTATGGGCAAAGTACTTACATGGGATGAAGATATATCAACATTCTACTAACCTATTTGATAAATGATCTACCAAGTCATTGATTTCATTTGAACTGCATAAAATGTACATATATTATTTGATTGTGGCAATGGAAAGGAATTATGGAGAGCCTGCCAAATGAGAATTGAGACCTTATATGGAGGTATGTATTTAAAGGTAAAAAAAGGTCTGGCAAGTAATTGAATCATCATAATGTTGACCGTACAAAAAGTAGAATGGCTCAAAAATATATTTATGGTGCAAAACAATTTATAAGAAAATAGAAATAACAAAATGGCTTCCAATTTATAAAAGTTGAAACAATTATTGAATGCATTCAGAAAAGAATCCTTTCGTGAATGGCGAGCCGCATGAAAAATATGAAGAGCTGTTGCAAACAAATTGTTCATCACGGAGCCCGATGTTGGCAAAAATATTTTCAATTATAAGCGCCAGCCACTTTCAATAATTGTCGAAATGGTGATCGGCCACATAGCCTGAATCTACATACATTTCTTCAAGACCAAATGAATACCCACTTAAAGGCAAGAATATAAGGCAACTCGAAGGAGATGTCGGAAGACACGAAGACTGTCCAGTAGCCTGTCCCGTTTTTAGGTCAATCGCTCCGATTTTTTGCTCCAAGCACTTTTCTGCTGCGTAGTGATGAAAAAATGAGATTGAGAAAGTTTCAGCCTTCAAAGGCCATTTTTGTGACTGCACAAGCCACTCAAAGTTTCAAAAAGGCCGTTTTTTGGGGTCAAAAATGGCGATTTTCAAGTGGCTTGTGCTGTCTGAGTTTTAGTGATATCAAGTAAGAAACAATTTCTAAGGATAGCTTGAAGTCTCATCTTTCAATAAATTTTTGAAGCAGTCAAGCAAATAAATATTTCTTTGGTTTTAGCCCACTTTGAGTGGCTTGTGCAGTCACAAAAATAGCCTTTGAAGGCTGAAACTTTCTCAATCTCATTTTTCATCACTACGCAGCAGAAAAGTGCTTGGAGCAAAAATCGGAGCGACTGACCTAAAAACGGGACAGGCTACTGTCCAGTGTCCCTAGAGGATTATATTTTTATAACATTTAAAATTTAATGCACATGCAATGATATTTTTATTAATAAACACAATAGTTCATGGATAGGTCACTTCCGGCTGATATCGGACTAAGTTCCGGTGAGGTGGGTCTATTGTAGGAGCTAACAAAAACAATAATTGAGTATTTGATGTAGATTGAATCTATTCAACGATGCTACACCTCAAGACAAATATGAATTTTTAAATGATCGCAGACCAAACGCAAATAGAATGATTATTCATGGAATATATCGCAAATATTTTTTATCTTATCGTAATATTTTCTCAAACATTTCTTTGATAAAAAACAAAGAATAAAATTATGCGAAAAAAATATTATCAAAAGGTCAAATTATTTTTTCAATTTTTTCCTTGCGGTTTTCATTGTCCTTGGAGTAGATTTTTTTTGTAAAATCGAAGCACCTTTGTCAAAGTATGGAGATGACGTGCAGATTGAGAAGGGTATAACTTAGTAACTTCAAAAGCATATTCCATGAACTGTCCTGGGTTTTGGGCATTCGTAAGCGAAAGCACAATACCTCCCAGCAGCAAAAATAAAAATTGCCCTCAGATGGTCAACATTTACTGGCGTGTAGCTTATCAAATGTTTGGTATATAGGCCTTACAGTTAGAAATTGAAGCATTTATAGCTTTGCCTTCGACTGAGATGGGCTTAGTGTATGGTTGCAAACCAAAAAGTAAAAATCCATTAAGGAAGCTGGGCCTAATTTTTTGATAAAATCCTGATTCAATATAATAAAATATTTTAATAAAGCTAAATGATTTTCTAAATGATTTTTTGAATGACACCGAAATAAAATATTGCAGTCCCGGCCCGGTGCCTAAAAAACCGAGGCACCGGGCCGGACGCTAAAAAACACCGGGTACCTGGTCGTTTCCTTTTATATATATATATATGTTATATATATATAGAATAAATGCAGAAAATCCCTTTTTTTATTTTCTATCATAGTAATAAAATTAATAGTGAGGAGTGTCATTTCATATTAGCAATAATAGCAGGCAATGCGATTAATGTCTATTCGCTTGCATGTCTATCGAGTTGCTCATCATTCAAAATGCCATGATGACGGCAATTTTCCCTTGTGAGTGATGATGATTGATTAAATTGAAAGAAATGAAAGAAGAGACATCTTCATTGCCATTCATAATTATTGACGAAGAAAGAGCTTATTAAAATTTCGTCTTACATTTCCCCACACCATTTCTTCCCCTTTAAGAATTATGGTTATATATTTTATATGAATATGTCTGGTGTACAACAGGAGATGGTGAAGGAAAAATGATTGAACTCTTTTATTCCTTAGAACCACTGAGTTTTGAAAAGAGAATAATAAAAAATATTAGATAATGGTCACCTTATCCTTCAATATATGTTATAACATTTTAATAGATTTAACGATTTTGGAAGCTGACAATAATTATTCACTTTTGTATATAAAATAATATATTATGATAGTTATATATACCTGTATGAATTAGCTAGATAGCACCTGCTATCTTGTTAGGTAATAGCCTGATTATGTTGATTTTTTTTGTTTTTATTTATTTTTCCGATTTTCTTTAATTTCATTTTTTACAATTTTTCCCTTTTTTCTGAATGATATGGTGTGAAAATGATGGGATTTAAGTTGGATTTTAGACTTTATGAATATTATTTATGTCATTGTTTTTTATTCACTTTCAGTATCTTGTAATATTTTGAAGTAAAAATGCATGACACTGTTTATAATACATTTAAGTATGTAGTGTTGAATTTACTAAGTAATGGCATATTTTCTTTTTGTATCGGCCTATGCACCATACGCTAAATCAGTGTTTTTCAACTTCAATATGCTTTGAAAATATTGCCAGATGTCAGGGAATCTTCAATTGGTATACATAAACGGTCCATTTCATGACAGAACATATTTTTTTGTAACACCACCAACTTTTCCCACTCCAATGCTGATGCAGCAACCAGAGATTATTAGTTGCCCTTTGAGACTTATATTCTTCGTTTAAACTTTTTAGAAATCAAAGCTTTAATCCTATTGTCATTAAGAGTTTAATTTTCTTTATTACCGAACTTATAACATTCACCTTAGCTATTATTATCCAATATAATTATATAATATATTATATATATAGCTATATATATATCTATATATATAATATATATATATATATATATATATCCCTTCTATTGTGTTCGGTCAAAATTGACCCGTTTTCTAGTTTGAATGTGTAAAAATTACCATTTGCTTTTTTGCTCTGGAATGAGGCTTCATCTAATCCTCAGACACACCCGATTGAATGCAGAAATATCATTTTTCACCATTTTAGTAAATTATAAAGGTCTCCAAAAAAAAAAGTTACATCTGTGGTTTACGGGTCAAAAATGACCCGGCAGAGAATACTGGCTGTTTTATGCATCACCTAAAAGCTATGGGTTGCTCTGAGGATCAATTGTGGCCCAATATGCCCAGTTATGGCCCACACACACACACAAGCCCCCCCCCCCCCCCCCCCACACACCACAGCTCCTTTCACATGCACAGACAGACACATATAGAAAGCGCATTCAGGTACACACACATTCAAAAACGAGTGGTACATTTTAAAACACTGTGTCTGTGGAGCCAACTAAAGAAATTTCCCACACTGGTTCCATTTATATGAATGTATACTAAGCCAACAATGACTTGAAAAACAATATTGGAAGAAAACTGGTGATTTTAAGCATTTAAAGCATTTTCAAATCACGGGTCAAAATTGACCCGCGAACACCACAGGTGTAAACAGCTTTCTAACACAATATAAGGGATATATAAGTGGAGTTGTCTGCGCAATTCTTCTGTACATTTCTCCGAATTTTCCTGATTCCATCAATCCAGCTCCTCTTTTGAGTAGGTTAATCAATATTGTCATCCTACTCTTTTTATTCATCCTCCGGGGATTTAATAGCGGAACATGTTGTAATTTCATGGCCATGACGTCCTTAGGATAGAAATCCAAAAACACAGATTGATCTTGCAAAAGTCATCGTTGTCAGTTTTTGTGACTCCGAAGAGACTCCCGATTTTTAGTTTCCCCACTTAAGTTTGTTGTTTTCATGAGACAGAGCTCTTGACAGGTACGTATTCAACACGTTGCAACTTGAACATTTATTGTCCAAGCAAAAAAAAGCGAATTTATTGTAAATTTATATAAAAATCACAAATATTAGTTACGAATCCACATTCAAAGCCTTTGCACATATACAAGCGTGCAAATTTAGTTGCAAATCCACAGGCTTTTTGATAAATGGTAGACTTTATATATCTTAATATTTTGATAATAGTAGAACCACACCTATTTTATATTTCTAAGTCTATCAGATATGAGATTATTTAGCTAATGGCTCTTCCCGTAAGTTTTTTTTTTTTAATTCCACAAGGACAGTATCTTTCACCTATCATCCCATCCCCTTCCGGCTGTTGAAGTGACATTCTACTAACATAAGTGGATGGTCGTACTCATGCCTAGATACTAGCCGATAAGAATATATTCTCTATATCAATCATTCCTACGTGCAATAAAACTTTTCTCATCTAATCAAATTAAGCCCAACATTTGTTGGAATCCATTAAACCACCCTTATACACATCCCTTCCCCCCTCACCTTCAAACGCTTTAGTTGTCGTTCTTTTTTGTGTGCTCTGATTTGTATTCATCTGTCTTCATTTACTCTAGAGAAAGTAAGGATTATATGGGCAATATATATTTTCTTGTTGCCATTTGGTGATCCTCCTTCATTAGTTAGAAAGAAGAAGGAGAAAAGAGAGATTTCTTCGGGCATAAACATGTTTCCAAAAAATAATAAACTTTATGCTTTTTTGTGTATAAAATTATTGTGAGTGAATTTATTCACAAGCATTTCAACCGTCAAATAAAAATAAGCGTTAAAAATTTTGCCATTGTGTATTTGTAAACAAATTATTATTGCTAGAAAATATGAGAGTTTTCTTTTATTTTTTATAAATAATGAATAAAGAAAATTATATATTTTGGTAGGAGGATCTGAATATATAACCATTCTACATACAATAAACCGTTTGAAAACTACTTTGAGTCTTCCAGTTTCTCGGTTAGTTTTTAATGTATTTAATAAAATAGAAGTGTTTTAATTTTAATGTACCCTAAAAATACATGAAATAAAAACTGACCATAAATACATAGACAGACATTAACGTAGAAAATAATATTCCAATTACAGATGATCTTCTTAACCCTTGTGTGGTGTTCATATTTTTGTAACTCAGCCACTGTTTCCGGGTTCTGGTGACCCGCTGCATTTTGGGGTTCTCAGCTAAGCACAATAGAACTATTTTGTGTTAAATACTCAAATGATCTTTTCCTTATCTCATTACAAGCATATAAACAACATAAATGATAATATTTAGTCTTTTTACCTTTATTAGGTCCCATATATATATAAAACATCACAAGCTGAACCATACAGTAACAGGTCTGTCTAGTCAACACATCAGCCCCATTGAACACATTTTTCTAACTCTCTCTCTCTCACACACCAGATATGAGTGCCAGATCAACTGCAATAGCATCACACTTACTTCAGGCTTTGCCTAAAACCTAAACCTTTGGTTTTGCCAAGACCTAAAATTTCCACTTTCATTGACCCCGGGTCCAGCAGACCCGAACACCCTCTATGTAATGTAAATGTGTAGGGGGGGTGTATGGTGTGTGGTCACTGAAAACGTGTTGTGCTATATGTTCTTCACAGAAAATGAGCCAAGGCCAATGAATCTGAGTTTGAAATAAACAATTACGTATGACTTTTCTTTGAGACAAAATGAAAACGGGTCCCACAGACCCGAACACCACACAAGGGTATAAGAAAGACTGAGCTCTTGAAGAGAACAATGAAAGGATAGGTAGTTTTTAATTTTGTAAGAGGTCCAAGACAATATTTTTAATCTTTAATGAATAAACGAATCAAATGTATAAAGCAAGAAGACTTAAAAGTATTAAAAAACAGCAGAGTCCCTCATCCTGGTTTGCTAAGAAGCCTCAGATAGGAATGTTCTTGTAAACACCACCTCAGTGGCCAATCAAATAACTCATCTACATCAAGAGCCAAGGATTTCTTCAAAATAATATTTATAGTTTTTATGTACTTTTAAGTATCTTCTGAAATTTTATGAGTTTTCTTTCTCTTGTTTACTATATTTTATATATTTTAAACAAGTGGAATGGAAAATGATAAATTGTAAATGGAATTGCTATAGCTCAATGGTTCGGCGCGTTCAACTCTCGAGTTTTGGGGTGTAAGTTCGACTCCCGACATTTTGGTCAACCTCATTGATAAGGTTGATAAGTTCCTTCATTCGATGTAATTTTTAACGCTATAAATGCTTAATCATATCTCCCTAGAAGCTGCAATTCTATCGAACCAATTGGACAAAAAACATGGTATTGAGAAGTGTTTACATTTTTTAAAGAAACTCTATTTATCATCTGTTCAAAGCATTTTGATGTACTCTATCAAAAAATGAAAATAAGGCCTCTTCAATCCATGTCTTTTACATCATACAATTGTTACTGACAAACAAATTACATATTGAAGACACTTATCAGATAAATTACTTGAATGTTATGTCTTCAAACTGAAGAGTATAATTCTATTTGTTCAGACACCCCTTACAAGATAAACCAAATTTCTATTCATCACAAAAAATACTAAATACTAAATCGTTATCATCAAAATGTGTGCGTATAATCGTATAGTTTTATTATTTTTGAAACCAACTGGCCAACGAATAATTTGAAAGTATTATTCAATATTTTGATTTTATTGTTCAATATCAGTTCCAGGGCTAAAATTTTATTATTATGTGGTACTTTTGCTCAGCGATGGCGAAAACTCTCAGTGATGAGAAGCGTAGTTTTTAACTTTCTATAAAGAAGATAGTCAACTTTATCGACCTCATCGAAAATAACCAAGTTCGATGGGCTCATCACTGTACCATAATGTCTATTCATATCCACACAGTTCCATTTCATCCCAGGGCGAAAATCACAAATATCTTTCTTTTTAAATTTATAATATATTTTATTTGATATAATAATCAATTCATTCGTTCGTTATAAATCCAATGAATGTCCATCAAATTCCTCTGTCAGGTTGAGAAAATCTTTATAATTGTAATGTAGTTTCGATGGTGCATATAAATTCGGTCAGAGCCTCCTGTCAAAATTGATATTCCTAAAAAGAGATAATATTATTAAATATTCATTCCAGAGGTTAAGAAACATGTAGAAATCCCCCTTAAAAATATGTTTATTTTACTTATATATATATTATTTTATTAATTTTTATATTCTATTTCTAAACATAAGGAGAAAAAAAAAAAAAGTGGAAATATATATTTATAAGTACGGGCATTGAGAACATACTTTCTCTTGACTGTGAATCAATGCAGTATAAAGAGAAAGGTTTTTAAGGGAGGCAATAATATGTAATGGTTATTTGATATATATTGTGGCGTAGGGTTTCAAAAAACACGGGTTATCTGTTGTTTTTCATGCATGAAATCTACAGCTTTCTTTTAACACATGAAGCATTTATGCTTTTTTAAATAATATTTATGGATGTTTTCATTACATTACCATTATAAAGGTTTGTAAGCAGGAATTTATAAAATCTTTTACCAAATAAGGAAAATAATTCCTTGAGATTGCTTGAGTTGAACTATGTTATTTTTTAAATAAGGTATATATATATATAACAATTAGTCTGATTAGACATGAGTCACTACAATGTATCGATGACACATTTAACCCCCATTTGTATATTATTGCAAGCATCAATCTAAAGGCATTTTTGCAGTACAAATGTGTGTTTTATTGTTAAAGCTAACTATCATTATATAAAGCTTATATATATATATATATATATGTAGGTTTACTTTTTGAATGATTAAAATGCATATGGGTGCTTCAAAAGTCCAATGCCCTTATGAAAGCGTTTATATAAAACATTCATTGTAGGTAATTTGCTGGAACACTTTTTTTGGAGATAAAATCAATGGCAATTAATTAGTAATGTCCCATTAAAAAATTCCCATTGTTAAAAAATAATTTCTACATTTTTTCTAAGCCATCATTTTGCATCACTTATTTTATGGAGACCATCAATATATTACGTTTTATTAGTCGCAAAATAAGACTATCTGAAAGATATGATAAATATGACACCAGAAAATATTTTCCCTCACATTTTTATTATCTTTTCCCCCTTCTTCTCTAGGCTTATGTAGGTCTTTTGTTTGCAAAGGATGATGCACTTTTACTCTCTTCGATTCTTGTGTCAAGAAATGAAACCTTATATACCTAATATATATTAATAAAATAATATATATGCATTCGTAATCATATGTAAATGCATTTTAAAAAAAGTTGTCCTTGGTTTTAATAAAAACTAGAGGCATATATACACTCAGAGAGTGTGTACCTCCGCCGATCCCACAACATTCCCATTCAACATTCTCCCTTTCACACGCCCGATTTTCTATCTCTAATCATTGTTTTCCTCTCGTTAGCTCATTTTTGCATATTAAAAAAGCACTCAGAGACGGGAAGAGGAAGAAGTTTAAGTACGTCACTGGTTAACATAGTCCTAGCTGATATATGAACAATAATACGTCAATGAATATTTTTTTAGCGTTTGTTC